>OX235262.1:58226163-58826163 GCA_944472135.2 Trichobilharzia regenti
ATTCAATCTTCGCTATCGAACCATCAATTCATCGTAGGATGGTGAGATGTTCACAATCGACACTGTAAAATGCAATATTGTTTATGTGCGAACGTAACAAAGCGTCTGCAACTTCATTATTGTTACCTTTTACGTGTCTTATATCTGAGTTGAGATGCAATATGAACTCAGGATTTCTTAGTTCACTGGGTGAGTTGTTGTGTTGTCTTGCTAATAATCAGCTGTTAAACGAGAAGACACTCACAGTCAGAAGCAAAGATAATGCGCATTTTTTCCCTCATGCTGAACAACTCAAACGTTGCCATTAGGGCGGTTCTGCCACAACAAGTACTCGGTGAATGCCAGCCCTTCGCATTCTTTTCAAAACGACTGATTCCTACTTAGTGTCGCTATAGCACCTTTGGTGGAGAATTACCAGCTGTTTATCTGGCCACAAAACAAATGCTTTCCACATGCTGGAAGGTACAGCTTTTACTGTCTTCACGGATCACATGATTTAGGCGCTGTATTTACGTAAGCAGTCAGTAAATCGTTGCGAAACTATTGCGCATTTTGGGATAGAATAACGTTAAAAACTGATGGATAACCTTGAAATTCTTGTGTCTTCTTTGAACAGTAAGGTAGCGGATTATTCCTTATACCATTCAAATTGTCAGGGACTGGTAGAATTCCTCGACAATCGATCAAATGCCTAAGGAGTTCCAATGACTCACTCACAAAATGAGTTCAAAATATGCAAAGTGTATAGATTCAACATAGTTAGGAAGCTTATTATCCGGAATGAGTTTCCATACGTCCAGTTCATAAATTCATGCAGTACTTAATGGGGTTTCGATTATAACTCTATAGTTATGATAATGTTTCCCCGTTCTGTTATGTGGTGACGCTGTTCACTGCCAAAGAAGAACAACACTGTATTGAGAAGCACAAGTGGAAAGATGTGTTGTTAAGGAAATCAAATTTCCAAAAGCGCGAGGCGAACGCGAAAATATGTAACCGCGTAAGATAAATTTGTAACAAACGAAGAGCAATGTTCAGAAATACAACGTCAGATATTCCACAAACACTTGTAAAATTATTCTCCGTAAACGTTTAATATGTGTACGTGGATTTGTAAACGATTATAAACTTACAGTTTGAGCAAATACAGAATAAGTTGTCGCGTTTCATTTGCATGGAACAACCATTTGAATCTTCTATTAACTTGCTCTACATTTCCACAGTCATAAGCGTTACCGGAAAAATGGCTTGATTTGTGCTGAAAATTGTCTCGAAACAACCATCTTGCATTCTGTCTTAATTATATTCTACATTTTTTCCTAAGACTGACTATTCGTCTTTGGAGGAAAATGCGGTATTGGACAGTAATCAACTCACACACTCCATGTGACAATGAATTCACAAGGTAAAAGATAATATAGTCAAGATTCAAACATAAGTTACTTTAAAAAGAGAGAGAGAATTTTGAATACGCCCAAGTCTACAGGACTCAATGAAACATATGCAGTGTTTACAAGAAGGCTTACACTTCAGTTTCGTTAATGGAGAAAATTACCTCTCAATTGACTAACACCCATGTGAAGATGAAGCATTTCGACTTTGTGTAGCATAAAATTTCTGATCCAACAGATTCATGCTGGTTCCTGAAAAATGATCGATTCCAGTTGCATATAAATAAACATGACTTTGAATATAAAATGTCCCCCATTGCTGGTGATGAAAATGATGAATTCATGCCAGATTATCAATCAAATAATATTTCAAAATTAGCAGTATGAGTTACATCTATCTTAGTCAACCGCCGGACTAATAATACCATTAAAAGATACACTTAACAGGCTGAACCGTATAGAAGCTATGAAGGCTAGATGTCGACATCTTTTGTACATCGCCGAAATTCACTAATAGTCACAACCTCTTAGTGGGGAATTAAGTTGCAATCGATTTGTATTTTTTGAGTTACACCTAAGTAGAGGAGAAACATCATCATTTTATAACACATTTCAAATTATTTATACAGACCTGTGATTTCGCATTTTCTGAAATGGCTGAACTGAAACGCTTGTGATGAAATCGTGTACCTGGTATTCATGTTTCTCGCATTAGTAAAGGATTCCACACTACAGAATTATTGTTGTTATTTCTGTCTAAATTTGATAGCCAATTAAAAACAGTTTCAAGTATTGGTTTGTAGGGACATGATTGATTGTTTATAGGACTTCATTATGAGCTGATATTGGTCGGAGAACCACTAGAGGACCTTGCATTACTGGACAGATGTTTCGTCATCAGTACGCACCCACCACCAGGGTTCAGACACAAAACATTATGGTTACAAGGCGAGCTCGTAGACCAGTGGCTTAATGGTCGAGACAACAAAGATAGGATAATATTGTTGTGATCATTCACCCATTTCATCTTAACTGGAGGCTAGTTCACAGTTACGCTCAATCGACTGAGCTGTGCTGCGATAGACATTTTATGTATATACTTTCTAGAGTTTACACAGATGGACAGGAGGACATGAGGTCTATGCATTTTAGAATGAAGTGCTTCACTGCTTCTTGTTGAATCTCATGATTATTTTCTGGGCCAAATATTTACCGTGTGCACTTCAATGATATGAATGTGAATCCTGTGTTCAGTGAATACCGGTCAAAGTTCTCTTCTAATCACACAGTCAATAAAACAAAGATAGAGTGTTTGACCTAGATAATAATAATAATATAATAATTGTAATTACACCATCTCACTCCTACAGTTTACTCAGTCATTCTCGTAAATGCGTTCATTTTATAGTAAATTGTTGGTTGAATTCGAATTTTAACATATTCGCATTTGAGTTAGAACAAGAGGAGTAAATTTAACAAACAACAATTGACGAGTAGTAGTTCCATTTTGATAACATCAGTATTGTTTCATCACATTCTGCTGAAAAAGTGGACAATCTGCGACATACTTGAGTGACTCAAAGCGTGAGGTTGACATCACGGAAGATAATCGGACAGACGAGTCAAGAGAACATTTTGGGAAGAGTGAAAAAAACAACCACCTCCCTCATGCTAGAAGTCGGAAACGTAACCTTGAGGTAAGACTTTGTTTATTCAATAATTTATTGAGTGTGGCTTCGCGAAATAGTATATCACTAAATAAAAAACAAAATAGGAGGCAGCTTCAACAGAGATAACACCAGAAGGTGTGAGGAAACTGGATATTCTTTAGCCCCGAATATTATCTGTCTTCAACATCGTCACATTACACTTTCGTGTGATCTTTGACAATTACTCACGTTTACGGTATTAAATCTCTGAAGAGATTCTATCCCTGTTCTACTTATAAGCTAATTTTTAGATACAAGAATTGTAGGCCTTCCGGAACAGTATGTCTCTTGCATGATGTCAACATAATCGCCATACATGAGACAGCTGATAAGTATTGACAGTAGTTGTGTTGCACTGTGTTTCGGAGTAATATCAATCAAACACACGTGGCTGAAGGAATTAAGTTGCAGTAACATTTCATGAATCACCTATCTGTCTCTACCGATCAGCTAGTTAGACAAGCATATGGTGGTCTCTGATCGGAAGCCATGATTAACATTGTCGTTTTCACAATGCTATTGTCGGTCATGTTGTCTGATAATCAAACTGAAATAATCTGTGGTGTTCTGGTTATAACTCTGTTGTCGACAGTAGTATTACTCACCTGCTTATAACAGGTAGTGCAGAGTTTTCTTCTTGTACTGTCATATATTTTCACTTCAGAAACAAACAATCATTGATTCTGTAAAATCGTTGCGTATTATATAATATGTTGTCCATGCTGTATGTCTGAGATCTACATCTGCATACAAAAAGATGGAATTGCAATGGGATCTCCTCTTGGCCCGCTTTTAGCAGACTACTTTATCGCCAGTATGGAGAGTGGAGTTTCAAAATCAACAATAAACAAATTACTACTATCCAAAAGGTACGTTGACGATACCTTTATAGTCTGCTACGATAACTCGGACTTCAACTGCATCTTACAAGAATTTAATAATTCCCATCCTTCGATTGAATTCACAATGGAATTAGAAATCGATTCAATGATTCCATTTCTGGACGTGGAATCGACAAGAAGAGATGATGGAACCCTGAAGGGGTCCATCCACAGAAAACCGATATGGAATGGCCAACTAACGCATTTCTATAGTTGGATACTTCGAGGTGAAAACGAGCTCTCGTCAGCACACTAACCCATCGCATTAGAAAAATCTGCAGCAGCGATTGCATAGAAGAGGAGCTCCTATCCCTAAAAATATCCTGGCTCAAAATGACTACCCGACACGTTTTGTCGAAAAGAACATGAAACCGAAACCTAAAAGAAAAGAATGTGATTCAGCGCCAAAGAAAACGCTGTATCTAAATCTGAATTTCAAGGGAGATTTGGTAGCTGATATCCTGAAGAGGAGAATATCCAGCTCTTTAAAAAAGACTTTCCCTGCAGCAACACTAAGAGTGATATTCTTTAGCCGTCCAATACTTCGAAACAACACGAAGGACAAACTCTCGCATATGACCAATTCAATGTACACATACCAGTTCACTTGCCCGTGCGGAGCTACGTACATATATCGTTGTATGCGCGTCCTTTCAAAACGTGCTAAAGAACCCTACCAGCGTGGCTGCAAAGAGGAGGTACCGGTTCAATCAGAAGTGCCATTATGGAACATCTGGTCAACACCTTCCACAACATCTCAACTGATTTTTTCAAAGTGATTTACAAAGTCAACAGAAACTTACCAAGAACAGTATGTTTCCGACTTCTTTGTACTGCGGAAGCTCTCGTCATATGCATCGAGAAGCCGGAGCCGTGTGTTCAGAAGAAATTAGTCCAACCTCTACAACTACCATGGACCTAGTTTGGTATGTTCCCTTTGCTTCCTCTTTTTTACCTTCTTCGTCTTTTTTCGTTCTCGCTTTTCCTTTTGAGCATTTTTTCGCTCGCTGTGTGTCTGATCCTTAGTCCCTCAGTCTTCATTAGATCCACCTAATTTTTTTCAGTTATAAAAACAGTTATTTCAAGTTTGTTTCCATGCTTTTCCTGTTCACATGTATAATTCGTTTGAAATAACTATTTTACAATTATATGTTAACCCTGTGCAATTTTTGTGTTTCTAAGGCTTTCGTAATCTATATTCACACCTCCTAAACTTCCTTTCAGGCTCAAATTATTATTTCAAATTTCCATTTTCTAATCCTATGAAATCTTGTCTCCAAGTCTCTTGTAATCCACATTCCTACCTGCAAAATTTCCTATCAAGTAGAAAATTATTATCACCTTCGTTACTATGTGAAATTAAACAAATAATAATTGTATCCATGTAAGATAATCTATATAAATGCGATTTCAAAGCTTTTGAGAATGAAATCGCCAAAAAGATTTCTTTGCTGAAATTCCTGCTCTTTCTTCTAATGTCTGAGATTTCGCGTAGTGGCTGTAAGTGACTGTAAGATTGATACAGATGAAATAGTGTGGTCTGGGGGCAGTAGGAATCCTTACAGTAGCTTCCATTTTCGTAGTTCACTGTTCGATCTGTCGAAACACAGCTGGTAACCAGACATTCATTCTGCCACAATCATTACGAATATCAACTCGGTGCCACGAAGACATGTAACAAGTCAATGCTCAACAAACTTTCCTCACATAAATCCTTAGCGTGATGAATTACAAAGTCATCACAGGTTCTCATGCACTTTCGCCAAGTATTGCGAATCATATTTAGACTGTATTTTACGACAAAATAAGGAAATACTCGCCTTCTTATAACCAAAGAAATGGATGAATTTCACTTGCTCAAATAATTTATCTACCTGACTTCACTAAACTCACATACATAGACGTGTTTCTACCTCGTTCATATATTTATCTGTTCGTCAGAGAGTTTGATAGTTTCGAAGGTCGTCAGTGCATTAAAATAGAAGGAAGAAGTATCACATTTTGTGAAAGACATCTGCAATATTCACTTACCGACTGTTAACTTCGAAAGTACTCCTTAGCTTCCAACAGTTCCGCGGAACTTGTAATACTCTTCCAATTCTCGAATCATTCAAAAATTTGCTCGACGCCAAATTCAAAACAGTTGACATCAATGCGTTGACTTCTGGATTAGTGATAAAACCCTTGTAATAAACAACTGTTTGTTTGCTCCAGCGAATTGATATGGTCTTTTCAGTGAAGCATTTCTCATCATCTTGGTGAGTAGACTTTTAGAACAGACTTATTAAACCCTTATTATATCATATATTTAGACTATGTGTTTCCCAAGGGATCTGGATGAATGTGAAAGTGGATTTCGTCAGAAACCAAAGTCACGTAGAGATGATTTAAAGCGAAGAAGCACTGGATGGATTTCAATGCCTGTGGCGACTAAAACCGACTTGCTATTGTCCGACCACCGAAAATCAGTTTTCCGTTATACCTGTGGAGTCCTCAAAAATCAACTTATCCAAATTTTACTACTATGTAAATAATGAACATATTGTACACCACTTTGTTTTAACCAGAAACTCTGTACTTTGACTTTACCTCGGGTTTTGAATAAATATATAGTTGTGCCTTCGACTCTCCGTCTTCTCCACCATCTCAACTGCCGTCGATCAATCCTAATCACCTGCTTTCTATCTCTGATTTTTGCAGGAGCACCGTAGTTTCTTCCTACGTACTTTGGTCGACCTCCGGCAACGTTAACATTGGAGAATTACTACTGGAGCAGTCTTTCCGCAGCACCTGGAGTCTATTACGTTTATTGTGGACTGTGGACCTTTGTAAACTCAAGTAATCAAACTTTAATACATTCTTCCCGTAACTAAACTCATTTGGTATTTTATTTTCTACTTGAATTTGGGTAACTAAGCTAATAGAGTGAAAAGGTCCACCACAATAATTGGTGAGCCCGTTTCGAACCCTTTTTTATGGTTAACCCGTTTTCGAACCTTTTTGTTTCGATAGTTACCTCGTTTTGAACATTTTTGTTGCTATTTTGTCCTTATAAACTCGCACTGCTTTAATTTTTGTTACCACAAGTTTTTCTATTTTGTATATCTATATACTTACATATTATATGACAATGGCTCCACCTAAACGTACCACTGTTGCTGAAGAAGGTAATAAAGGCGAAGAGACACAGAACTCTGCTGTTAACGCCTTGCCGGATTTAAGACTTCCTCAATTTGATCTGGCTGAACCACGTGTCTGGTTCACAATTATTGAACAGTTGTTTGCAGCTCGAGGTATTACGTCGCAGATCGCCATGTATGGTTGCGTATTAGCAGCAATTCCCACGGAAGTACTACGAGAGGTTATCGATGTCATAGACAGCAAACCTACAGACTCTCAATATGACAAACTAAAAGCTGCACTCATCCAGCGGACCACTCTCTCCGATGAGAAACGCATACAACAACTACTTACTTCGTGTGATCTAGGTACAAAAAAGCCATCTCAACTACTTAGACATATGCGCCAGTTGATTGGGTCACACAAAGTAGATGAGTTAATTCTACGTCAGATGTTCTTACAACGTTTACCACAAAATGTTCAACAAATCCTAACAATATCTTCTAGGACGACAGACCTTGAAGAATTAGCTAAAATGGCAGACGATATCATGGATGTGTTATCAAATAATGGCATAAATAGCGTGTCTACCGAGGCAGTACCACCAAGCCCTTCCACATCTATGAAGGACGCACCAATGTTTTGGTTACTTTCCCAGTTAACATCTCAAATGCAAGATTTACGACTGGAAGTGTCCGAGCTTCGAGCACAAAGGAACCAGTCACATACGGTATCCAAGCAACGGCGATCAAGATCTAGACGACGTTCTAGAACACCGTCTCAAAGCCGTAACATTTGTTGGTATCATAGGAGGTATGGGCATAATGCCCTGAAGTGTATTCGACCGTGTATGTACAACAGTAGTAACTCATCTCAGGGAAACTCCCCAGCCAGACAGTAATGGCGACGGCTGTTAATGGCAATCACCCCAGTCGCCTTTTCTATGTGAGGGATTTGACTACCGGCACATTATTCCTGGTAGATACAGGCGCCGAGGTCAGTGTTATTCCCCCCTCACTATCCAGGCGATCAGCCAAAATACCTGGAAAACTTTCACTTCGTGCTGCCAACCAAACCAACATACAGACGTATGGCGAACAGTCAATGATTTTAAATTTAGGACTACGCCGACGTTTCACATGGATCTTCATAGTAGCTGACGTACGTCACGCTATACTAGGTGCAGACTTCCTAAGTCACTTCAATCTGTTAGTTGATATCAGCAAAAAAAAACTGGTTGACAATTGCACCCAACTCAAGATCCATGGTATTACATGTGACTACTCGGTTCATAGCATCTGTATAGAAAAGCCGGAGAGTGAAATGTTCTCTGCTTTATTGAAACGATTTCCTAAAATCCTTAAACCATCATACAACGTTGAAGATATATCTCATACAGTTACGCATAAGATCATCACAACAGGACAACCTGTGAAGGCACGTCCACGACGGTTACCACCCGATAAACTAGCAGCAGCTAAGTCGGAATTCGAACATATGATGCAGCTAGGTATCATACGACCATCTAACAGCCCATGGTCTTCACCTCTGCACATGGTACCTAAAACTAATCATGACTGGCGACCATGTGGAGATTATCGCGCTTTGAATAACGCTACGGTCCCAGATCGTTATCCTATACCTCATCTCCACGACTTCTCCTTGAACTTACATGGAAAGACCGTTTTTACCAAAGTTGACTTGGTCAGGGCATATCATCAAATACCAGTCGCTCCAGAAGACATTGCAAAAACAGCAATTATTACGCCTTTTGGATTATTCGAATTCTTGAGAATGCCTTTCGGACTAAAGAATGCTGCTCAAACATTTCAGCGTTTTATGGACCAAGTTACCCAAGGTCTTGATTTCGTCTTTGTATATATCGACGATGTCTTAATTGCCAGCTCATCGATGGAAGAACATATGCAACACTTAAGCCTGTTATTTCAAAGGTTTGAACAATTTGGAGTTGTTATCAATCCAAAGAAATGTATTTTTGGTTCCCCTTCCATTGAATTCTTAGGACATCGAATAACTGCCGAAGGCATCAGACCTACCGAAGATAAGATAGAAACTATTAAGAACTTTCCCGAACCTGATTCCTTAAAGAAACTTAGACGTTTTCTCGGGATGTTCAACTTCTACCGACGTTTTATTCCATCATGTGCCTCCATAGTTCAACCACTGACCGACCTACTTAGATGCAATTCGAAGAAATTTCAGTGGTCTGAAGAAGCAAAAGCAGCATTTAATAATGCAAAAGATGCCTTATCCAACGTCGTAATGTTATCTCACATCAACCCAGAAGCTTCACTCATTTTATGTACAGATGCATCGCAGGTAGCAGTGGGAGCAGTTTTACAACAAAAGTTCAATAATGACACCACTCCACTTGCTTTCTTCTCCAAGAAGTTGGAACCTGCGCAAACTCGTTACAGTACCTTTGGCAGAGAACTGTTAGCCATCTACCTAGCAGTGAAACATTTCAGCTTCTTACTACAAGGTCGACATTTTACTATCTTAACCGACCATAAGCCTCTTTGTTATGCTTTCACCACTTCGTTGGACAGACACTCTCCGAGAGAAGCCAGACAACTGGATTACATCTCACAATTCTCAACAGACATCCAGTTCATCAAAGGAGATTCTAATATCGTAGCCGATTCTTTGTCTCGATGTGACGTTAATCACCTATCTTCGATAGATATTAGCTTAGACAATATTGCCAAGCTGCAGAAAAATGACGCCGAACTCCATACTTGTAGACGAAACTCCTCCCTACAGTTGCAGGATGTACCTATTCCCCTGTCTGATACAACTATCGTCTGCGACGTTTCAACGGGCGTTCATAGACCTTTTGTTCCACTAAGTTGTCGAAAACCTTTGTTTGAACATCTACATTCATTGTCTCATCCTGGAGTGCGTGCTACAGTCAAGTTGATCAGCGAGCGTTTTGTTTGGCCCAAGATGAACTCCGATATTCGGAAATGGGCCCGCCAATGCTTGCAATGTCAAAGATCCAAGGTACATCATCACACCGTCACACCTCCAAAACAGTTCAATTTACCCGATAAACGATTTCAACACGTTCATATAGATGTTGTTGGACCATTACCGCCATCCAGAGGATTTACTCATATACTTACTGCGATTGATCGATTTACCCGATGGGCTATTGCTTGTCCACTCAACGATATATCTGCAGAAAATATCGCTTTGGTTTTCTTAGATCGCTGGGTGTCAAACTATGGAGTACCCACAACTATTACAACAGACCGAGGAGCTCAATTTCAATCAACTCTGTTTCGAGAGTTTACGAGACTCCTTGGAGTGAACCATATCTCCACTACAGCTTATCATCCTGCAGCGAATGGTCTGGTGGAACGTTTCCATCGACAACTGAAAAGCTCGCTTATGGCACAAGCTGACTCATCTAAGTGGAGTGAACACCTACCATTAGTTCTTCTCAGTATCCGATCAACTGTAAAAGAAGATTTGGGATGTACACCAGCTCAACTTGTGTATGGTACTACCCTCACATTGCCTGGTCAGTTAGTTCCGTCTAATGATTCAACTGAAGTAAATATCTCCGACTTCACCAACCGCCTTACCCAGCATATGCTTCAGCTTAGACCAGTAGCCCCTCGCCAATCACTTCAGAAAGCTCAAGTAAATAAGAACCTACTCACTAGCAAATTTGTATTTGTTCGCGTCGATGCCATTAGAAAAGGTCTACAACATCCATATGAAGGTCCTTTTCTAGTACTTAAACGCACCGAAAAATACTTCACGCTGAACAAACATGGTAAACCGGAGACTGTTTCTATCGACCGTCTTAAACCAGCGTACACCGACAGCGAACATGAAACACTAGCAACGCCGACACCAATAAACAATCAGCAAGTCAATGCAACTCCAACTCTCCCGCTCTTCACTCTTCCCCCTGTACAGACACGCAGTGGGCGGCAGATCTGTAAACCTGCCCGCTATGTTCATTTCATTGACTGACATAAACGTTAACCTCATTTAGACACAATTCTCATTACTATTGTTATCGACATTCATTTCATTATAACCATAAATATTTATTAGTATTATTGTTTGCTGTTCGTTAACTGTACTGCAAGCACACGCATTCACCAAGTATATGTATATATCTATTTATATATGAATTTCACAAATGTTAACAAACATGTCATGGTTTATTATGTACATAAATTTTTATTTAAAATTATAACAAGTTTTGATTTTTTTTTAAATTCCTGTATGTGCTTGTATGTGCTAAACTTTATACGACACGGATGCATGCCATACATCCTGATCTAACTTTGTATCCTTATTGTTGTTATTGTTATTTGTTTGTTATCCTTATTGTTGACATTATCCCTTATTTATATTGCTTATATTCATGTAATCGTCCACGAGGAAAGTACTGATGGTCCTCCGGACCTCTAAGAGGGGGAGCCCTGTGGAGTCCTCAAAAATCAACTTATCCAAATTTTACTACTATGTAAATAATGAACATATTGTACACCACTTTGTTTTAACCAGAAACTCTGTACTTTGACTTTACCTCGGGTTTTGAATAAATATATAGTTGTGCCTTCGACTCTCCGTCTTCTCCACCATCTCAACTGCCGTCGATCAATCCTAATCACCTGCTTTCTATCTCTGATTTTTGCAGGAGCACCGTAGTTTCTTCCTACGTACTTTGGTCGACCTCCGGCAACGTTAACATTGGAGAATTACTACTGGAGCAGTCTTTCCGCAGCACCTGGAGTCTATAACGTTTATTGTGGACTGTGGACCTTTGTAAACTCAAGTAATCAAACTTTAATACATTCTTCCCGTAACTAAACTCATTTGGTATTTTATTTTCTACTTGAATTTGGGTAACTAAGCTAATAGAGTGAAAAGGTCCACCACATACAAATGCTACCCCAAGAAACGTGCGGTAACAGAATGCCCCATTACAGCAAAAAGAGAGTTATTTGCTAAAAAACCACTGCAACCACTTAACAGTAATAACATTTCAAAAACACAAAATTACGTCGAAAATGCCATTAAGCAGATGTACAGATCAGAAAGCAATCTGAAATCTGAGGAATCGATCCCAGATGAGATGATGATTGTGTACTGCCAGAGGATATATATGTATATATATACATATTCTGTCCCGGTTAGACCATTCTATTGTCTAACTTAGATATCACCAAAATTACTCCTATTTTGGAAAACATCAGCTCTCACTTATCTTGTAATTACATCAAGAGGTTTCATGAAAGTGTAAGATAACACGTATATTTATATAAGTAGGTGTACACACAAAGGAGACGTAAATAAAATCATTCAACGATAATTTTAGTCCTATACTGACTGTGCTACACTTGTAAACCTTTCCAATTCATGAAACAGTCCACTCCAAATATTAGATGGTGTTGTTGGATGTCCCACTGTGGATTGTGTATGCAGTATTATGAAACACAAATTGATACCTTGAAATTTCTTCAAACTCAGAATGATACAGCTGTAATATCTAATGATATTGTCTCCGGTTGGAGGTTGTCTACATTACGGCGTTTTCGTGTTACTGGTGTTTCTCAGAATTCCAAGTATTCTCAATCTTGAAGAGACAGCTTATTATCTCAACACAAAGTTAAATTTATCAGATAAAATACTTGAGCAAAATGGTGATTGAAATGATGAAATCGTGACAAAATATTAGTTTGTTAAGTTTCCTAATAATTTTACTGCTTTTAAATTAACCTGGAAGCATGTGACTGGATCAGTTTTAACACAGTGAAAAATTATCAGTCGTATGACTTTTCCAAAATAGGTCAAACGCGTTTGATGTGAACTTGATCAACTTGAATCAAATCCATCTATGATGCAATGCAGAAGAATGAAAAAAAAGCCCAATATCAAGAAAACGTGTTACTTATTCGGATGAATCATCAATCTACGCATATTGGAATTTTAGTTATCGAATGTGACTAAAAGTCATATCATAAGTCAGTTTAGAAAGAAAACTTTTGAAATGAATTCGAAAATGTCGTGGTCTGATTCTGTCCTTCATAAAGTATGTTAGATAAAGTAATATTCATATATTTCTTCCGTGGTAATAAAAACTGTTACAGGATAATTAGTTTTTTATAGCAAACGTAGAGCTGACCACATATTTATTGACTGTAAATGTCAAAAGTGGAACTGACTTCCATTTATCATTGTGAAATCTGAAGCTGTGAGAATACAGACTGTTTGTCTACAGGAAAAAATACACTCATCTGATAGGCAGAATACCTTAATAGCAGGTTAGTTGTTTTGCTCACCAAACAAGCTGACGGTTCATCTCTGCACTATCGTATCACTGTCAACTCGTCAGCTGGATCTACATGCATCACAAGTCTGGAGAGGGAGGTCTCAAATGACTGACGCGTAAAGCAGGTGAAGAAATATTAGAGTTCAGCTGAATCTCTCAATCTTCATCCCTCTGACATCATTGTGGGAATCTGCTGCATTCAGCCTAATGGAACATGATCCGAATCATCAGTTCTAATTTCAAGTCGGCAGTTATATGTCGTTACTTCTTATTCATAGTGAAGATCAAATGGTCGTCCAGAATGAATTAGCAACAAAAAAACCGTACCAATAAACCAAACTAGGAGCTGATTGCTCAACAATTACCCGTGACAAAATGGAGATGGATCGAGCACACGTTGGAAAGACAGTCGACATACATCGCGCGCCAGGCCAGTACTCGAGTGGAATTACAATTGGAAGCGAACACGGAGTTGTCCTATTGTGATATGGAAGAGATTGTACGAGGAGGAGATAAAAGATTGTAGACAATCATTGACTGAGCTGAAGAGGAAGGCAGAAAATAGAACAAAGTGAAGATACGTTGCTGAAGTCTTATGTTCCACCCGGAACCCAAAGGAATAACCATGCGTCACGAAAAGCGTTTAGAACAGTCCGCAGAAGATTTCTCTTCCTCCATACAGATGACCAGATGACCAACCATAAAGGATAAGCGGCAAGGGACTCTGATAACAAAGCATACAACAAATACACTAAAAGAAATGGTGATAGATTGAATGTTTACTGTGGAGAACATTGACTACCACTACCCGCCAGACAGAACCTCGCATTGAATCTGATTAGGAATCAACGAATTGTGCATTTATCTAAAAATGACAAAGAGGAAATCATCTGAAGAGGAAACGAAGGTTTGTACACATTTGTGAAGCCAGCTGTAAGTGAAGGTGCAGAATCAGGTGGAGCAAAAGTGTGTCGTTGAACCATTATGTCCCATTCAAAATTCAATGGATGAATAATCATTAACAATAATAATTAACACGTGAAATTCACTACGTAGTCCACTGAATATCATCAAAGTATAGATCCCATTGCTGAATGAAATTCTGAAAATGTTTTTCACTATTTCCAGTGTAGATGCTTGGTACATTATCAGTGAATCTATTAAAGTCCTTCTCACGACACTATGCATGATGGTGTGGATGCAGTCATAGTCTCATAAGTAAATTACTTAGATTAAGTCACTTCCGCTTTATCCGTTCAACAAGAGCGATTGATATAATGTTTCACTCAGCCTGAGGGACGCGATGTAAGATTAAATGAACCACTGAGGTTTTATAGCATTTCACTACGACAGATAATGAAGACTCAATAGATATGACAACAATCATAAACAGTCTTCATAATATTAGAAATCTTCCATTATAGAAACAGATGTATTTACAACCAACTTAAATACAGAATAACAAACGAAAATCAGGATTACACAAGTTTTAACTATCAGACACACTTCGGAAGTCATATGGTATTATTGTTTTTGGTTCCAAATGGGACAAAGCGCTTCAGCAGCCTATCTCCACTTAGCTCTCTTCGTTGGTCCCACGATCGCCTATAGACTTTCATAACATCCATCACATCTCCTTTCTCCAATACACACTAAAGTAGTCATTTGACATTTGATTGTGTCACACATGCTTCCTTCAAAGAATATCCAACAAACGTTCATTCACTTCTTCAAATTTGTTATATGTATAAATGTGAACCATTCGTTTTCTGCTTCACACCATTGCTATTCCCATTTTGACAGTAAAATTCAATCATCTGTCTTGGGCGTTTTTCCTCTAAATAATTTATCAAAATCCTTTTAACAGTGTCATACAGAATACACATATATACTGCACTGCTTTCAAATTCACATGAAGTAAAACGGAGACAATAGTCAGCCATCTGTTATTACCTACTATATTGAATTATTCTTTTGGGTTCACTGTAGAATGTAGGGCTTCAACACCGCATATCTACCAGACTCTGTCTTCTGAAGTGATTTTTAGCTGGCTACAAGATTCTCCATTCACTTTCATTTCATTCTCAAAAGATCTCCCTATGTCACCCTCACACACACGCTCAGCTGATCCTTTCAGATTCGTGTTCCATTTAACACTCTTCCTCATATATGACATCACTCAATATTCTCCATAGTAAACTGCTTACCCCTTCTGGCCATCTAATCTTTGGGGATAAGCAAATGTAGCGGTTGTTGAAGTTCCACAATGGCCTGTTGCCAGTGCTCTCGGTGATGTGCCCACCAGGCCTCTCAACAGTATAGTAGAAGTGATTTGAAACTACTGTTCAAAATCCGAATCTTGTTCGTTTTGTTGAGTGCAGTTTACTTCCACACTTATCTACTGGAATTCAACGGGAACTACAATTCACAGAAATGCGTCATCTACACAACAAACTGATCCAGTCGAAATTCTAACAGTCCCCTTTTTCCTTACAACCCGAGAAACCCAATCCACTCTCTTTCTCTCAACAAAGTATTGTCTTCTTGATAATTGACAAGATCGACAGGCAGATGCATGAAATATGATGTGAAATGAAGTGAGGATGGACAAATGCATCATGGTAAGACTAGAGATACCGGATCATATCACCCTTTGTCTTAACCGACACATCTTTTAAATTCAAATTTGTTTTTCTATTGATTGAATGGTTTCGTTGGCTGGGATGGTGTAGCGGATAACTCATTGGAGTGTGGAAAAATGTTTACTGAGTCTTATTTACAGTGAGAAAACCATTTTTCTCAATTTGGTTACATACCCAAAGTTGTGTTTCCCCCTTCGTTGCATACTTTATTTCCATCACTAGAAAGCAAGAGAATAGGAGCCCGCTCAAAATTCGGGCTTCAGAAATACTTTTGCGATGAAAACAGTTGACCACTTCGAATGACTCCCTTTGCCTTTTTGTAGTCAACAAATCAAACAACACTTCCGAATTGCACTACTTTCAATCACATATGGTTAAGAACATTTCAGCCTACTATTTTTGTGTGTCCTGAAAATTCAACTGAAATTATTCTAATTAATGGTCACTGAAGCATAAAAACACGTAAGCGTCAAAAACTCTTTGCTCCTCACTCGTACTACATCTAGTCATCAGTCTAGAATGTCATACTACTTGACATTCCAGTCTGTATATTCGTTGGGCGATAGGTTTTTTGCTGGTTCATTGCCTTAGTCATCAGAACTTTAGTGTCTTCACAAAGTATCTCGTCTAGTTCACTAGTCAGTCTTCAACTCGGAATCGAAGGATGCTTAGGTATGGATCGACTGGACTCACTTCTCAAAGAAAACTCAAATCACTCACGACATAGATCTCACAGAAAGCAAAAATTCTAACTCACATGATGGATTTCAGTTTTCCTGCTCACAACCTTCTTCGAATTATCTGATTCACCTTAAAATGTTTAATGGAATAATAGAATTGTTTCACTACGATTCGGCGGAAACCTTCGCCTAGTTAACTACCTTGCAAGTTTTCTAACCGGCCCGAGGCCCGGGTAAAGAAAGAGAGTGTGGGATGTGTGACTAGCAACCCTACGCAACAGAAGCCATCAAACCGCTAGACAAACTCCAACCCCCACAAAACATATTCAAATTACAAAAAATTGAAATAAAAACAACCGTTTTTTTCTCTCGGACCGGAGAGGCAAAATGACATAGCGTGCTGGTGAAAAGCCAGCCTTCGGGAAGCCAGTCAGTCAGTCGGCCAGCCATCCGATTTCTTCGCTCTATGAAAGCAAGAATAAGAAGGAGTAGGTGGAATGTCCGTACAGTATACGAGACTGGCTGGTAAGGCTTCCCAGGTAGTCAAGGAAATGCGAAGATATGGCATAGAAGTGGTTGGTATCAGCGAGAGCAGATGGAATGCGATTGGACTACCGAAATTGTCAAGTGGAGAGTCAGTAATCTACTCCGGTCTGGTCAATCAGATGACAACCACTAATACACTGAGGCAGTGAGTCACTATCATGATTTAATCAGTGGAGGCCAGAGCCATAATGCAGTGGGAACCCATTTCATCTTGCAGAATCATGACATCGAGATTTCTGTCAAAGGACAGAATTGGAGGTAACAATTATCCAATGCTACAACAAGATGAGAAAGAGGATTCCTACAGACAACTACAAGCAGTAGTGGACAACATCCCAAATGGTTATATCAAAATCCTTATGGGTGATATGAATGCCAGCTAACTGGAAGCAGATAATACAGGAAGAGAATTCATCATGGATCGAGAGGCTGTGACTCGGAGAATTGAATGAGAATGGTGAATTATTTGCCGACGTATATGCTTTCGATGATTTGATGATCGGAGTTAGCGTTTACAAACACAAGGATATGCACAAAGCAACATGAATTTCGCCTAACGGACACACCACAAACCAGACAGATTTAATCTCAATGCTCCACAAGGAAGTGGAGACGCAGCCAGTCTGCTTGATACAAACTCAAGAAGGAAAGCAGGTGTGGGCACAGATCATCAAACAGTTCAAGGAACCTTCAAGGTGAAGTTCAAATCCTTCAGAATACCTGGAAACATATTATAAAACTGGAAGACAAAACTACAAGGGATGTTTTCGCTACAGATCAGATTACAGTAAAGTAGGAGACACTACGTGTTATCAACGAGGAGACATGTTTGGAAGATCACTGGAACTCTCCGAAGGACATAGATTTTCAAGAAACACGTACAACTAATATGGGAAGAAAGAAATTACAAGACAAGGAGTGGCTCTCAACGAATATCTAGAACCCTATCGACGAGAGAAAAGCGGCGAAAGAGTAGATGACTGAATGTAGAGATGAGCAACAGAAGGAGGAACTCACTTCAATATACACTGCACTCAATGAAGAAGTGAAGAAGAGAGCCAGGAAAGACAGAAGACAATTCTACAACACAATGGTAGGTAACTGAAGCAGAACAAGCAGGCCACAGGCGAAAGAGACTTAAGGACATAATATCGGACAACCAGGCTGCTTGCTATCTGGAAAAAACCAACCCAGATGATAAAACCTCCAAAAGATATGCGAAGGAACCTTGTTACCAAGAAAGGGAAACGAATGAAACAATGGTCTGATCACTCTACAGGACTCTTAAATCAAGCATCACCTGCAACTCGCCAAGAAGTGGCACCAACATCACGCACACTACTGTCAGCCAGTGGATACCGATCCTCCGACGAAAGAAGAAATCCTGAATGCGATCGAGCCTATGATTTCCAGTGGAGAAGGCAGGAGGACCAGACGGAATTTGCCGAAAGATCCAGAGACTGCCGCAGAGATGGTCACGCCAATATTGCAAACGCTTTGGAAATAAATATATTAACAAACAACAGTGAGTATTTAAACAATACAGAGATAGAAATTGTCAGTCACCACATTGGTCACACGTCAAGTGTCTCCTCGCATATTTTTAATGAGGTTTCGGTTTGCTTGCAAGTAGCCGCGACCTTCCAACTGATTCTGTGATATTATTTTCATCAGTATCTTCTGAACTTATTTCTGAATTATCTATAAAATCAGGATTAGTAGCGGAATCATTAAAATTATAATCCGAGCGACCTACTTCATTTACTTGCACTTGATCCAGGTGTCTGTTATGAACTGAATGATCTTCGATGTCTAATATCTTCACCATTCGATTTCCCATTTTTGTAGTACGAATGCTAAAGAAAGTAATCTGTAATAAGAATAATAATGTACATCAGAAGCCGTGGAAATCAGATGTTTTCTGAGAATTCGAGATTTGAATAGTTTACCAGGACTTTCATGGGTACTTGTATGCTCTGCATTCACGGACGCAATCTATGCATATGCAGCAATTCCTCAGTTTTAATCAGTTGCTCTCTTGTTTCAGTCAGCTGTCGACGAATGGACAACCAGCCAGCTTCCATTCCACTCACTTGTTTCCGAAACACTCCACACCGTCTGTCTGTCTGTCTGTCTGTCTGTCTGTCTGGATTCAACATAGAACTTGGCACCGAAGTTCAGCAGTTCGAGTTGCCACCTTCCAAATAGCACACAGGGGTAGACAAGAAGATGAGTGAAGAGGATCAATACAGTCTGACAAGTATAAGAGTGAAACAGAATGGGTAATGGTAGAAAGGAATATGAAAGATTACAGAGACTGAATACATCTGCGCTGGCCATTGACAACGACTTTGAGCCATTTCACCTATTGTCTCCAGCCATTGATTCCTAGAGTCCCGAGGGCCCCAACCCGGGAGTCTGCATCTCCCTACCTGACTCAGTTTAACTGTCAAGGATTTCATGGATTGATGAGGCCATGTTTTTGTTTGGCCACCACTGGCTCTTTTCCAACCTGCACCTATATCAGCTAGTAATGCCCGTCGGGGGAGGCGATGGTTAGGCATGCGCAGCACGTGACCTAGCCATCTTAGTCTATGTAACTTTATAGCCTCGTCGATTGATTTTCCCTCTTTGCCCAACACTCTACGCCTAACGTCAACATTACTTACCTTGTGAAACCACCTAACGTGAGACAGAGATCGCAGACATCTATGATCGAAAGCAGTCAACCTTTTCATGTCTTCAGCTCGTATTGGCCATGTTTCAGAGCCATAGAGAAGGACGGAGCGAACTGATGAGCAGTACACACGTCCCTTGGTTGATAACCGGATGTCACGCCTACGCCAGAGATGGTGTAAGTCAGCGAAAGCAGCTCGAGCTTTTCGGATCCGTGCTGAGATTTCATCGCCAATCAGTCCGTTGGTGCTAATACAACTTCCCAAATAGGTGAAGTGGTCAACATGTTCTATCACTTCACTCCCTATCACTAAGTTAGGGGTTGACGTGGTCCAGTCCTGTAGCAGCATCTTACATTTTGTAGGGGCGAATCGCATGCCAAACATACGAAGATTGCTGCTCAAGGTGTTCAGAAGACTCTGCATTTTGTCAGCATCCTCCCCTAACAGGACTATGTCATCTGCATATTCTAAGTCCATAAGATTATTCCCTGGTAACAAGTCGATTCCTAAGTCATTACGTTCAGTTAAGGATACTTCCATCAGCATATCTATGATGAAGTTAAACAGAAATGGGGAAAGTGGACATCCCTGTCGGACACCACTGGTTGTTACCAATTCAGATGACAATTCCCCATAAGCCCTTACACGACTACGTGAGTTTGAATAGAGTGCCTTGATTAGTGCAATGTACTTTCTTGGCACTCCCTTCACAGTCAGACATTGCCATAGTACCTTTCGATCCACGGAGTCGAAGGCCGCCTTCAAGTCAAGAAATATGACAATTGTTGGACGCCGAAAAGTGTGTCTATGTTCTAGAATCTGTCGAAGAGTGAAGATATGATCTATGCACCCTCTACCTGGTCTAAAGCCTGCTTGATTTTCCCTTGTCTGTTCCTCCCGAGTTCTGCTTAGTCTATGCATGATTACTGAGCCTAGGATTTTAGAGACTATGTTCGTTAGGCTGATCCCCCTATGATTATCACACGAGGACTTGTTTCCCTTCTTGAATATCGGTATAATAAGTGACTTACCCCAGTCTGATGGCACTGTCTCTGATTCCCAGACTTTGCCTAGTACCTCAGTTAATCTACAAACTAGTATGTCACCCCCATATTTAAACACCTCCGGAATAATTCCGTCGGGTCCTGCCGCTTTGCCTCGTTTCAAATTACTGATAGCTTTTGTGACCTCACTTACAGACGGCGGACCAGTGTCTATATCCCATTCGGGTGTGCTGGATGTCGGGGAGGTTCAGTGTGGCTGTAGGCAAGTTAAATTGTCCTCAAAGTGTTCTTTCCAGCGTTCAAGGCGTCTATCCTGAGAGCTAATTAAGGAGCCATTTTTCTCAGAAATAGTCTCACTTATGATTTGCCTTCTCCCACCCGTTTCCCTGATGAGTCTAAAGAGTTGCCTAGTGTTGCCTATCGCCGATGCTTTTTCCATCTCTTTTGCCTTTGTCAGCCACCACTGTTCACGGTCCTTGCGGAGACTTTTAGTAAGTTTCCTTTTGTGCAGCTTTCGCTCCTCATTGAATTCGGAGCTCGCCGGAATAAGTCTTCTAGCATCTATCAGTTCGGATGAGGCAGTCGAAATCCAGTGGTTTTTACTCACCTTTGGATTTGCCTTATTCACAGCTTTTACAGCTGTATCTATGGCTGACTGAATATTCTTCCAGGCTTCTCCAGGGTGAGCACAGCTGTCGAATTCAGATATGCGTTTAGCTAGTTCTTCCTCAAATAGGGATTTAGTTTCCTGATCGAGCTGGGGACGTGATGGTTTTACCGCCAGCTGTTTCCTACGTCCGTTCAGTCGTAAGCACACACGAGCCCGGACCAGTGCGTGATCGGTATCTACACACGTGTTCCAGAAGGAGCGACAATCTCCTACCGACCCACGCCAACGATAGCTTATTGCTATGTGGTCTATTTGTGTCCAGCGTTGGTTTGATGATGGGGGTCGCCAGGTCAAACAGTGTCTCTCCTTGTGTTTAAAGTTAGTGCTTACAAGAAACAAATGATTATCAGAACAGAACTGTAGGAGACGGTCACCGTTGTCGGTTCGCTGGCACGGAACTCCATAGGTGCCACCGACATCCTTCTCAGATTGACACAATTTCCCTACTTGAGCATTAAAGTCACCAGCTAGAACGACTATATCTGAGCGTTTAGCCTTTCTCACCAAACTAGACAGCTTTTGGTAGAACTCATCCTTCGTTTCATCCGAACTGCAGTCAGTGGGGGCGTAGGCGGAGATTACGAAAAGGCATCGGCGAGTAGTGCAGTCCTTTCTCCTTCTTACTGATCCGTTCAGACGGACAGCACACATTCGGCTATCTACTGGGATCCAGTCAAGTAATGTCTTTTCTGCCCTAGTACTCAAAGCTATCCCTACGCCAGCTAATCCTCGTGAACTAGCTGTGGCATCTCCTGACACCCTCAAGGTGAATTTTGAAGATTCATCCTGTTGGCCAGGTGGGGTTAGGTGAATAACCACACTTGGGTCTTGTATGCGTGTTTCTGAAACACAACATACATCAATGGCTCGGATGCCAGGGTCTTAGCTAGTGATGCTTGTTGTCCTATTTGGCAAAGTGTCCTAACATTAAATGCTCCTATATGAAATTGGTGGCGTGGCTTTAGGAGACTATCGGTGGTTTTTTGGCTTCCGTCGTTTTTAGTGGACACAGAGTGAAGAGGGAGTGAGGAGCCATCAAGTAGAGGAGTTGCATCAGTGGGAGGAAGGCAAGGTAATAGAGATGAAGATGAAGACAAAGATAAGTGAGGATTAGAGAGGTTTTGTGTGCATTTCGGATTGTGAGGGCGTTTGTTACTTCCCGGCTGCCCACACCGTGGAAGTTGGTTGCGTGACCGCAGAGCCCAGGGGACAACTGCTTGAGGCCGGTCACACGCGGCCTGTTTTTGTTTGTTCTTTTTGTTTGGTGTGCCTCAGTAGCATACTTATCACTCCTGCCCTGTGACACGGCAGCAGGAAGCGCGGTCGTTGTTAATCCGGGCCACGGCCGATCCGGCATGAAATTTTGTGAATTTGTTTGGATCATGGTATTGGATGGGTAGCTGCTTTTTGTTTAACCGCTATCCAAACAACCTGCCTGGCATGGTAGAACCTCAAGAGACATAAGTCTCAGCCAGTATAGCCTGATTAGGTCATTGCGGTGTTCAAGCCCGACCACCACGTCAAGGTAGCAGCTTTCGGTCGGGGCACTCCACACTGATTTTCTAAATCATTTCGCACACCTGTCGCTGACTGAACAAAACATTCAAGTTCACTGATCTTTTCACTACTTCGCTTATTCGTAGATTCCAGCTCGACGATTTGAGTTACCACTCTGCAGATTTCTTTCTCCTTCAATAAACAAATTCTCAGCAGCTGAAAGTTTGACTGTTAAATTTTTATTCGTCGCCTGTAAACGACCAACCAATTCATCGCTACTTTTCAAGCTCTCTTCAACCTCTAACAAATTTGTTCGTGTTTTAGACAGATCGCATCTTCTACTTGATCGAACGCGAACGACAGATCGCATCGTAACTCGGCCACCTCATTTTTTAAAACACGTGATACAGTTGACGCTTGAATTGCTGAACTTGTAGTGTAGGTTTACATCAGATGAGATTGAGTATTGTGAAATGTTGAAAGACACACTGACTCCATTTTACTAGACAAATTGGAGAATCGTAAAATTCTCAGTAACATAAGTATTTGAACTTCTTCAAACAGACTTGTTGTGTCTAACTTTACCACATTTATGATACTTAGCACCCCGAAAAAGGTAAGTGCTTCGTAGATGTAACTTTCCACAGGAAAACACAGTTTAATGGTTTTGCTCTCTCGCTGCATTCCATTACATGTGGACGAAAGTTTGGATTTCTTTCTATGAACACTTGTATTATCAACTTTGGACAGCATGACATCAGATACTGACGTAGTGGGAGCTTGATGTTCACTGTTGACACCTTCATATGTAATACATAAATCCTTAGAAGTTTGAAAGGAGCAGGAAGGAATCTGAATCAACACTTTCTCTGACTTAGGAATATTGATTCCAGCAATTAGATGATCACGTAGTTGAGTATGCAGCTGATCTCCAAAGTTGCACTTTGAAGCTTGTATCTGAAGCTGAAGAATAAATTCTCTAATCTTCTGGTTGGAAGCACGAACAAGTTTATTGGACTGAGCCCTCTCTCGCGTTTCAAACGTCGTTATGTGGAAGTGATTTGTTAAAAGTTCACGGAGTTTATCATATGACAGAGAAATTGGTTTATCTGGAAATGACTGAGTTTTCATTAGGCTGTACGCATCTAGCCCGATAGCAGTAATAAAATGAGCTGGAATTTTATCATCGCGAACATTCTTTGACATGCAACATGCGTCGAAGCATTCAAGAAAATCGGCGATTTCCCGTGGTGAACCATTTATTGGAAAATTTCCAAGATTATTTAATTCCATAGCGACGCAAAAATGTTGTAATTATTTGTAATAGTAGTATTTGTATTTCGGAATCACGGAATTAAAGGAATTCAACCAAAACACAGAGAGGAATGAACTTAGGAATTTGAATTTGGCCGAATTATATATCACTCAATCTGTAAGAACTGGCGTGGAATCATGCTCTTGTCCACGCCGATTAAAATACTAAGTCGCATCATCCTGTAGAGAATAGAGAGTGCACTGGATACATAAATCAGCCAGCCACATCGAAGCAAGCTGGCTGGATTCAGGAAAGCTCATCAAGTTGCGACTCTATGCATCATCATCGCAGAACGCAGCCTAGAATAGAATGTCGGTCAAGGCCTACTCCACCTCAGTTTCATCATCTTCGAAAACGCCTCCGACAGACAGCGTAGACTGAAATGTAATTTGGAAACTACTTCAACACTACGGCGTACAGTGTCCGAGGCTTTGTCATCCTCATCGAACAGCTGCCCCTATGGCAGCGTCACGTGTCAGGTGATCCACAGTGGGAAACTCAGCGAGGCGCTCGAAGTGAATTCAAGAGTAAGACAAGCTGGCTGCCTACTATCACTGATGATATTCCTCATTGCAGTGGACTGGATTATGCGTCAGAATGTGCATTGGCAGTGAAAAGACAGGAATACGCTTGACCACAGATACGAAGACTTAAGAAGATCTAGATTTCGCGCCTGGATGATGTATGTCTACTGTCACACAAACTCGAAGAATTGCAGCTTGAAATCGACAAACTGGATGAAGAGGTCAGCAGCGAAGACAGCACTTCAAGTTAACATAGAGAGGACGAAGTTGATGAATATAACCAACGAACCACAACAACAATAACAACCAGCACCAATCACCATCAACATGAGAGACTTTCACCAATAGCTTCCACCTTCACTGACTGACTCCATAATGAAGATCGAATGGCCAGAAAGAAAGGATAAGCAACAAGAAAACTCTGGCTGATAACAAACCAACGGAGCAAGACCCGATTACTCAACAAACATGTAGGAGGAAATGGAGATGGATCCAGTACACGTTGAGGCTATCGTCGAATGACGTCGCGTGCAATGCAGGCCATCGCTCGAGTGGTATTCCGATGGGAAGCGGAGAGTCAATCGTCAGTGCGAGGGTAACATAGAGGAGATCGTGTGAGATAGACATAAGAGAGTTTACTGAATCGTGGATCCAGCTGAAGAGGATGGCGTAAAATACAGCAAAGTGGAGCTGTGTTATTCGGAATCAAAATGAGAAGTAATAATAATAATAAATGATTCGACTGGACATTTAAATCATTCCACAACACTTACAATGCTCACATTCTCGTTATATGTGTAACTTTTATACCATTTTGTATATGCTTTTCTGTCTATTCCAATAAAGACCAGTTAAAGAAGAAACTCACTGGACTAATGGCATTTGTTGGGAAGCCTTAAGCATGCATCACAAATATACTCCTAATTTCATCATTCGATCATTTCATTAGACTTATCACAGAAAATAGTTTTATCTGTAATAGACATACAGCCTACATCATTTTACAAAACCTAATAGATAACACGCGTTAAAAACATCCACTGTATATCAGGTCAACGTCACTCAACTGAATCATCTTCAATACCACCCACGAAGTTGTCACTCATTAGTCATTCACCAAGATAAACGCTTAGACACCAATCATCAGATCTTGAGGGACAACTTCATGTCTAAAAACGTGTCAAACAGTGTGTAACTGTACTATCAAACAAAAACATAAAATACACCTTATGTGAAGACAATTTACTATTAAGTGTTATTTATTTCTAATAAAATAACTGATGTACGAGTGATGTGATTGATTCGAAACAGTCACACAAGAAGTCGAATGACCTAATTAAATTGAGGTAAACATGTGATAATAAACTGTGATTGTGTAACAGGTAAAAACTATATAAATGCTACAGTTATATTTAACGAATCAGTTCATCTGTCGCTAGAGAAATTGGTACGTCTAACTGCCATCATTATTAATTATTAATATTATTATTGATTATTATTATTACAATCACCATTAAACACCTTTGTACTTCATACATTTATTACGCTCTACGAATCTGAACGAAGCCAGAACAACAGTTTTGCAGAGTAGAATGGTACCATCATTTATTTTGTCGGCTTCTTATCACCTGCTCACAACTCAAAGACATCAATAATTAAACGGATATAAACAATCTTGACATCCTTGCAGAGTTCATCTTTAAACAAGAATTATTCAGTCATTATATGTATATAATGCTGGTAATAATATTAAACACTTTATTCTGAACAATAATGATCATACACAATGGAAACATTCGACATTGTGTAATCAGATGAAAGACAGGATGAAAATGTCGAGTTAGAAGTGAAAAGAAACACTGACATTCGCTTCTTTCTCAACTCATTAATCGGATTCAACCCACTTCATGGATATTGCTTCGGCAAACTTGAGGAGAATCGAACACTGTTCCTCGCCTACTGATAGGTTTGAATGATCTTTCGAAGTCCACCTCATGACGCGTGTCAAGGAGATTCCTGGCGAGGGCACTGTTCAAAGCATCTGTTCCCTTCAGACATAGGCCCTTTAGTACAAGTTTAGAAAATCGTAGGTTTGCCATTCTTTCTGTTCTCACAATGTAACTGCTTCCGCAGATACATGTAAATTTGTAAATACAATTGAAGTTAACGTGACAAGGATATCAGTCTATTTTTGACTGTACCAAAAAACAAGTTGTTCGATAGATGGAAACCAGCTTGGCTGCATGATAGGCTCTGGCTAGCCATGTTCTCAATATTCTGCTCACGGGTGCTGTAATATTATTCATGAACCTTTGACGATAAACATTGCTTCCCAACATCTTTCATATTTCATGGCTGGAGAAACAGTCCTTAAATATTTAAGTGTAAAATGCACAAATTATAATGGCAAATTGTAAATTACGCACGTATCTATCTCTAACACTTTACAACATAATTAGAATATACGGTCTGCATTGTCCTGTCCAACTTTTGACTACTTAATGTGTCTACGTAAGTATATTTCTCTTGACATTGTGAGTCCGATAAACGCAATAGGTAATCTGCTTTTAAGGTCCAGAAATAATTATCGTTTCCAGTTAGCCTCGGTTATTCTGTGCGTTAAAGTTATATATACCAAAGAAGTGAGGATTACAAGTATACGCGATATTATCATCGTATTTTCATTCTGTTCATCGCATCAAACTTGTTTTCCTTCTTTCTTCATAGAATTGTTCTCATCTGGTTGATTACTGCGAAAAGTGTGTGAAAATTATGCGAAGTATCCTCTTGTTTCTACTAATCGGTGCTGACATTTATAATGTTCACATAAACAGTAAGTCGGCTTGAACTGAGTTATTGTTACACGTACATATGAACTGACGTCTTACTTTGCTGTATTTATACACATAAAACACGATTAATCAAGCGTAGTATGCCGATAGAAGTTTAATCAGCCAAACATTCAAACACTTAGTCAGGAATATTCTCTCTCATTGTCTCGCTGACAAATACGTCTCGATCTGATTGTTCCAAACTTAACAGCTACTCTTCGGATATCAGACAATGGTCTAAGCTAAATGATTTTTGCTTCAACACCTCTAAATTTCAGTCAATTAACTTGACATTAAGGTGTAGATGCTTCAAAAGCTGTTTCCAGCGAAGAGGGTACTGAAACAGAAACTTAGTCAAGCATTAAATACCGTGAAGCAGAATTATCCCCTGACCTCTCTTCCTTCGTCATCATGTATCATATCGATTTCCAAGTACACTTCCCATCTAATCTTCTACATTAAGACGTGGAGACAACGAGATATGACTCAGCCACTACTTTACAGCTTGTTAACGTATGATTTTAACAATAATATCAATATCACTGCTTTGCACATTTTATGAAATTCAGGCTTTATTTCATATTACTGCTGAAATGCACAAGCGAGAAAATTAGAATCGGTTTTGCAAGTAAACGCTTGAAGTCACATGAAAATATCCCTTGTAGTCCCCCACTTGAGGTTCACTTCGGAAAGCTCTTAGGAGTGTGTTGGAAATCGCAGATATCTTCTGGTGGAATTTATAGGACTATTTAGCACAGATTAGTTTGGCGTCAAAGCTTTGCTCATGAAAGTGATACTGATTTTGTGTTTAGGATTAATACTCTTGATCTGACAGATATATTACTCTTTCATTACACTTTATTATTTCTTGAACTTCCAGAAAGGGAAACACTGAGCAGCTCAGAAGCTAGTAGCCTGATTTTGTGCATTCTTTTCGAAATAATAATTCTGCAGTTATTCTCGAGAAATTATCTGGGAATAACATAGTCTGACTGACATAAAATTTGGTCTAACTATGTGCGGATTGTTATCAAAATAAATTACTTAATTCCATATTTTGAATGTGATTGAACCTGTTTCAATTATTTTACGCTGTGCCCTAGGTATTCCGTTGAACGAAAATAGACTTCCACAATATCCACCCTTCGCTGGACCACCACCCGCATTCGGACCACCTCCACAATTCGGGCCACCCCCACCACTCGGACAACAACCAGAATTCCGACCACCCCCACCATTCGGACAACCACCACTATTCGTTCCACCACCACAGCCCGCACCACCTCCACCATTCGCACAACCTCCTCCATTTGCACCACCTCCACCATTCGGACAACCACCACAATTCCTTCCACCGCCATCGAATGGGCAACCTCCACACTTTGAGCCACCGCCATCAGGTGGGCAACCTCCATAATTCGTTCCACCGCCATCGAATGGGCAACCACCACAATTCCTTCCACCGCCATCGAATGGGCAACCTCCACACTTTGAGCCACCGCCATCAGGTGGGCAACCTCCACAATTCGTTCCACCGCCATCAGATGGGCGAACTCCTCAGTTACCACCACCCCCTCCTCCAGGATCTCCACAGGGATCTGCACCGATTAACCAACCACCTTCAGGTGGACAGTCCCCTCCATTCGGACCACCAATGCTCGGCAATGACGGATCGAAACCCTCACCTCCAGCTGAATCTGAACACCCATCAGCGGAGAAATAAACAAGAATCTCATTCCAAGTGAAAACATTGGTATTTCTATGATTTCGCTAACACTCGATACGTTTCACCTATGAAAACAACCAGGTTTTTCTGTCTACAAATGAAAAGGTAGTAGAATAAAACGTGTTCATTCACATTTATCAGAGATATCAGTACTCGTTCATAATTTCGTTTACCATATGTTATTTTTATATGACATCATCACGATTTGTATAAATGTGAATCACTCTCATTCTCTTTCGGTTTCACATCACACCCTTCTCATTTCGACAGTAAATTGTAATCATCTTTGTCGAATTATTTGTTCTATTCTGTTTAGTTTTAAATAATGCATCAATTTCACCTTCCAGTTTCATTATTAATAAATGTATATATTATACTTATTTCGAATGCACAAGCCAGCTAGTGATTATTATTATTATTTAATACATGTGATTATTGCAAAGGGTTTCCAGTGGAATTCGGCGCTTCAACAGCCCATGTCCACCTCACCGAGTCCTCTGGAGTAGTTTCCGGCTGACTTAATGAATCCCCATACGCCTCCATTTGCTCCTGAGGTGACGTTCTATATTTTAACCTTAGAAAAACACTGAATTCGTCATTTCCCATTCGCATTTCATTTAAGTTTCTTCTTCGTATCAGTCAAACAGTCTTATCAGGCCATATCCAGTACATCCAGGTTTCCTGGCGCATATTGATTAGTTCTTGGTTCGTCCAATGACGAAGTTTTTTGTTGTAAATCTCTCCTCGAAATTCAATCTTCGCTATCGAACCATCAATTCATCGTAGGATGGTGAGATGTTCACAATCGACACTGTAAAATGCAATATTGTTTATGTGCGAACGTAACAAAGCGTCTGCAACTTCATTATTGTTACCTTTTACGTGTCTTATATCTGAGTTGAGATGCAATATGAACTCAGGATTTCTTAGTTCACTGGGTGAGTTGTTGTGTTGTCTTGCTAATAATCAGCTGTTAAACGAGAAGACACTCACAGTCAGAAGCAAAGATAATGCGCATTTTTTCCCTCATGCCGAACAACTCAAACGTTGCCATTAGGGCGGTTCTGCCACAACAAGTACTCGGTGAATGCCAGCCCTTCGCATTCTTTTCAAAACGACTGATTCCTACTTAGTGTCGCTATAGCACCTTCGGTGGAGAATTACCAGCTGTTTATCTGGCCACCAAACACATGCTTTCCACATGCTGGAAGGTACAGCTTTTACTGTCTCCACGGACCACATGATTTAAGCGCTGTATTTACGTAAGCAGTCAGTAAACCGTTGCGAAACTATTGCGCATTTTGGGATAGAATAACGTTAAAAACTGATGAATAACCTTGAAATTCTTGTATCTTCTTTGAACAGTAAGGTAGCGGATTATTCCTTATACCATTCACATTGTCAGGGCTGGCACAATTCCTCGACAATCGATCAAGTGCCTAAGGAGTTCCAATGACTCACTCACAAAATGAGTTCAAAATATGCAAAGTGTATAGATTCAACATAGTTAGGAAGCTTATTATCCGGAATGAGTTTCCATACGTCCAGTTCATAAATTCATGCAGTACTTAATGGGGTTTCGATTATAACTCTATAGTTATGATAATGTTTTCACGTTCTGTTATGTGGTGACGCTGTTCACTGCCAAAGAAGAACAACACTGTATTGAGAAGCACAAGTGGAAAGATGTGTTGTTAACGAAATCAAATTTCCAAAAGTGGGAGGCGAACGCGAAAGTATCTAACCGCGTAAGATAAATGTGTAACAAACAAAGAGCAATGTTCAGAAATACAACGTCAGATATTCCACAAACACTTGTAAAATTATTCTCCGTAAACGTATAATATGTGTACGTGGATTTGTAAAGGATTATAAACTTACAGTTTGAGCAAACACAGAATAAGTTGTCGCGTTTCATTTGCATGGAACAACCATTTGAATCTTCTATTTACCTGCTCTACATTTCCACAGTCATAAGCGTTACCGGAAAAATGGCTTGATTTGTGCTGGAAATTGTCTCGAAACAACCATCTTGCTTTCTGTCTAAATTATATTTTACATTTTTCCTTAAGACTGAATTTTCGTCTTTGGAGGAAAATGCGGTATTGACAGTAATCAACTCACACACTCCATGTGACAATGAATTCACAAGGTAAAAGATAATATAGTCAAGATTCAAACATAAGTTACTTTGAGCAGAGAGAGAATTGCGAATACGCCTAAGTCTACAGGACTCAATGAAACATATGCAGTGTTTACAAGAAGGCTTACACTTCAGTTTCGTTAATGGAGAAAATTACCTCTCACTCGACTAACACCCATGTGAACATGAAGCATTTCGACTTTGTGTAGCATAAAATTTCTGATCCTACAGATTCATGCTGGTTCCTGAAAAATGATCGATTTCAGTTGCATAAAATAAACATGATTTTGAACATAAAATGTCCCCCATTGCTGGTGATGAAAATGATGAATTCATGCCAGATTATCAATCAAATAATATCTCAAAATTAGCAGTATGAGTTACATCTATCCTAGTCAACCGCCGGACTATTAATACTATTAAAAGATACACTTAACAGGCTGAACCGTATAGAAGCTTTGAGGGCTAGATTTCGACATCTTTTGTACATCGCCGAAATTCACTAATAGTCGCAACCCCTTAGTGGGGAATTAAGTTGCAATCGATTTGTATTTTTCGAGTTACACCTAAGTAGAGGAGAAACATCATCATTTTATAACACTATTCAAATTATTTATACAGATCTGTGATTTCGCATTTTCTGAAATGGCTGAACTGAAACGCTTGTGATGAAATCGTGTACCTGGTATTCATGTTTCTCGCATTAGTAAAGGATTCCATACTACAGAATTATTGTTGTTATTTCTGTCTAAATTTGATAGCCAATTAAAAACAGTTTCAAGTATTGGTTTGTAGGGATTTGATTGATTGTTTATAGAACTTCATCATGAGCTGATATTAGTTGGAGAAACACTGGAGGACCTCGCAATACTCGACAGCTGTTTCCTCATCAGTACGCACCCACCACCAGGGTTCAGACACAAGACATTATGGTTACAAGGCGAGCTCGTAGACCAGTGGCTTAATGGTCGAGACAACAAAGATAGCATAATATTGTTGTGATCAATCACCCATTTCATCTTAACTGAAGGCTAGTTCACAGTTACGCTCAATCGACTGAGCTGTGCTGCGATAGACATTTTATGTATATACTTTCTAGAGTTTACACAGATGGACAGGAGGACATGAGGTCTATGCATTTTAGAATGAAGTGCTTCATTGCTTCTTGTTGAATCTCATGATTATTTTCTGGGCCAAATATTTACCGTGTGCACTTCAATGACATGAATGTGAATCCTGTGTTCAGTGAATACAGGTCAAAGTTCTCTTCTAATCACACAGTCAATAAAACAAAGATAGAGTATTTGACCTAGATAATAATATTGGCATCATCTCACTCCTACAGTTTACTCAGTCATTCTCGTAAATGCGTTCATTTTATAGTAAATTGTTGGTTGAATTCGAATTTTAACATATTCGCATTTGAGTTAGAACAAGAGGAGTGAATTTAACAAACAACAATTGACGAGTAGTAGTTCCATTTTGATAACATCAGTATTGTTTGATCACATTCTGCTGAAAAAGTGGACAATCTGCGACATACTTGAGTGACTCAAAGCGTGAGGTTGACATCACGGAAGATAATCGGACAGACAAGTCAAGAGAACATTTTGGGAAGAGTGAAAAGGACACCCACCTCCATCATGCTAGAAGTGAGAAACGTAACCTTGAGGTAAGACTTTGTTTATTCAATAATTTATTGAGTGTGGTTTCGCGAATTAGTATATCACTAAATAAAAAACAAAATAGGAGGCAGCTTCAACAGAGATAACACCAGAAGGTGTGAGGAAACTGGATATTCTTTTGCCCCGAATATTATCTGTCTTCAACATCGTCACATTACACTTTCATGTGATCTTTGACAATTACTCACGTTTACGGTATTAAATCTCTGAAGAGATTCTATCCCTATTCTACTTATAAGCTAATTTTGAGATACAAGAATTGTAAGCCTTCTGGAACAGTATGTCTCTTGCATGATGTCAACATAATCGCCATACATGAGACAGCTGATAAGTATTGACAGTAGTTGTGTTGCACTGTGTTTCGGAGTAATATCAATCAAACACACGTGGCTGAAGGAATTAAGTTGCAGTAACATTTCATGAATCACCTATCTGTCTCTACCGATCAGCTAGTTAGACAAGCATATGGTGGTCTCTGATCGGAAGCCATGATTAACATTGTCGTTTTCACAATGCTATTGTCGGTCATGTTGTCTGATAATCAAACTGAAATAATCTGTGGTGTTCTGGTTATAACTCTGTTGTCGACAGTAGTATTACTCACCTGCTTATAACAAGTAGTGCAGAGTTTTCTTCTTGTACTGTCATATATTTTCACTTCAGAAACAAACAATCATTGATTCTGTAAAACGTTGCGTAATATATAAAATGTTGTCCATGCTGTATGTCTGAGATCTACCTCTACATACAAAAAGATGGAATTGCAATGGGATCTCCTCTTGGCCCGCTTTTAGCAGACTACTTTATGGCCAGTATGGAGAGTGGAGTTTTAAAATCAACAATAAACAAATTACTACTATACAAAAGGTACGTTGACGATACCTTTATAGTCTGCTACGATAACTCGGAATTCAACTGCATCTTACAAGAATTTAATAATTCCCATCCTTCGATTGAATTCACAATGGAATTAGAAATCGATTCAATGATTCCATTTCTGGACGTGGAATCGACAAGAAGAGATGATGGAACCCTGAAGGGGTCCATCCACAGAAAACCGATATGGAATGGTCAACTAACGCATTTCTATAGTTGGGTACTTCGAGGTGAAAACGAGCTCTCGTCAGCACACTAACCCATCGCATTAGAAAAATCTGCAGCAGCGATTGCATGGAAGAGGAGCTCCTATCCCTAAAAAATATCCTGGCTCAAAATGGCTACCCGACACGTTTTGTCGAAAAGAACATGAAACCGAAACCTAAAGGAGAAGAATGCGATTCAGCGCCAAAGAAAACGCTGTATCTAAATCTGAATTTCAAGGGAGATTTGGCAGCTGATATCCTGAAGAGGAGAATATCCAGCTCCTTAAAAATGACTTTCCCTGCAACAACACTAAGAGTGACATTCTTTAGCCGTCCAATACTTCGAAACAACACGAAGGACAAACTCTCACATATGACCAATTCAATGTACACATACCAGTTCACTTGCTCGTGCGGAGCTAGGTACATATATCGTTGTATGCGCGTCCTTTCAAAACGTGCTAAAGAACACTACCAGCGTGGCTGCAAAGAGGAGGTACCGGTTCAATCAGAAGTGCCATTATGGAACATCTGGTCAACACCTTCCACAACATCTCAACTGATTCTTTCAAAGTGATTTACAAAGTCAACAGAAACTTACCAAGAACAGTATGTTTCCGACTTCTTTGTAATGCGGAAGCTCTCGTCATATGCATCGAGAAGCCGGAGCCGTGTGTTCAAAAGAAATTAGTCCAACCTCTACAACTACCATGGACCTAGTTTGGTATGTTCCCTTTGCTTCCTCTCTTTTACCTTCTTCGTCTTTTTTCGTTCTCGCTTTTTCTTTTGAGCATTTTTTCGTTCGCTGTGTGTCTGATCCTTAGTCCCTCAGTCTTCATTAGATCCACCTAATTTTTTTCAGTTATAAAAACAGTTATTTCAAGTTTGTTTCCATGCTTTTCCTGTTCACATGTATAATTCGTTTGAAATAACTATTTTACAATTATATGTTAATCCTGTGCAATTTTTGTGTTTCTAAGGCTTTTGTAATCTATATTCACACCTCCTAAACTTCATTTCAGGCTCAAATTATTATTTCAAATTTCCATTTTCTAATCCTATGAAATCTTGTCTCCAAGTCTCTTGTAATCTATATTCCTACCTTCAAACTTTCCTATCAAGTTGAAAATTATTATCACCTTCGTTACTATGTGGAATTAAACAAATAATAATTGTATCCATGTAAGATAATCTATAAAAATGCGATTGTACAGCTTTTGAGAATGAAATCGCCAGAAAGATTTCTTTGCTGAAATTCCTGTTCTTCCTTCTAATGTCTGAGATTTCGCGAAGTGGCTGTAAGTGACTGTAAGGTTGATACAGATGAAATAGTGTGGTCTGGGGGCAGTAGGAATCCTTACAGTAGCTTCCATTTTCGTAGTTCAATGTTCGATCTGTCGAAACACAGCTGGTAACAAGACATTCATTCTGCCACAGTCAATACAAATATGAACTAGGTGTCACGAAGATATGTAACAAGTCAATGTTCAACAAACTTTCCTCACATAAATCCTTAGCGTTATGAATAACAAAGTCGTCACAGGTTCTCACACTCTTTCGTCAAGTATTGCAAATCATATTTAGACTGTATTTTACGACACAATAGGGAAGTACTCACCTTCTCATTACCAAAGAAATGGATGAATTTCACTTGCTCAAACAATTTATCTACCTGACTTCACTAAACTCACATACATAGACGTGTTTCTACCTCGTTCAGATATTTATCTGTTCGTCAGAGAGTTTGATAGTTTCGAAGGTCGTCAGTGCATTAAAATAGAAGGCAGAAATATCACATTTTGTGAAAGACATCTACAATATTCACTTACCGACTTTAAACTTCGAAAGTACTCCTTAGCTTCCAACACTTCCGCAGAACTTAAAATACTCTTTACATTCTCGAATCATTCAAAAATTTTCTCGACGCCAAATTCAAAACACTCGATGTCGACGTGTTGACTTCTGGAAAACTGATAAAACCCTTGTCCTAAACAACTGTTTGTTTACTTCATATACAAACTCAGCGATTGGATGTGGTCTTTTCAGTGCAGCATTTCTCATAATCTTGGTGAATAGGCTTACAGAACAGACTTAATAAACCCTTATTATATCATATATATTTAGACAATGTGTTTCCCAAGGGATCTGGATGAATGTGAAAGTGGATTTCATCAGAAACCAAAGTCACGTAGAGAGAATTCAAAGCAAAGAAGCACAGTAGGACTTGAAATGCCTGTGGCGACTAAAACCGACTTGCTATTGTCCGACCACCGAAAATCAGTCTTCCGTTATACCAATGCTACCCCAAGTAACGTGCGGTAACAGAATGTCCCATTACAGCAAAAAGAGAGTTATTTGCTATAAAACCACTGCAACCACTTAACAGTAATAACATTTCAAAAACACAAAATTACGTCGAAAATGCCATTAAGCAGATGTACAGATCAGAAAGCAATCTGAAATCTGAGGAATCGATCCCAGATGAGATAATGATTGTGTACTGCCAGAGAATATATATATATTCTGTCCCGGTTAGACCATTCTATTGTCTAACTTAGATATCACCAAAATTACTCCTATTTTGGAAAACATCAGCTCTCACTTATCTTGTAATTACATCAAGAGGTTTCATGAAAGTGTAAGATAACACGTATATTTATATAAGTAGGTGTACACACATAGGAGACGTAAATGAAATCATTCAACGATCATTTTAGTCCTATACTGACTGTGCTACTCTTGTAAACCTTTCCAATTCATGAAACAGTCCACTCCTAAATTTAGATGGTGGTGTTGGATGTCCCACTGTGGATTGTGTTTGCAGTATTATGAAACACAAATTGATACCTTGAAATTTCTTCAAACTCAGAATGATACAGCTGTAATATCTGATGATATTGTCTCCGGTTGGAGGTTGTCTACATTACGGCGTTTTCGTGTTACTGGTGTTTCTGAGAATTCCAAGTATTCTTAATCTTGAAAAGACAACTCATTATCTCAACACAAAGTTAAATTTATCAGATAAAATACTTGAGCAAAATGGTGATTGAAGTGATGAAATCGTGACAAAATATTAGTTTGTTAATTTTCCTAATAACCTCGCCAGATACTAGCTTGCTAGGCTACTAGCTTACTAGTTTTCTCGCCGGTCCCAAGCCCGGGTAAAGAGGGAGGGTTGGGGCGTGGTGCTATCAACTCCACTCCTGTAAAACAACCAAATCGCTACAGGAACTTCAACGAATAAATATATTCAAAATTCTAAAAACATAATCAATAGCCTTACTTTTCGCTGGAATCGGGCAAGTGAAATAACGCAGGCTGGTGAAAGCTAGCCTTCAGGAAGCCAGTCAGCCGATGTGCCTTCTTTCGATGAAAGCAAAAGTAAGGATGGGTACCTGGAATGTTCGCACAATGTACGAAACTGGAAAGGCTGCCCAGATAGCCGCCGAAATGAGAAGGTACAGAATAGAAGTGTTGGGAATCTGCGAAAGCAGATGGAACGGATGTGTAAGGTGCCAACTACCAACTGGAGAGACAGTAATCTATTCCGTCCACCCAGAAGACAACCATGAGCATGTAGTGCACATTGTACCTTTGAACTTTTGTTTAAACTGACTCACCCACGGTGATCCACGTTTTACCTTTTGACTTGTGAGTCTTCCTTACGTTCATAGGTTCGCTCTCTTGTTGTGCTCTCCTTCTGCACACTCTCCGAGCCTACCTCCAGCAACGTCTGCAGATAAGTTGTACGACTTCTTTATTTATTGAATTTTATATTTCGTCGAATAAAATATAATTCTCCCAGGTACTCTTGTCACATCAAGTCTTTTTACAACGATACAGTTCGTCAGTATTTGCGCGTCCAGTAGTGTACTGCTAAGCTTAGTAGGTCGCCAAAACGGTGAAGAAGTTTGTAAGGGTGTTTAGAGTATAGGTCCACTCTAAGCCGTAGTAGAACTCTTACAAGTGGTGAGCCCGTTTTCACCGTTTTCCGCCATAGCTTAACGTGTTAACAATTCTCTTTACGTATCGTTTATTTTGTTATTTTTTTTCTTTTTCACGCACGGATATAAAGATTTGATTTGTTTTCTTTGTACTTATATTGTTTTTTTTATCACCTTGTTAATACTGTGTCCTGTGTGCAAGATGGCTGATGGGGGGTCATCAAGCTTTGACGTGGTGGCCCATATTGCCAAGCTATACGAGGAGATCTGTAGTATCCGACAGGAGATGAACTCCAGGAGTCGTGGACGCAGTCCCTCAAGTTCGCGCAGTAGCAGACCCTTGCCACGTGCTAGCAGCAAGCGCCGACAGTCCCGAAGTAACCAGCCTGGAGTGTGCTGGTATCATCGACGTTACGGAGCAAAAGCCCAAAAGTGCACTCGCCCGTGCACCTTCGATGTTCAACAGTCGGGAAACTAGCAAGCCAGCACGTACTGGCGACTAACGTCGCTGGCGAACCACTCTCATGTCGCCTCTTCTATGTTACCGACCGTAACACTGGGATACGCTTCCTAATTGATACCGGAGCAGAGGTCAGTGTAATCCCACCCACAGTAGAGGAGCGCAGGCGGCCAATGTCTCTTCAACTACGAGCCGCAAACGGTTCGCCAATTGCTACGTTCGGCAGGCGCTTTATAGATCTTAACATCGGTTTGCGTCGTTCACTTCGTTGGGTCTTCCTGGTGGCAGACGTTACCACAGGTATAATTGGCATGGATCTATTGCAGCACTACCAATTACTGGTAGATACAGGTAATCATAAGTTAAAAGATCCTGTCACAAACCTCTCCGTCAGCGGTATTGTCACACAAGGCCCAGCCCTCAGCCCGGTATATGCCACACCCACTAGCACTGGTCCTTATTCGCATATACTGCAGTCTTTTTCAGATTTGTTCAAACCTAGCAGCGGCCTGCCATGTGCGACTTCCAACGTCAAACACCATATTGTCACTACTGGCCCGCCAGTTTTCGCAAAGCCGAGGCGACTATCCCCAGAAAAACTAAAGGTTGTCAAAGCGGAGTTTGAGCATATGCTGGAAATGGGGATTATTAGGCCATCCAGCAGCCCGTGGTCCTCACCGTTGCACCTGGTACCTAAGAATAACGGTTTAGATTGGCGTCCTTGTGGCGACTACCGCAGACTAAACGCACAAACTGTTCCCGATCGCTACCCTGTCCCGCACATACACGATTTAACCGCCTCACTCAAGGGAGCTCGAGTATTCAGCAAACTGGACCTTACACGGGCTTACTACCAGATTCCCGTCGACCCCGAAGATATACCTAAGACTGCTGTGATTACACCGTTTGGCCTGTTCGAGTTTCTTCGAATGCCTTTTGGCTTACGGAACGCTGCACAAACCTTCCAGCGTTTTATACATGACGTTTTGCGCGGGCTTGATTTCGCCTTCGCCTATCTGGACGATATCTTGGTAGCTAGTCCAGATGAAGCCACTCATCAACTTCATTTGCAGACAGTTTTCCAAAGACTTGTGACACACTCCCTCACACTCAACTTGCCGAAGTGTCAGATTGGAGTCACTTCCCTGAAATTTTTGGGACATAGGATAGACAAAGATGGAATTTATCCGTTACCTGACCGGGTAGAAGCTATTCAAAACTTCCCTCTACCCACTTCTCCCAAGGCACTACGCACTTTTCTCGGGATGGTTAGTTACTACCGTCGCTTTATCCCACAGTGTGCTCATATCGTGACCCCCTTGACTGACATGCTTAAAGGGAAATGCAAGTCTTTGGTGTTCACTAAGGAAGCCTCGACAGCTTTTGCAGCTATCAAGAAAGCTATTGCTGACGCCACAATGTTGGTCCATCTAGATGTTCAACTTCCAATCAGCATCTCCGTAGATGCCTCTAATACTGCGATCGGAGCCGTCCTTCAACAGCGTATGGCTAATGTATGGCTACCGATTGCTTTCTTTTCACGTAAACTTACCGCATGCGAATCTCGATACAGCACATTCGGTAGGGAACTTCTCGCTGTCTACGCTGCTGTCAAGCATTTTCGTCACTTCGTGGAAGGCCGGCAATTTACGGTATTTACCGACCATAAGCCATTGACGTACGCCCTCCACACTACTTCAGACCGGTATTCACCGCGAGAATCACGCCATTTAGACTATATTTCCCAGTTCACTTCTGATATCCAGCACGTTTCTGGATCGGATAACGCGGTAGCAGACGCTTTGTCTCGCGTATGTGCTACGTCCGTACCACCAACCATCGATCTTCATAAAATGGCCGAACTCCAACTGAACGATTTGAACTTAGAACACCTGTCAAATAAAACCTCACTGAAAATAGAACGCGTCCCCTTGCTAAACAGTGAGGCAACTATACTTTGCGATATGTCAACTGGTACTCCTCGACCGATTGTTCCCACGTCTTTACGCCGAACTGTGTTTGAGTCACTCCACAACCTCTCCCATCCTGGCATACGAGCAACGGACAAGTTGATTTCTGCGAGATTTGCGTGGCCCGGTATGAACCGTGATGTGCGTCAATGGACACGTGCTTGTGTGCAATGCCAACGTGCTAAAGTCACCAAGCATAACATCACGCCGTTGGGGACGTTTGCGACCCCAGACGCTCGGTTCCATCATATCCACCTGGATATAGTAGGGCCTCTGCCCCCGTCTAACGGCTGCTCGTATTTACTCACATGTGTGGATCGTTTCACACGTTGGCCGGAAGCCATTCCGATACCTGATGTAACGGCTCAAACCGTCTGTCGTGCCTTCATGGATGGCTGGGTTGCCCATTTTGGATGTCCCGCAACTGTCACTACCGACCGCGGACAACAATTTGAATCCACAAGCTTCAAAGAATTGTTAGAGATGCTGGGATGCAAACGCATTCGCACAACCGCGTATCATCCCGCGGCAAATGGCCTAGTAGAACGTTTCCACCGTCAACTCAAAGCTGCGTTGATGGCAGTGGACAACAGTAAGTGGACAGATTCGCTACCACTGGTCCTGCTTAGCATCCGGGCTACGCTTAAGGGGGATCTGCAGTGCTCGCCAGCTGAATTGGTGTACGGTACCACCATGCGTTTACCAGGCGAGCTAATCGCTCCCGAAACTTTCGAGCCAAATTTCCCGGATACCACCCGTTACGCTCAGCAACTTAAAAGTTTTATGCAGCGACTCCGACCAGTTTCCACACGCGCTCAGAACCGAAAGGTTCAGGTTGATCGGCGACTTGATGACTGTACACACGTTTTCGTGCGTCACGACGCCATACGAAAGCCATTACAACCACCGTATGACGGGCCTTTTAAGGTCCTTAGTCGTAAAGATAAATTTTTCGTTATTGACCGATGCGGCCGCCCAGACACTGTCAGCATAGACAGACTTAAAGCGGCATACACTGAAGAACCTTCACCCTCCCCATCGGCTCAATCAAATAGCCCCACTGAACCTAGTCCTTGTCCAGACTCAACTACTTCACCTCCGGTGGTGAATGATGATTCTCCTACCGTCACCAGTAAGACCCCTGTCACACGTGCTGGTCGACGTGTTCACTGGCCCAAGAGGTTCGTAGAATTCTTTCACTGAACTAATCCATAGGTAAGGCTACTAGTGATTTTTTATTCCTTGTCACAATTTCTTATTCAATTCTGCTATATTTAATCTATTTGGTCCCGCTTCTGGGAGTAGTCGTTTTAACCCTCACTAATCCTTTTAATCTTTATCTCTCGTTACAGAGGACCAGCAGCAGTTTGTTTTTACCCCTAATTTTTCATATCAATCTACTCGCTAGATCAGTTGGCGTCTCATGTCATCTTGTAACCCACACCAAAAGAGGAATTATGAATAGTATATTACCTTTCCAAAAAAAAAATTTAATTATTATGTAAAAAAAAAAATTTTATAAAATATATTTTAAAAAAAAAAGTAAAAAAAAATGTAAAATAATAATAAATAAACAAAAAAAATTATTTTTAAATAAAAAAAAGATTATAAAAAAAACACAAAAAAAAAACTTCCACTGTATAGTTAAATGTACAGATATACATATTTTTTTTTGCGCATAAATGCTTCACTTCTATGCTGTACATAGTAATTCGCTCAATTTATTTTCACAGCCTGTACTATATTCCTTCGGGTTTATGCCCTCCCGCAATTCATTTATTTTGTGAACCGTACTTATAAACATTATGCATCATCTTAGTTATGCACTTAGCAACATGAACAAAGTAATTTTGGTAATGATAACTACTCATAGCTATGGGTTATGTACTAACTTCTCTGTAATTTTATAAGTTCTCACAGGGTAGAAACTTCCTTTGTTTTATCTCATTCTAACGTACTACTTCCAAGTTGCACCACTTTTCCTCGCATTGATTTCGCACAAGCTTTTGTAGTACCTTTACACCGATTTTGAAATCTTAACCTTTCTTTCCCATTTTCTTCTGTTTTTTTTTACCCTGCTCCTTATCATACGCTGGTATAATGATTGCCTTTAACATGACTGCTAGGTTCTGTTGAAGCGGAGGAAGGGAGCATTGGTCTAATATGAAAGTTAGACATAATGAATCACCTTCTTGCTACGACAGCCTCGGCGCCAGAGGTTTACCATCAAACCTCCACATAAGTAAGCTTGTAATAGTGCGGAATTAAAAAAAAAAAGAATGAATCGATACAATAAAAAAATAAATAAAAAAAAGATTAATAAAAATATGAAAGACAAAAAAAAAAAAATAAAAAAAAAAAACATCAGACCGCAGAAGCTTACAACCACACAAGGCACCAGCGCCATTTCTTATCATATTCCGTCTTACTTCACTAATCATGTACATACCACTTCCAACTTATCTTAATTTTTTTCTCTTTTCTTTTGCTTTCTTTCCTTTCGGTGAAATTTCTTTTTTTTACTATTGCTATTTTCAAACCTTCTCATTCACCCATTGCTACTGTGCCAAGCCATCCTACTGTTGTATATCGAAGCTTGCTGGTTTCCCACCAACCTTCTAGGGGGGGGATAACCTGTAGTGCACATTGTACCTTTGAACTTTTGTTTAAACTGACTCACCCACGGTGATCCACGTTTTACCTTTTGACTTGTGAGTCTTCCTTACGTTCATAGGTTCGCTCTCTTGTTGTGCTCTCCTTCTGCACACTCTCCGAGCCTACCTCCAGCAACGTCTGCAGATAAGTTGTACGACTTCTTTATTTATTGAATTTTATATTTCGTCGAATAAAATATAATTCTCCCAGGTACTCTTGTCACATCAAGTCTTTTTACAACGATACAGTTCGTCAGTATTTGCGCGTCCAGTAGTGTACTGCTAAGCTTAGTAGGTCGCCAAAACGGTGAAGAAGTTTGTAAGGGTGTTTAGAGTATAGGTCCACTCTAAGCCGTAGTAGAACTCTTACAAGCACACCGAGGGAGTGGCCATCATGATGTCACCAGCAGCAACCAAAGCTCTCATGCAGTGGGAACCAATCTCCTTCAGGATAATGACAGCCAGGTTCAACTCAAAAGGAATGAAAGTTACAGTCATTCAATGCTATGCGCCTACAAACGTCTCAGAACAAGAGAAGAAGGAGGCGTTCTACAGACAACTACAAGCAATAATGGACGACGTCCCAAATGACGATATCAAAATCCTGATGGGCGACATGAATGCAAAGCTGGGAGGAGACAACACAGGAAGAGAATTCATCATGGGTCGTGAGGCCCTCGACGAAATGAACGACAATGGCGAACTCTTCTCAGACGTCTGCGCCTTCGATGATTTGGTGATTGGCGGTAGTGTGTTCAAACACAAGGATATACACAAGACGACATGGATTTCACCAGGTGGAAACACCAAAAATCAAATAGACTTCATCTCAATTTCAAGAACGTGGAGACGGAGCCTACTGGACACAAGGTCAAGGAGAGGAGCAGATGTGGGTTCAGACCACTATCTAGTAGAACGGACTCTCAAGGTGAAACTAAAAGCCTCGAGGATAGCTGGGGATAGGCCACAATGCAAGTTCAAAACTCAATTACTGAAGGACACAACCACAAAAGACACTTTGACTGCAACCGTCAGAGCAAAGCAGGAAACACTACGCGACATCACTGAAGAATCATGCGTGGAAGAACATTGGAAGTCTCTGAAGGCGATTCCCAACGAATCGTGTTCAACGGTTCTAGGAAGAAAGAAGAGACAAGACAAGGAATGGCTCTCAATGGACACTTGGAAATTAATAGAAGAGAGGAGAATGGTGAAAGAGAAAATGATTCAATGCAAGGACGGACAGGAGAAGGAGACGATGAGTTCAACTTACAAAGCATTGGACAAAGAAGTGAAGAAAAGTGCTGGGAAGGACAAAAGACGATTCTACGACAATCTAGCTACTGAAGCTGAAAAGGCAGCAGGCAAAAGGGACCTGAGGACACTATATCAGATAACCAAATCTCTATCCGGGAAGAGATCAACACAAGTGAAACCTATAAAAGACAGCCAAGGGAGCCCAAACACCAAGGAAGAAAAACAGAATAAACAATGGGCGGATCACTTCAAAGGACTCTTGAATTGACCACCACCTGCAATCCGTCCAGGAATACAAACAAAAGCGCACACACAACTACAAGTTGACACCAATCCTCCAATGAGAGCTGAAGTCTTGAACGCAATCAAACTTCTGAAAGCTGGAAAAGCAGCTGGACCAGATGGAATACCCCCTGAAGCCATCAAAGCGGACCCAGAGACGACAGCAGACATGCTGACTCCATTATTGCAAAAGGTCTGGAAGGAGGGAAAGGTGCCTACTGACTGGAGGAAAGGTTACCACGTGAAACTACCAAAGAAGGACGACTTACGCCTCACTCTGCAAGAACTGGCGAGGAATCATGCTGTGCTGCTGTCGACGCCAAGTAAAATCCTGAGTCGCATCATCCTGGTGAGATTAAAGGACGCACTGGAGACAGAACTCCGACCAGAACAAGCTGGATTCAGGAAAGGCAAGTCATGTTCTGACCAAATTGCAACTCTACGCATCATCATCGAACAAAGCATGGAATGGCAATCAAACCTCTACCTCAACTTTATAGACTTTGAGAAGGCCTTCGACAGCGTCGATCGTGAAGTAATTTGTAAATTACTCGAGTCCTATGGCATACCCCAAATATTCATCGACCTTATTCAACAGCTGTACGACAACGGCACATATCAAGTGATCCACAACGGAAGACTCAGCGAGGCGTTTGGAGTAAACACAGGAGTCAGACAAGGGTGCTTACTATCACCAATGATATTCCTAATTGTGGTGGACTGGATTATGCGTTAGACAGCGGGAAACGAAAAGACAGGGATATCCTGGACCGACGTGAAGAACCTAGAAGACCTGGATTTCGCACGTGGATGATTTATGTTTGATGTCACACACAATCGAAGACTTACAAGCGAAAACCGACAGACAAACTGGTCTAAGAAGCAGCCGGCGAAGACAGGACTCCAGGTGAACATAGACAAGACGGAGGTTATGAAAATAACCAACCAACAACAGCAACAACATCCAACGTCAATCAACATCAACATGAGGGATTTGAAAGAGGCTATTTCAATCACTTATCTAGGGAGCATTGTCTCAACTACAGGAGGAGCGGACGAGGATGTCAAATCGAGAATCGGGAAGGCGAGAAACACATTCATCAGCCTGAAATCAATCTGGAAATCTTCGTCACTCAGCATCACCAACAAAATTCGGATTTTCAATACAAACGTCAAGTCAGTTCTTCTATACGAATCAGAAACTTGACGGGCGGGTCACAAAGAATATTTCCAAAAGGCTGCAGACCTTTATTAGCAACTGTCTTCGCTCAATACTGAAGATCAGATGGCCGGAAAGAATCACCAACAAGGAATTATGGGAACAAACAAAGCAAGAACCAATCGCCCAACAAATATGCAGGAGAAAGTGGAGATGGATCGGACACTCGCTGAGGAGACCACTGGGTGACATCGCGCGCCAAGCCCTCGAGTGGAACCCGAAAAGGGAGGCGGCGTGTGGGACGACCAAGGGTGACATGAAGGAGATCGTGTGATGAGGAGTTGAAAGAATATGGATTAACATGGATGCAGGCAAAAAGTATAGCAGAAGACAGAAGAAAATGGAGACGTGCAGTTGAAGCCCTTTGTTCCACTAGGAACCAAAGGGAGCAATAATAATAATAAAATTCCTAATAATTTAACTGCTTTTAAATTAACTTGGAAGCATGTGACTGGATCAGTTTTAACACAGTGAAAAAATATCAGTCGTATGACTTTTCCAAAATAGGTCAAACGCGTTTGATGTGAACTTGATCAACTTGAATCAAATCCATCTATGATGCAATGCAGAAGAATGAAAAAAATAGCCCAATATCAAGAATACGTGTTTCTTATTCGGATGAAACATCAATCTACGAATATTGGAATTTTAGTTATCGAATATGACTAAAAGTCATACCATAAGTCAGTTTAGAAAGAAAACTTTTGAAATGAATTCGAAAATGTCGTAGTCTGATTCTGTCCTTCACAAAGTATGTTAGATAAAGTAATATTCATATATTTCTTCCGTGGTAATAAAAACTGTTACAGGATAATTAGTTTTTTATAGCAAACGTAGAGCTGACCACATATTATTGACTGTAAATGTCAAAAGTGGAACTGACATCCATTTATCATTGTGTAACCTGAAGCTGTGAGAATGCAGACTGTTTGTCTACAGGAAAAAATACACTCATCTGATAGGCAGAATACCTTAATAGCAGGTTAGTTGTTTTGCTCACCAAACAAGCTGACGGTTCATCTCTGCACTATCGTATCACTGTCAACTCGTCAGCTGGATCTACATGCATCACAAGTCTGGAGAGGGAGGTCTCAAATGACTGACGCGTAAAGCAGGTGAAGAAATATTAGAGTTCATCTGAATCTCTAAATCTTCATCACTCTGACATCATTGTGGGAATCTACTGCATTCAGCCTAATGGAACATGATCTGAATCTTCAGTTCTAATTTCAAGTCGGGAGTTATATGTCGTTACTTCTTATTCATAGTGAAGATCAAATGGTCGTCCAGAATGAATCAACAACAAAAAAACCGTACCAATAAACCAAACTAGGAGCTGATTGCTCGACAATTACCCGTGACAAAATGGAGATGGATCGAGCACACGTTGGAGAGACAGTCGACATACATCACACGCCAGGCCAGTACTCGAGTGGAATTACAATTGGAAGCGAACACGGAGTTGTCCTATTGTGATATGGAAGAGATTGTACGAGGAGGAGATAAGCAATTGTAGACAATCATTGACTGAGCTGAAGAGGAAGGCAGAAAATAGAACAAAGTGAAGATGCGTTGCTGAAGTCTTATGTTCCACCCGGAACCCAAAGGAATAACCATGCGTCACGAAAAGCGTCTAGAACAGTCCGCAGAAGATTTCTCTTCCTCCATACAGATGACCAGATGACCAACCATAAAGGATAAGCGGCAAGGGACTCTGATAACAAAGCATACAACAAATACACTAAAAGAAATGGTGATAGATTGAATGTTTACTGTGGAGAACATTGACTACCACTACCCGCCAGACAGAACCTCGCATTGAATCTGATTAGGAATCAACGAATTGTGCATTTATCTAAAAATGACAAAGAGGAAGTCATCTGAAGAGGAAACGAAGGTTTGTACACATTTGTGAAGCCAGCTGTAAGTGAAGGTGCAGAATCAGGTGGAGCAAAAGTGTGTCGTTGAACCATTATGTCCCATTCAAAATTCAATGGATGAATAATCATTAACAATAATAATTAACACGTGAAATTCACTATGTAGTCCACTGAATATCATCAAAGTATAGATCCCATTGCTGAATGAAATTCTGAAAATGTTTTTCACTATTTCCAGTGTAGATGCTTGGTACATTATCAGTGAATCTATTAAAGTCCTTCTCACGACACTATGCATGATGGTGTGGATGCAGTCATAGTCTCATAAGTAAATTACTTAGATTTAGTCACTTCCGCGTTATCCGTTCAACAAGAGCGATTGATATAATGTTTCACTCAGCCTGAGGGACGCGATGTAAGATTAAATGAACCACTGAGGTTTTATAGCATTTCACTACGACAGATAATGAAGACTCAATAGATATGACAACAATCATAAACAGTCTTCATAATATTAGAAATCTTCCATTATAGAAACAAATGTATTTACAACCAACTTAAATACAGAATAACAAACGAAAATCAGGATTACACAAGTTTTAACTATCAGACACACTATGGAAGTCATATGGTATTATTGTTTTTGGTTCCAAATGGGACAAAGCGCTTCAGCAGCCTATCTCCACTTAGCTCTCTTCGTTGGTCCCACGATCGCCTATAGACTTTCATAACATCCATCACATCTCCTTTCTCCAATACACACTAAAGTAGTCATTTGACATTTGATTGTGTCACACATGCTTCCTTCAAAGAATATCCAACAAACGTTCATTCACTTCTTCAAATTTGTTATATGTATAAATGTGAACCATTCGTTTTCTGCTTCACACCATTGCTATTCCCATTTTGACAGTAAAATTCAATCATCTGTCTTGGGCGTTTTTCCTCTAAATAATTTATCAAAATCCTTTTAACAGTGTCACACAGAATACACATATATACTGCACTGCTTTCAAATTCACATGAAGTAAAACGGAGACAATAGTCAGCCATCTGTTATTACCTACTATATTGAATTATTCTTTTGGGTTCACTGTAGAATGTAGGGCTTCAACACCGCATATCTACCAGACTCTGTCTTCTGAAGTGATTTTTAGCTGGCTACAAGATTCTCCATTCACTTTCATTTCATTCTCAAAAGATCTCCCTATGTCACCCTCACACACACGCTCAGCTGACCCTTTCAGATTCGTGTTCCATTTAACACTCTTCCTCATATATGACATCACTCAATATTCTCCATAGTAAGTTGCTTACCCCTTCTGGCCATCTAATCTTTGGGGATAAGCAAATGTAGCGGTTGTTGAAATTCCACAATGGCCTATTGCCAGTGCTCTCGGTGATGTGCCCACCAGGCCTCTCAACAGTATAGTAGAAGTGATTTGAAACTACTGTTCAAAATCCGAATCTTGTTCGTTTTGCTGAGTGCAGTTTACTTCCACACTTATCTACTGGAATTCAACGGGAACTACAATTCACAGAAATGCGTCATCTACACAACAAACTGATCCAGTCGAAATTCTAACAGTCCCCTTTTTCCTTACAACCCGAGAAACCCAATCCACTCTCTTTCTCTCAACAAAGTATTGTCTTCTTGATAATTGACAAGATCGACAGGCAGATGCATGAAATATGATGTGAAATGAAGTGAGGATGGACAAATGCATCATGGTAAGACTAGAGATACCGGATCATATCACCCTTTGTCTTAACCGACACATCTTTTAAATTCAAATTTGTTTTTCTATTGATTGAATGGTTTCGTTGGCTGGGATGGTGTAGCGGATAACTCATTGGAGTGTGGAAAAATGTTTACTGAGTCTTATTTACAGTGAGAAAACCATTTTTCTCAATTTGGTTACATACCCAAAGTTGTGTTTCCCCCTTCGTTGCATTTCCATCACTAGAAAGCAAGAGAATAGGAGCCCGCTCAAAATTCGGGCTTCAGAAATACTTTTGCGATGAAAACAGCTGACCACTTCGAATGACTCCCTTTGCCTTTTTGTAGTCAACAAATCAAACAACACTTCCGAATTGCACTACTTTCAATCACATATGGTTAAGAACATTTCAGCCTACTATTTTTGTGTGTCCTGAAAATTCAACTGAAATTATTCTAATTAATGGTCACTGAAGCATAAAAACACGTAAGCGTCAAAAACTCTTTGCTCCTCACTCGTACTACATCTAGTCATCAGTCTAGAATGTCATACTACTTGACATTCCAGTCTGTATATTCGTTGGGCGATAGGTTTTTTGCTGGTTCATTGCCTTAGTCATCAGAACTTTAGTGTCTTCACAAAGTATCTCGTCTAGTTCACTAGTCAGTCTTCAACTCGGAATCGAAGGATGCTTAGGTATGGATCGACTGGACTCACTTCTCAAAGAAAACTCAAATCACTCACGACATAGATCTCACAGAAAGCAAAAATTCTAACTCACATGATGGATTTCAGTTTTCCTGCTCACAACTTTCTTCGAATTATCTGATTCACCTTAAAATGTTTAATGGAATAATAGAATTGTTTCACTACGATTCGGCGGAAACCTTCGCCTAGTTAACTACCTTGCAAGTTTTCTAACCGGCCCGAGGCCCGGGTAAAGAAAGAGAGTGTGGGATGTGTGACTAGCAACCCTACGCAACAGAAGCCATCAAACCGCTAGACAAACTCCAACCCCCACAAAACATATTCAAATTACAAAAAATTGAAATAAAAACAACCGTTTTTTTCTCTCGGACCGGAGAGGCAAAATGACATAGCGTGCTGGTGAAAAGCCAGCCTTCGGGAAGCCAGTCAGTCAGTCGGCCAGCCATCCGATTTCTTCGCTCTATGAAAGCAAGAATAAGAAGGAGTAGGTGGAATGTCCGTACAGTATACGAGACTGGCTGGTAAGGCTTCCCAGGTAGTCAAGGAAATGCGAAGATATGGCATAGAAGTGGTTGGTATCAGCGAGAGCAGATGGAATGCGATTGGACTACCGAAATTGTCAAGTGGAGAGTCAGTAATCTACTCCGGTCTGGTCAATCAGATGACAACCACTAATACACTGAGGCAGTGAGTGACTATCATGATTTAATCAGTGGAGGCCAGAGCCATAATGCAGTGGGAACCCATTTCATCTTGCAGAATCATGACATCGAGATTTCTGTCAAAGGACAGAATTGGAGGTAACAATTATCCAATGCTACAACAAGATGAGAAAGAGGATTCCTACAGACAACTACAAGCAGTAGTGGACAACATCCCAAATGGTTATATCAAAATCCTTATGGGTGATATGAATGCCAGCTAACTGGAAGCAGATAATACAGGAAGAGAATTCATCATGGATCGAGAGGCTGTGACTCGGAGAATTGAATGAGAATGGTGAATTATTTGCCGACGTGTATGCTTTCGATGATTTGATGATCGGAGTTAGCGTTTACAAACACAAGGATATGCACAAAGCAACATGAATTTCGCCTAACGGACACACCACAAACCAGACAGATTTAATCTCAATGCTCCACAAGGAAGTGGAGACGCAGCCAGTCTGCTTGATACAAACTCAAGAAGGAAAGCAGGTGTGGGCACAGATCATCAAACAGTTCAAGGAACCTTCAAGGTGAAGTTCAAATCCTTCAGAATACCTGGAAACATATTATAAAACTGGAAGACAAAACTACAAGGGATGTTTTCGCTACAGATCAGATTACAGTAAAGTAGGAGACACTACGTGTTATCAACGAGGAGACATGTTTGGAAGATCACTGGAACTCTCCGAAGGACATAGATTTTCAAGAAACACGTACAACTAATATGGGAAGAAAGAAATTACAAGACAAGGAGTGGCTCTCAACGAATATCTAGAACCCTATCGACGAGAGAAAAGCGGCGAAAGAGTAGATGACTGAATGTAGAGATGAGCAACAGAAGGAGGAACTCACTTCAATATACACTGCACTCAATGAAGAAGTGAAGAAGAGAGCCAGGAAAGACAGAAGACAATTCTACAACACAATGGTAGGTAACTGAAGCAGAACAAGCAGGCCACAGGCGAAAGAGACTTAAGGACATAATATCGGACAACCAGGCTGCTTGCTATCTGGAAAAAACCAACCCAGATGATAAAACCTCCAAAAGATATGCGAAGGAACCTTGTTACCAAGAAAGGGAAACGAATGAAACAATGGTCTGATCACTCTACAGGACTCTTAAATCAAGCATCACCTGCAACTCGCCAAGAAGTGGCACCAACATCACGCACACTACTGTCAGCCAGTGGATACCGATCCTCCGACGAAAGAAGAAATCCTGAATGCGATCGAGCCTATGATTTCCAGTGGAGAAGGCAGGAGGACCAGACGGAATTTGCCGAAAGATCCAGAGACTGCCGCAGAGATGGTCACGCCAATATTGCAAACGCTTTGGAAATAAATATATTAACAAACAACAGTGAGTATTTAAACAATACAGAGATAGAAATTGTCAGTCACCACATTGGTCACACGTCAAGTGTCTCCTCGCATATTTGTAATGAGGTTTCGGTTTGCTTGCAAGTAGCCGCGACCTTCCAACTGATTCTGTGATATTATTTTCATCAGTATCTTCTGAACTTATTTCTGAATTATCTATAAAATCAGGATTAGTAGCGGAATCATTAAAATTATAATCCGAGCGACCTACTTCATTTACTTGCACTTGATCCAGGTGTCTGTTATGAACTGAATGATCTTCGATGTCTAATATCTTCACCATTCGATTTCCCATTTTTGTAGTACGAATGCTAAAGAAAGTTATCTGTAATAAGAATAATAATGTACATCAGAAGCCGTGGAAATCAGATGTTTTCTGAGAATTCGAGATTTGAATAGTTTACCAGGACTTTCATGGGTACTTGTATGCTCTGCATTCACGGACGCAATCTATGCATATGCAGCAATTCCTCAGTTTTAATCAGTTGCTCTCTTGTTTCAGTCAGCTGTCGACGAATGGACAACCAGCCAGCTTCCATTCCACTCACTTGTTTCCGAAACACTCCACACCGTCGTCTGTCTGTCTGTCTGTCTGTCTGTCTGTCTGTCTGTCTGTCTGTCTGGATTCAACATAGAACTTGGCACCGAAGTTCAGCAGTTCGAGTTGCCACCTTCCAAATAGCACACAGGGGTAGACAAGAAGATGAGTGAAGAGGATCAATACAGTCTGACAAGTATAAGAGTGAAACAGAATGGGTAATGGTAGAAAGGAATATGAAAGATTACAGAGACTGAATACATCTGCGCTGGCCATTGACAACGACTTTGAGCCATTTCACCTATTGTCTCAAGCCATTGATTCCTAGAGTCCCGAGGGCTCCAACCCGGGAGTCTGCATCTCCCTACCTGACTCAGTTTAACTGTCAAGGATTTCATGGATTGATGAGGCCATGTTTTTGTTTGGACACCACTGGCTCTTTTCCAACCTGCACCTATATCAGCTAGTAATGCCCGTCGGGCGGGGGAGGCGATGGTTAGGCATGCGCAGCACGTGACCTAGCCATCTTAGTCTATGGAACTTTATAGCCTCGTCAATTGATTTTCCCTCTTTTCCCAACACTCTACGCCTTACGTCAACATTACTTACCTTGTGAAACCACCTAACGTGAGACAGAGATCGCAGACATCTATGATCGAAAGCAGTCAACCTTTTCACGTCTTCAGCTCGTATTGGCCATGTTTCAGAGCCATAGAGAAGGACGGAGCGAACTGATGAGCAGTACACACGTCCCTTGGTTGATAACCGGATGTCACGCCTACGCCAGAGATGGTGTAAGTCAGCGAAAGCAGCCCGAGCTTTTCGGATCCATGCTGAGATTTCATCGCCAATCAGTCCGTTGGTGCTAATACAACTTCCCAAATAGGTGAAGTGGTCAACATGTTCTATCACTTCACTCCCTATCACTAAGTTAGGGGTTGACGTGGTTCAGTCCTGTAGCAGCATCTTACATTTTGTAGGGGCGAATCGCATGCCAAACATACGAAGATTGCTGCTCAAGGTGTTCAGAAGACTCTGCATTTTGTCAGCATCCTCCCCTAACAGGACTATGTCATCTGCATATTCTAAGTCCATAAGATTATTCCCTGGTAACAAGTCGATTCCTAAGTCATTACGTTCAGTTAAGAATACTTCCATCAGCATATCTATGATGAAGTTAAACAGAAATGGGGAAAGTGGACACCCCTGTCGGACACCACTGGTTGTTACCAATTCAGATGACAATTCCCCATAAGCCCTTACACGACTACGTGAGTTTGAATAGAGTGCCTTGATTAGTGCAATGTACTTTCTTGGCACTCCCTTCACAGTCAGACATTGCCATAGTACCTTTCGATCCACGGAGTCGAAGGCCGCCTTCAAGTCAAGAAATATGACAATTGTTGGACGCCGAAAAGTGTGTCTATGTTCTAGAATCTGTCGAAGAGTGAAGATATGATCTATGCACCCTCACTCTACCTGGTCTAAAGCATGCTTGATTTTCCCTTGTCTGTTCCTCCCGAGTTCTGCTTAGTCTATGCATGATTACTGGGCAATGGATAAAGGCACACACGACCTTATGGAGAGGCTGAGCACCTCAAGGTCACATATGCATACTGTGATTGGTAGGTTTTACTTTGCGTAAACGCTGCGGCTAATACGTAGCTCACGTTACTAAGGCGGGCTTTGAAATGATAGTAATAAAAGTCGCATAAACATTACATTTTTTCAGCTTAAGGACACGAGTTAACGCATGTATTGATTCTACAGATGTGATATGCATGTGGACCCACTAAAAAAGAGAATATTATTGGGTAACTTAATCAAAGAAGTATAAAGTTTAAAGATTTAGTCTTTTTCAGTTGATTGTAACGGACAGAGAGGAGAGGCATTTGTGTAACATTTGCATTTTGCAGAAAACAAACTGTGAAAGATAAATCGGAAGTTCTAGGATTCTTTAAGTGTATTATGGGATATATGGACTGTTCATACTGATTCTACTATTGTTCCCTCCCTTGTTCACATATTCATTGTTGCTAAGATTAGGAATCGTTCACCTGAGGTAAGATTAATTCATCTGATATGTATATATCCTTAGATATTTCTCAGTGTGGCCGGAGGTGGTCAAAGGAATACAATCTCAATCTTTGCATGGAAAGGTCATAACCAGTTTCTTCTGAAGGATCAGGTGGTGCTGAAAGCTGTAAAGACTGGTCCAGTGTCACAATCATCTAAAGGGAAACTGATCCACATATTGCGGATAAGACGAAATTCAAAACACCCTTTCAGAATTTCGCAAAATATGCATCAATTTCCTAATTGATTTCGTTTTCCTTAACGTAATCAACAATTTACACAGAGTTTTAACATTCCACATGGAAAGAAATAACGAAATTCAATGACAGATCCATGTTCACTCAAACTGCTGAAAGTGTCTACTTTCCACCATTTTTCTAATTTTTTTCGTTAAAATATGGTATTTATAATGTATTTCAGTTGAAAAAACACCGGAAAACAACGTAGAACAACCCGAACACAACATCGCGATAACACATAACGGCACCCCGTGTGTGCCTTTATCCATTGCCTGATTACTGAGCCTAGGAGTTTAGAGACTATGTTCGCTAGGCTGATCCCCCTATGATTATCACACGAGGACTTGTTTCCCTTCTTGAATATCGGTATAATAAGTGACTTACCCCAGTCTGATGGCACTGTCTCTGATTCCCAGACTTTGCCTAGTACCTCAGTTAATCTACAAACTAATATGTCACCCCCATATTTAAACACCTCCGGAATGATTCCGTCGGGTCCTGCCGCTTTGCCTCGTTTCAAATTACTGATAGCTTTTGTGACCTCACTTACAGACGGCAGACCAGTGTCTATATCCCATTCGGGTGTGTCTGGATGTCGGGGAGGTTCAGTGTGGCTGTAGGCAAGTTAAATTGTCCCTCAAAGTGTTCTTTCCAGAGTTCAAGGCGTCTATCCTGAGAGCTAATTAAGGAGCCATTTTTCTCAGAAATAGTCTCACTTATGATTTGCCTTCTCCCACCCGTTTCCCTGATGAGTCTAAAGAGTTGCCTAGTGTTGCCTATCGCCGATGCTTTTTCCATCTCTTTTGCCTTTGTCAGCCACCACTGTTCACGGTCCTTGCGGAGACTTCTAGTAAGTTTCCTTTTGTGCAGCTTTCACTCCTCATTGAATTCGGAGCTCGCCGGAATAAGTCTTCTAGCATCTATCAGTTCGGATGAGGCGGTGGAGATCCAGTGGTTTTTACTCACCTTTGGATTTGCCTTATTCACAGCTTTTACAGCTGTATCTATGGCTGACTGAATATTCTTCCAGGCTTCTCCAGGGTGAGCACAGCTGTCGAATTCAGATATGCGTTTAGCTAGTTCTTCCTCAAATAGGGATTTAGTTTCCTGATCGAGCTGGGGACGTGATGGTTTTACCGCCAGCTGTTTCCTACGTCCGTTCAGTCGTAAGCACACACGAGCCCGGACCAGTGCGTGGTCGGTATCTACACACGTGTTCCAGAAGGAGCGACAATCTCCTACCGACCCACGCCAACGATAGCTTATTGCTATGTGGTCTATTTGTGTCCAGCGTTGGTTTGATGATGGGGGTCTCCAAGTCAGACAGTGTCTCTCCTTGTGTTTGAAGTTAGTGCTTACAAGAAACAAATGATTATCAGAGCAGAACTGTAGGAGACGGTCACCGTTGTCGGTTCGCTGGCACGGGACTCCATAGGTGCCACCGACATCCTTCTCAGATTGACACAATTTCCCTACTTGAGCATTAAAGTCACCAGCTAGAACGACTATATCCGAGCGTTTGGCCTTTCTCACCAAACTAGACAGCTTTTGGTAGAACTCATCCTTCGTTTCATCCGAACTGCAGTCAGTGGGGGCGTAGGCGGAGATTACGAAAAGGCATCGGCGAGTAGTGCAGTCTTTTCTCCTTCTTACTGATCCGTTCAGACGGACAGCACACATTTGGCTATCTACTGGGATCCAGTCAAGTAATGTCTTAGTGGACACAGAGTGAAGAGGGAGTGAGGAGCCATCAAGTAGAGGAGTTGCATCAGTGGGAGGAAGGCAAGGTAATAGAGATGAAGATGAAGACAAAGATAAGTGAGGATTAGAGAGGTTTTGTGTGCATTTCGGATTGTGAGGGCGTTTGTTACTTCCCGGCTGCCCACACCGTGGAAGTTGGTTGCGTGACCGCAGAGCCCATGGGACAACTGCTTGAGGCCGGTCACACGCGGCCTGTTTTTGTTTGTTCTGTTTTGTTTGGTGTGCCTCAGTAGCATACTTATCACTCCTGCCCTGTGACACGGCAGCAGGAAGCGCGGTCGTTGTTAAACCGGGCCACGGCCGATCCGGCATGAAATTTTTTGATTTTGTTTGGATCATGATGTTGGATTGGGTAGCTGCTTTTTGTTTAACCGCTATCCAAACAACCTGCCTGGCATGGTAGAACCTCAAGAGACATAAGTCTCAGCCAGTATAGCCTGATTAGGTCATTGCGGTGTTCAAGCCCGACCACCACGTCAAGGTAGCAGCTTTCGGTCGGGGCACTCCACACTGATTTTCTAAATCCTTTTGCACACCTGTCGCTGACTGAACAAAACATTCAAGTTCACTGATCTTTTCACTACTTCGCTTATTCGTAGATTCCAGCTCGACGATTTGAGTTACCACTCTGCAGATTTCTTTCTCCTTCAATAAACAAAAATTCTCAGCAGCTGAAAGTTTGACTGTTAAATTTTTATTCGTCGCCTGTAAACGACCAACCAATTCATCGCTACTTTTCAAGCTCTCTTCAACCTCTAACAAATTTGTTCGTGTTTTAGACAGATCGCATCTTCTACTTGATCGAACGCGAACGACAGATCGCATCGTAACTCGGCCACCTCATTTTTTAAAACACGTGATACAGTCGACGCTTGAATTGCTGAACTTGTAGTGTAGGTTTACATCAGATGAGATTGAGTATTGTGAAATGTTGAAAGACACACTGACTCCATTTTACTAGACAAATTGGGAGAATCGTAAAATTCTCAGTAACATAAGTATTTGAACTTCTTCAAACAGACTTGATGTGTCTAACTTTACCACATTTATGATACTTAGCACCCCGAAAAAGGTAAGTGCTTCGTAGATGTAACTTTCCACAGGAAAACACAGTTTAATGGTTTTGCTCTCTCGCTGCATTCCATTACATGTGGACGAAAGTTTGGATTTCTTTCTATGAACACTTGTATTATCAACTTTGGACAGCATGACATCAGATACTGACGTAGTGGGAGCTTGATATTCACTGTTGACACCTTCATATGTAATACATAAATCCTTAGAAGTTTGAAAGGAGCAGGAAGGAATCTGAATCAACACTTTCTCTGACTTAGGAATATTGATTCCAGCAATTAGATGATCACGTAGTTGAGTATGCAGCTGATCTCCAAAGTTGCACTTTGAAGCTTGTATCTGAAGCTGAAGAATAAATTCTCTAATCTTCTGGTTGGAAGCACGAACAAGTTTATTGGACTGAGCCCTCTCTCGCGTTTCGAACGTCGTTATGTGGAAGTGATTTGTTAAAAGTTCACGGAGTTTATCATATGACAGAGAAATTGGTTTATCTGGAAATGACTGAGTTTTCATTAGGCTGTACGCATCTAGCCCGATAGCAGTAATAAAATGAGCTGGAATTTTATCATCGCGAACATTCTTTGACATGCAACATGCGTCGAAGCATTCAAGAAAATCGGCGATTTCCCGTGGTGAACCATTTATTGGAAAATTTCCAAGATTATTTAATTCCATAGCGACGCAAAAATGTTGTAATTATTTGTAATAGTAGTATTTGTATTTCGGAATCACCGAATTAAAGGAATTCAACCAAAACACAGAGAGGGATGAACTTAGGAATTTGTATTTGGCCGAATTATATATCACTCAATCTGTAAGAACTGGCGTGGAATCATGCTCTTGTCCACGCCGATTAAAATACTAAGTCGCATCATCCTGTAGAGAATAGAGAGTGCACTGGATACATAAATCAGCCAGCCACATCGAAGCAAGCTGGCTGGATTCAGGAAAGCTCATCAAGTTGCGACTCTATGCATCATCATCGCAGAACGCAGCCTAGAATAGAATGTCGGTCAAGGCCCACTCCACCTCAGTTTCATCATCTTCGAAAACGCCTCCGACAGACAGCGTAGACTGAAATGTAATTTGGAAACTACTTCAACACTACGGCGTACAGTGTCCGAGGCTTTGTCATCCTCATCGAACAGCTGCCCCTATGGCAGCGTCACGTGTCAGGTGATCCACAGTGGGAAACTCAGCGAGGCGCTCGAAGTGAATTCAAGAGTAAGACAAGCTGGCTGCCTACTATCACTGATGATATTCCTCATTGCAGTGGACTGGATTATGCGTCAGAATGTGCATTGGCAGTGAAAAGACAGGAATACGCTTGACCACAGATACGAAGACTTAAGAAGATCTAGATTTCGCGCCTGGATGATGTATGTCTACTGTCACACAAACTCGAAGAATTGCAGCTTGAAATCGACAAACTGGATGAAGAGGTCAGCAGCGAAGACAGCACTTCAAGTTAACATAGAGAGGACGAAGTTGATGAATATAACCAACGAACCACAACAACAATAACAACCAGCACCAATCACCATCAACATGAGAGACTTTCACCAATAGCTTCCACCTTCACTGACTGACTCCATAATGAAGATCGAATGGCCAGAAAGAAAGGATAAGCGACAAGAAAACTCTGGCTGATAACAAACCAACGGAGCAAGACCCGATTACTCAACAAATATGTAGGAGGAAATGGAGATGGATCCAGTACACGTTGAGGCTATCGTCGAATGACGTCGCGTGCAATGCAGGCCATCGCTCGAGTGGTATTCCGATGGGAAGCGGAGAGTCAATCGTCAGTGCGAGGGTAACATAGAGGAGATCGTGTGAGATAGACATAAGAGAGTTTACTGAATCGTGGATCCAGCTGAAGAGGATGGCGTAAAATACAGCAAAGTGGAGCTGTGTTATTCGGAATCAAAATGAGAAGTAATAATAATAATAAATGATTCGACTGGACATTTAAATCATTCCACAACACTTACAATGCTCACATTCTCGTTATATGTGTAACTTTTATACCATTTTGTATATGCTTTTCTGTCTATAACCTTCTGTCTATTCTAATAAAGACCAGTTAAAGAAGAAACTCACTGGACTAATGGCATTTGTTGGGAAGCCTTAATGCATGCATCACAAATATACTCCTAATTTCATCATTCGATCATTTCATTAGACTTATCACAGAAAATAGTTTTATCTGTAATAGACATACAGCCTACATCATTTTACAAAACCTAATAGATAACACGCGTTAAAAACATCCACTGTATATCAGGTCAACGTCACTCAACTGAATCATCTTCAATACCACCCACGAAGTTGTCACTCATTAGTCATTCACCAAGATAAACGCTTAAACACCAATCATCAGATCTTGAGGGACAACTTCATGTCTAAAAACGTGTCAAACAGTGTGTAACTGTACTATCAAACAAAAACATAAAATACACCTTATGTGAAGACAATTTACTATTAAGTGTTATTTATTTCTAATAAAATAACTGATGTACGAGTGATGTGATTGATTCGAAACAGTCACACAAGAAGTCGAATGACCTAATTAAATTGAGGTAAACATGTGATAATAAACTGTGATTGTGTAACAGGTAAAAACTATATAAATGCTACAGTTATATTTAACGAATCAGTTCATCTGTCGCTAGAGAAATTGGTACGTCTAACTGCCATCATTATTAATTATTAATATTAATATTGATTATTATTATTACAATCACCATTAAACACCTTTGTACTTCATACATTTATTACGCTCTATGAATCTGAACGAAGCCAGAACAACAGTTTTGCAGAGTAGAATGGTACCATCATTTATTTTGTCGGCTTCTTATCACCTGCTCACAACTCAAAGACATCAATAATTAAACGGATATAAACAATCTTGACATCCTTGCAGAGTTCATCTTTAAACAAGAATTATTCAGTCATTATATGTATATAATGCTGGTAATAATATTAAACACTTTATTCTGAACAATAATGATCATACACAATGGAAACATTCGACATTGTGTAATCAGATGAAAGACAGGATGAAAATGTCGAGTTAGAAGTGAAAAGAAACACTGACATTCGCTTCTTTCTCAACGCATTAATCGGATTCAACCCGCTTCATGGATATTGCTTCGGCAAACTTGAGGAGAATTAAACACTGTTCCTCGCCTACTGATAGGTTTGAATGATCTTTCGAAGTCCACCTCATGACGCGTGTCAAGGAGATTCCTGGCGAGGGCACTGTTCAAAGCATCTGTTCCCTTCAGACATAGGCCCTTTAGTACAAGTTTAGAAAATCGTAGGTTTGCCATTCTTTCTGTTCTCACAATGTAACTGCTTCCGCAGATACATGTAAATTTGTATATACAATTGGAGTTAACGTGACAAGGATATCAGTCTATTTTTGACTGTACCAAAAAACAAGTTGTTCGATAGATGGAAACCAGCTTGGCTGCATGATAGGCTCTGGCTAGCCATGTTCTCAATATTCTGCTCACGGGTGCTGTAATATTATTCATGAACCTTTGACGATAAACATTGCTTCCCAACATCTTTCATATTTCATGGCTGGAGAAACAGTCCTTAAATATTTAAGTGTAAAATGCACAAATTATAATGGCAAATTGTAAATTACGCACGTATCTATCTCTAACACTTTACAACATAATTAGCATATACGGTCTGCATTGTCCTGTCCAACTTTTGACTACTTAATGTGTCTACGTAAGTATATTTCTCTTGACATTGTGAGTCCGATACACGCAATAAGTAATCGGCTTTCAAAGTCCAGAAATAATTATCGTTTCCAGTTAGCCTCGGTTATTCTGTGCGTTAAAGTTATATATACCAAAGAAGTGAGGATTACAAGTATACCGGATATTATCATCGTATTTTCATTCTGTTCATCGCATCAAACTTGTTTTCCTTCTTTCTTCATAGAATTGTTCTCATCTGGTTGATTACTGCGAAAAGTGTGTGAAAATTATGCGAAGTATCCTCTTGTTTCTACTAATCGGTGCTGACATTTATAATGTTCACATAAACAGTAAGTCGGCTTGAACTGAGTTATTGTTACACGTACATATGAACTGACGTCCTACTTTGCTGTATTAATACACATAAAACACGATTAATCAAGCGTAGTATGCCGATAGAAGTTTAATCAGCCAAACATTCAAACACTTAGTCAGGAATATTCTCTCTCATTGTCTCGCTGACAAATACGTCTCGATCTGATTGTTCCAAACTTAACAGCTACTCTTCGGATATCAGACAATGGTCTAAGCTAAATGATTTTTGCTTCAACACCTCTAAATTTCAGTCAATTAACTTGACATTAAGGTGTAGATGCTTCAAAAGCTGTTTCCAGCGAAGAGGGTACTGAAACAGAAACTTAGTCAAGCATTAAATACCGTGAAGCAGAATTATCCCCTGACCTCTCTTCCTTCGTCATCATGTATCATATCGATTTCCAAGAACACTTCCCATCTAATCTTCTACATTAAGACGTGGAGACAACGAGATATGACTCAGCCACTACTTTACAGCTTGTTAACGTATGATTTTAAAAATAATATCAATATCACTGCTTTGCACATTTTATGAAATTCAGGCTTTATTTCATATTACTGCTGAAATGCACAAGCGAGAAAATTAGAATCGGTTTTGCAAGTAAACGCTTGAAGTCACATGAAAATATCCCTTGTAGTCCCCCACTTGAGATTCACTTCGGAAAGCTCTTAGGAGTGTGTTGGAAATCGCGGGTATCTTCTGATGGATTTTATAGGACTATTTAGCACAGATTAGTTTGGCGTCAAAGCGTTGCTCATGAAAGTGATACTGATTTTGTGTTTAGGATTAATACTCTTGATCTGACAGATATATTACTCTTTCATTACACTTTATTATTTCTTGAACTTCCAGAAAGGGAAACACTGAGCAGCTCAGAAGCTAGTAGCCTGATTTTGTGCATTCTTTTCGAAATAATAATTCTGCAGTTATTCTCGAGAAATTATCTGGGAATAACATAGTCTGACTGACATAAAAGTTGGTCTAACTATGTGCGGATTGTTATCAAAATAAATTACTTAATTCCATATTTTGAATGTGATTGAACCTGTTTCAATTATTTTACGCTGTGCACTAGGTATTCCGTTGAACGAAAATAGACTTCCACAATATCCACCCTTCGCTGGACCACAGCCACCATTCGGACCTCCTCCACTATTCGCACCACCTCCACCATTCGCATCACCACCATCATTCGGACAACCGCCACAGCTCGCACCACCTCCACCATTCGCACAACCTCCTCCATTCGCACAACCTCCACCATTCGGACAACCACCACAATTCTTTCCACCGCCATCAGGTGGGCAACATCCACAATTCGTTCCACCGCCATCGAATGGGCAACCTCCACACTCTGGGCCACCGCCATCAGGTGGGCAACCTCCACAATTCGTTCCACCGCCATCGAATGGGCAACCTCCACACTCTGGGCCACCGCCATCAGGTGGGCAACCTCCACAATTCGTTCCACCGCCATCGAATGGGCAACCTCCACAATATGAACCACCTCCACCATTCGCACAACCTCCACAATTCGTTCCACCGCCATCGAATGGGCAACCTCCACAATATGAACCAACTCCACCATTCGCACAACCTCCGCAATATGGACCACCTCCACCATTCGGACAACCACCACAATTCGTTCCACCGCCATCGAATGGGCAACCTCCACACTCTGGGCCACCGCCATCAGGTGGGCAACCTCCACAAATCGTTCCACCGCCATCGAATGGGCAACCTCCACAATATGAACCACCTCCACCATTCGCACAACCTCCACAATTCTCACCACCGCCATCTGATGGGCGAACTCCTCAGTTACCACCACCCCCTCCTCCAGGATCCCCACAGGGATCTGCACCGATTAACCAACCACCTTCAGGTGGACAGTCCCCTCCACTCGGACTACCAATGTCCGGCAATGACGGATCGAAACCCTCACCTCCAGCTGAATCTGAACACCCATCAGCGGAGAAATAAACAAGAATCTCATTCCAAGTGAAAACATTGGTATTTCTATGATTTCGCTAACACTCGATACGTTTCGCTTATGAAAACATCCAGATATTTCTGTCTACAAATGAAAAGGTGGAGGAATAAAACGTGTTCATTCACATTTATCAGAGATATCAGTACTCGTTCATAATTTTGTTTACCATATGTTATTTTTATATGACATCATCACGATTTGTATAAATGTGAATCACTCTCATTCTCTTTCGCATCACACCCTTCTCATTTCGACAGTAAATTGTAATCATCTTTGTCGAACTATTTGTTCTATTCTGTTTAGTTTTAAATAATGTATCAATTTCACCTTCCAGTTTCGTTATTAATAAATGTATATATTATACTTATTTCGAATGCAGAAGCCAGCTAGTGATTATTATTATTATTATTATTTGATACATTTCATTATTGCAAAGGGTTTCCAGTGGAATTCGGCGCTTCAACAGCCCATGTCCACCTCACCGAGTCCTCTGGAGTAGTTTCCGGCTGACTTAATGAATCCCCATACGCCTTCATTTGCTCCTGAGGCGATGTTCTATATTTTAACCTTAGAAAAACACTGAATTCGTCATTTCCCGTTCGCATTTCATTTAAGTTTCTTCTTCGTATCAGTCAAACAGTCTTATCAGGCCATATCCAGTACATCCAGGTTTCCTGGCGCATATTGATTAGTTCTTGGTTCGTCCAATGACGAAGTTTTTTGTTGTAAATCTCTCCTCGAAATTCAATCTTCGCTATCGAACCATCAATTCATCGTAGGATGGTGAGATGTTCACAATCGACACTGTAAAATGCAATATTGTTTATGTGCGAACGTAACAAAGCGTCTGCAACTTCATTATTGTTACCTTTTACGTGTCTTATATCTGAGTTGAGATGCAATATGAACTCAGGATTTCTTAGTTCACTGGGTGAGTTGTTGTGTTGTCTTGCTAATAATCAGCTGTTAAACGAGAAGACACTCACAGTCAGAAGCAAAGATAATGCGCATTTTTTCCCTCATGCCGAACAACTCAAACGTTGCCATTAGGGCGGTTCTGCCACAACAAGTACTCGGTGAATGCCAGCCCTTCGCATTCTTTTCAAAACGACTGATTCCTACTTAGTGTCGCTATAGCACCTTCGGTGGAGAATTACCAGCTGTTTATCTGGCCACCAAACACATGCTTTCCACATGCTGGAAGGTACAGCTTTTACTGTCTCCACGGATCACATGATGTAAGCGCTGTATTTACGTAAGCAGTCAGTAAACCGTTGCGAAACTATTGCGCATTTGGGATAGAATAACGTTAAAAACTGATGAATAACCTTGAAATTCTTGTATCTTCTTTGAACAGTAAGGTAGCGGATTATTCCTTATACCATTCACATTGTCAGGGACTGGCACAATTCCTCGACAATCGATCAAGTGCCTAAGGAGTTCCAATGACTCACTCACAAAATGAGTTCAAAATATGCAAAGTGTATAGATTCAACATAGTTAGGAAGCTTATTATCCGGAATGAGTTTCCATACGTCCAGTTAATAAATTCATGCAGTACTTAATGGGGTTTCGATTATAACTCTATAGTTATAATAATGTTTTCACGTTCTGTTATGTGGTGACGCTGTTCACTGCCAAAGAAGAACAACACTGTATTGAGAAGCACAAGTGGAAAGATGTGTTGTTAACGAAATCAAATTTCCAAAAGCGCGAGGCGAACGCGAAAGTATCTAACCGCGTAAGATAAATGTGTAACAAACGAAGAGCAATGTTCAGAAATACAACGTCAGATATTCCACAAACACTTGTAAAATTATTCTCCGTAAACGTATAATATGTGTACGTGGATTTGTAAAGGATTATAAACTTACAGTTTGAGCAAACACAGAATAAGTTGTCGCGTTTCATTTGCATGGAACAACCATTTGAATCTTCTATTTACTTGCTCTACATTTCCACAGTCATAAGCGTTACCGGAAAAATGGCTTGATTTGTGCTGAAAATTGTCTCGAAACAACCATCTTGCTTTCTGTCTAAATTATATCCTGCATTTTTTCCTAAGACTGAATATTCGTCTTTCGACGAATCATTTCACACACTCCATGTGGCAATGAATTCACAAGGTAAAAGAATATATAGTCAAGATTCAAACATAAGTTACTTTGAGCAGAGAGAGAATTGCGAATACGCCCAAGTCTACAGGACTCAATGAAACATATGCAGTGTTTACAAGAAGGCTTACACTTCAGTTTCGTTAATGGAGAAAATTACCTCTCACTTGACTAACTCCCATGTGCTCACATCATCTTCTGTATTCAGAAGAAACAGCGCATTAAAAACAAAGCTGGAGTTAACGATATCACCTATGAAACGTCTATCTTTGGGTATCATTTAAGTGCACTTGCGGTAGCCAGTAAATCTGTAGTGCACAGAACGCAAAATGATCTTGTGTCAGGTAACACATTACTAAGCGATGTATACTTTAGAAGTAACACTGCAAATAAGTCGAAATTGTGTACTAGCTCTATGATTCCGGTCGAAAACATGAAGCATTTCGACTTTGTGTAGCATAAAATTTCTGATCCTACAGATTCATGCTGGTTCCTGAAAAATGATCGATTCCAGTTGCATAAAATAAACATGATTTTGAATATAAAATGTCCCCCATTGCTGGTGATGAAAATGACGAATTCATGCCAGATTATCAATCAAATAATATCTCAAAATTAGCAGTATGAGTTACATCTATCTTAGTCAACCGCCGGACTATTAATACTATTAAAAGATACACTTAACAGGCTGAACCGTATAGAAGCTATGAGGGCTAGATTTCGACATCTTTTGTACATCGCCGAAATTCACTAATAGTCACAACCCCTTAGTGGGGAATTAAGTTGCAATCGATTTGTATTTTTCGAGTTACACCTAAGTAGAGGAGAAACATCATCATTTTATAACACTATTCAAATTATTTATACAGATCTGTGGTTTCGCATTTTCTGAAATGGCTGAACTGAAACGCTTGTGATGAAATCGTGTACCTGGTATTCATGTTTCTCGCATTAGTAAAGATTCCATACTACAGAATTATTGTTGTTATTTCTGTCTAAATTTGATAGCCAATTAAAAACAGTTTCAAGTATTGGTTTGTAGGGATTTGATTGATTGTTTATAGAACTTCATCATGAGCTGATATTAGTTGGAGAAACACTGGAGGACCTCGCAATACTCGACAGCTGTTTCCTCATCAGTACGCACCCACCACCAGGGTTCAGACACAAGACATTATGGTTACAAGGCGAGCTCGTAGACCAGTGGCTTAATGGTCGAGACAACAAAGATAGCATAATATTGTTGTGATCGATCACCCATTTCATCTTAACTGGAGGCTAGTTCACAGTTACGCTCAATCGACTGAGCTGTGCTGCGATAGACATTTTATGTATATACTTTCTAGAGTTTACACAGATGGACAGGAGGACATGAGGTCTATGCATTTTAGAATGAAGTGCTTCATTGCTTCTTGTTGAATCTCATGATTATTTTCTGGGCCAAATATTTACCGTGTGCACTTCAATGACATGAATGTGAATCCTGTGTTCAGTGAATACAGGTCAAAGTTCTCTTCTAATCACACAGTCAATAAAACAAAGATAGAGTATTTGACCTAGATAATAATATTGGCATCATCTCACTCCTACAGTTTACTCAGTCATTCTCGTAAATGCGTTCATTTTATAGTAAATTGTTGGTTGAATTCGAATTTTAACATATTCACATTTGAGTTAGAACAAGAGGAGTGAATTTAACAAAAAACAATTGACGAGTAGTAGTTCCATTTTGATAACATCAGTATTGTTTGATCACATTCTGCTGAAAAAGTGGACAATCTGCGACATACTTGAGTGACTCAAAGCGTGAGGTTGACATCACGGAAGATAATCGGACAGACAAGTCAAGAGAACATTTTGAGAAGAGTGAAAAGAAGAACCATTTCCATCATGCTAGAAGTGAGAAACGTAACCTTGAGGTAAGACTTTGTTTATTCAATAATTTATTGAGTGTGGTTTCGCGAAATAGTATATCACTAAATAAAAAACAAAATAGGAGGCAGCTTCAACAGAGATAACACCAGAAGGTGTGAGGAAACTGGATATTCTTTTGCCCCGAATATTATCTGTCTTCAACATCGTCACATTACACTTTCATGTGATCTTTGACAATTACTCACGTTTACGGTATTAAATCTCTGAAGAGATTCTATCCCTATTCTACTTATAAGCTAATTTTGAGATACAAGAATTGTAAGCCTTCTGGAACAGTATGTCTCTTGCATGATGTCAACATAATCGCCATACATGAGACAGCTGATAAGTATTGACAGTAGTTGTGTTGCACTGTGTTTCGGAGTAATATCAATCAAACACACGTGGCTGAAGGAATTAAGTTGCAGTAACATTTCATGAATCACCTATCTGTCTCTACCGATCAGCTAGTTAGACAAGCATATGGTGGTCTCTGATCGGAAGCCATGATTAACATTGTCGTTTTCACAATGCTATTGTAGGTCATGTTGTCTGATAATCAAACTGAAATAATCTGTGGTGTTCTGGTTATAACTCTGTTGTCGACAGTAGTATTACTCACCTGCTTATAACAGGTAGTGCAGAGTTTTCTTCTTGTACTGTCATATATTTTCACTTCAGAAACAAACAATCATTGATTCTGTAAAACGTTGCGTAATATATAAAATGTTGTCCATGCTGTATGTCTGAGATCTACCTCTACATACAAAAAGATGGAATTGCAATGGGATCTCCTCTTGGCCCGCTTTTAGCAGACTACTTTATGGCCAGTATGGAGAGTGGAGTTTTAAAATCAACAATAAACAAATTACTACTATACAAAAGGTACGTTGACGATACCTTTATAGTCTGCTACGATAACTCGGACTTCAACTGCATCTTACAAGAATTTAATAATTCCCATCCTTCGATTGAATTCACAATGGAATTAGAAATCGATTCAATGATTCCATTTCTGGACGTGGAATCGACAAGAAGAGATGATGGAACCCTGAAGGGGTCCATCCACAGAAAACCGATATGGAATGGTCAACTAACGCATTTCTATAGTTGGGTACTTCGAGGTGAAAACGAGCTCTCGTCAGCACACTAACCCATCGCATTAGAAAAATCTGCAGCAGCGATTGCATGGAAGAGGAGCTCCTATCCCTAAAAATATCCTGGCTCAAAATGGCTACCCGACACGTTTTGTCGAAAAGAACATGAAACCGAAACCTAAAGAAGAAGAAGCGATTCAGCGCCAAAGAAAACGCTGTATCTAAATCTGAATTTCAAGGGAGATTTGGCAGCTGATATCCTGAAGAGGAGAATATCCAGCTCCTTAAAAATGACTTTCCCTGCAACAACACTAAGAGTGACATTCTTTAGCCGTCCAATACTTCGAAACAACACGAAGGACACACTTTCACATATGACCAATTCAATGTACACATACCAGTTCACTTGCTCGTGCGGAGCTAGGTACATAGGTCGTTGTATGCGCGTCCTTTCAAAACGTGCTAAAGAACACTACCCAGCGTGGCTGCAAAGAGGAGGTACCGGTTCAATCAGAAGTGCCATTATGGAACATCTGGTCAACACCTTCCACAACATCTCAACTGATTCTTTCAAAGTGATTTACAAAGTCAACAGAAACTTACCAAGAACAGTATGTTTCCGACTTCTTTGTAATGCGGAAGCTCTCGTCATATGCATCGAGAAGCCGGAGCCGTGTGTTCAAAAGAAATTAGTCCAACCTCTACAACTACCATGGACCTAGTTTGGTATGTTCCCTTTGCTTCCTCTCTTTTACCTTCTTCGTCTTTTTTCGTTCTCGCTTTTTCTTTTGAGCATTTTTTCGTTCGCTGTGTGTCTGATCCTTAGTCCCTCAGTCTTCAGTAGATCCACCTAATTTTTTTCAGTTATAAAAACAGTTATTTCAAGTTTGTTTCCATGCTTTTCCTGTTCACATGTATAATTCCTTTGAAATAACTATTTTACAATTATATGTTAATCCTGTGCAATTTTTGTGTTTCTAAGGCTTTTGTAATCTATATTCACACCTCCTAAACTTCATTTCAGGCTCAAATTATTATTTCAAATTTCCATTTTCTAATCCTATGAAATCTTGTCTCCAAGTCTTTTGTAATCTATATTCCTATCTTCAAACTTTCCTATCAAGTTGAAAATTATTATCACCTTCGTTACTATGTGGAATTAAACAAATAATAATTGTATCCATGTAAAATGATCTATATAAATGTGCGTCGGTGGCACAGTGGTTAGGACTCTCGCCGACCATGCACATGTTCCGGGGTTCGAGCCCGCGCCGACGCACACCTGTTATCTACGGTCGGCCTGCGAATTTTAGGCTACCGATATCCACGCTGAAAATTTCACCAAAAATACAGTGTGGAATCAAGCTGTAATCAAAAGAAAAATTAAATTGTACAGCTTTTGAGAATGAAATCGTGAAAAAGATTTCTTTGCTGAAATTCCTGTTCTTCCTTCTAATGTCTGAGATTTCGCGAAGTGGCTGTAAGTGACTGTAAGGTTGATACAGATGAAATAGTGTGGTCTGGGGGCAGTAGGAATCCTTACAGTAGCTTCCATTTTCGTAGTTCACTGTTCGACCTGTCGAAACACAGCTGATAATCAGGCATTTATTCTGCCACAATCATTACGAATATCAGCTGGGTATCAAGACGACATGTAACAAGTCAATGTTCAACAAACTTTCCTCACATAAATCCTTAGCGTGATGAATTACAAAGTCGTCACAGGTTCTCATGAACTTCCGTCACGTATTACAAATCATATTTAGACTGCGTTTTACGACACAATAAGGAAGTACTCACCTTCTCATTACCAAAGAAATGGATGAATTTCACTTGCTCAAATAATTTATCTACCTGACTTCACTAAACTCACATACATAGACGTGTTTCTACCTCGTTCAGATATTCATCTGTTCGTCAGAGAGTTTGATAGTTGCGAAGGTCGTCAGTGCATTAAAATAGAAGGAAGAAGTATCACATTTTGTGAAAGACATCTACAATATTCACTTACCGACTATTAACTTCGAAAGTACTCCTTAGCTTCCAACAGTTCCGCAGAACTTAAAATACTCTTCCCATTCCCAAATCATTCAACGATTTGCTCGACACCAAATTCAAAACACTCGACGTCAATGTGTTGACTTCTTTAATAGTGATAAAACCCTTGTCCTAAACAACTGTTTGTTTACTTCATATACAAACTCAGCGATTGGAAGTGGTCTTTTCAGTGCAGCATTTCTCATAATCTTGGTGAGTAGACTTACAGAACAGACTTATTAAACCCTTATCATATCATATATTTAGAATATGTGTTTCCCAAGGGATCTGGATGAATGTGAAAGTGGATTTCGTCACAAACCAAAGTCACGTAGAGAGAATTCAAAGCGAAGAAGCACTGGATGGATTTGAATGCCTGTGGCGACTAAAACCAACGTGCTGTGATTTGAAAACTGGAAATCAATCCTCCGTTCTACCAAGGCTACCCGAAGTAATGTGCGGTGGTTGATCTTAGATAGAATGATGGGTGTGTAATGCAGAAGACATAATATATTCTTTCCTGTTAACAACATTGTATGGTTTCACTTAAATATAACTCATATTACTCCTATTCCCTAAAATATCGGATTTCACTTATCCATGAAGTACGTGAAGAGGTTTCATGAAAGTGTACACAAACATGTATATTTATATCGATGTAAATAAAATCAGCTAAAGGTAACTTAAGTCCTATAATACATGTGCTACTCTAATTAGCAAACAGTTCACCCCTCACATTAGATGGTGGTGTTGGATGTCCCACTGTGGATTGTGTATGCAGTATTATGAAACACAAATTGATACCTTGAAATTTCTTCAAACTCAGAATGATACAGCTGTAATATCTTATGATATTGTCTCCGGTTGGAGGTTGTCTACATTACGGCGTTTTCGTGTTACTGGTGTTTCTGAGAATTCCAAGTATTCTTAATCTTGAAGAGACAACTCATTATCTCAACACAAAGTTAAATTTATCAGATAAAATACTTGAGCGAAATGGTGATTGAAGTGATGAAATCGTGACAAAATATTGGTTTGTTAAGTTTCCTAATAATTTTACTGCTTTTAAATTAACTTGGAAGCATGTGACTGGATCAGTTTTAACACAGTGAAAAAATATCAGTCGTATGACTTTTCCAAAATAGGCCAAACGCGTATTAACTTAATTTGATGATTTGCTATATTTGATTTGAACTTGATCAACTTGAATCAAATCCATCTATGATGCAATGCAGAAGAATGAAAAATTATCCAATATCAAGAATATGTGTTGTTTGTTTGGATGAATCATCAATCTACGCATATTGGAATTGTAGTTATCGAACATGACTAAAAGTCATACCATAAGTCAGTTTAGAAAGAAAACTTTTGAAATGAATTCGAAAACATCGTAGTCTGATTCTGTCCTTCATAAAGTATGTTAGATAAAGTAATATTCATATATTTCTTCCGTGGTAATAAAAACTGTTACAGGATAATTAGTTTTTTATAGCAAACGTAGAGCTGACCACATATGTATTGACTGTAAATGTCAAAAGGGGAACTGACATTCATTTATCATTGTGAAACCTGAAGCTGTGAGAATACAGACTGTTTGTCTACAGGAAAAAATACACTCATCTGATAGGCAGAATACCTTAATAGCAGGTTAGTTGTTTTGCTCACCAAACAAGCTGACGGTTCATCTCTGCACTATCGTATCACTGTCAACTCGTCAGCTGGATCTACATGCATCACAAGTCTGGAGAGGGAGGTCTCAAATGACTGACGCGTAAAGCAGGTGAAGAAATATTAGAGTTCATCTGAATCCCTCAATCTTCATCACTCTGACATCATTGTGGGAATTCACTGCATTTAGCCTAATGGAACATGATCCGAATCATCAGTTCTAATTTCAAGTCGGCAGTTATATGTGGTTGCTTCTGGTGCATAGTGAAAAACAAATAGGCAGAATGAATACCTGAAATGAAGCTATAGCAACAAAAAAACCAAGAGCCAGTTGGTCAACAGCGATGTAAGAGAAAATAGAGATGGATAGGGAACACTTTAAAGAGACAGTCGAAATACATCACGCGCCAGGCCAGTACTCGAGTGGAATTACAATTGGAAGCGAACACGGAGTTGTCCTATTGTGATATGGAAGAGATTGTACGAGGAGGAGATAAGAGATTGTAAACAGTCATTGACTGAGCTGAAGACGAAGGCAGAAAATAGAACAAAGTGAAGATACGTTGCTGAAGTCTTATGTTCCACCCGGAATCCAAAGGAATAACCATGCGTCACGAAAAGCGTTTAGAACAGTCCGTAGAAGATTTCTCTTCCTCGATACAGATGACCAACGATAAAAGATCTGCGACAAGGGATTTTGATAACAAAGCACACAACAAAAGAAATGGATATGGATTGAATGTACACTGTGGAAACCGTTGACTGCCACTACCGGCGAGATAGAACCTCGCAGAAACTGATAGACGAGATATAAGATTACGTGCGCCGCTGAGGTTCTATAGCGTTTCACTACAACAGATAATGAAGTCTCTTCTGGTGTATCCACGATAATTAAGCTCCATGCATATGACAACAATCATAAACAGTATTCATAATATTAGAAATCTTCCATTATAGAAACAGATGTATTTACAACCAATTTAAATACAGAATAACAAACGAAAATCAGGATTACACAAATTTTAACTATCAGACACACTTCAGAAGTCATATGGTATTATTGTTTTTAGTTCCAAATGGGACAAAGCGCTTCAGCAGCCTATCTCCACTTAGCTCTCTTCGTTGGTCCCACGATCGCCTATAGACTTTCATAACATCCATCACATCTCCATTCTCCAATACAATTTCATGTCATCATTTCACATTTGATTTTGTCACTCAACGGTTCCATCATGGCATATCCAACAAACGTTCATTTCCATCCTCAAATTTATGTGTATAAACGTTAACCACTCATTTTCTGTTTCACAGCATGCCTTTCCCATTTTGACAGTAAAATTCAATCATCTGTCTTGGACGTTTTTCCTCTAAATAATTTATCAAAATCCTTTTACCAGTGTCATACAGAATACACATATATACTGCACTGCTTTCAAATTCACATGAAGTAAAACGGAGACAATAGTCAGCCATCTGTTATTACCTACTATATTGAATTATTCTTTTGGGTTCACTGTAGAATGTAGGGCTTCAACACCGCATATCTACCAGACTCTGTCTTCTGAAGTGATTTTTAGCTGGCTACAAGATTCTCCATTCACTTTCATTTCATTCTCGAAAGGTCTCCCTATGTCACCCTCACACACACGCTCAGCTGATCCTTTCAGATTCGTGTTCCATTTAACACTCTTCCTCATATATGACATCACTCAATATTCTCCATAGTAAACTGCTTACCCCTTCTGGCCATCTAATCTTTGGGGATAAGCAAATGTAGCGGTTGTTGAAGTTCCACAATGGCCTATTGCCAGTGCTCTCGGTGATGTGCCCACCAGGTCTCTCAACAGTATAGTAGAAGTGATTTGAAACTACTGTTCAAAATCCGAATCTTGTTCGTTTTTTTGAGTGCAGTTTACTTCCACACTTATCTACTGGAATTCAACGGGAACTACAATTCACAGAAATGCGTCATCTACACAACAAACTGATCCAGTCGAAATTCTAACAGTCCCCTTTTTCCTTACAACCCGAGAAACCCAATCCACTCTCTTTCTCTCAACAAAGTATTGTCTTCTTGATAATTGACAAGATCGACAGGCAGATGCATGAAATATGATGTGAAATGAAGTGAGGATGGACAAATGCATCATGGTAAGACTAGAGATACCGGATCATATCACCCTTTGTCTTAACCGACACATCTTTTAAATTCAAATTTGTTTTTCTATTGATTGAATGGTTTCGTTGGCTGGGATGGTGTAGCGGATAACTCATTGGAGTGTGGAAAAATGTTTACTGAGTCTTATTTACAGTGAGAAAACCATTTTTCTCAATTTGGGTTACATACCCAAAGTTGTGTTTCCCCCTTCGTTGCATTTCCATCACTAGAAAGCAAGAGAATAGGAGCCCGCTCAAAATTCGGGCTTCAGAAATACTTTTGCGATGAAAACAGCTGACCACTTCGAATGACTCCCTTTGCCTTTTTGTAGTCAACAAATCAAACAACACTTCCGAATTGCACTACTTTCAATCACATATGGTTAAGAACATTTCAGCCTACTATTTTTGTGTGTCCTGAAAATTCAACTGAAATTATTCTAATTAATGGTCACTGAAGTATAAAAACACGTAAGCGTCAAAAACTCTTTGCTCCTCACTCGTACTACATCTAGTCATCAGTCTAGAATGTCATACTACTTGACATTCCAGTCTGTATATTCGTTGGGCGATAGGTTTTTTGCTGGTTCATTGCCTTAGTCATCAGAACTTTAGTGTCTTCACAAAGTATCTCGTCTAGTTCACTAGTCAGTCTTCAACTCGGAATCGAAGGATGCTTAGGTATGGATCGACTGGACTCACTTCTCAAAGAAAACTCAAATCACTCACGACATAGATCTCACAGAAAGCAAAAATTCTAACTCACATGATGGATTTCAGTTTTCCTGCTCACAACTTTCTTCGAATTATCTGATTCACCTTAAAATGTTTAATGGAATAATAGAATTGTTTCACTACGATTCGGCGGAAACCTTCGCCTAGTTAACTACCTTGCAAGTTTTCTAACCGGCCCGAGGCCCGGGTAAAGAAAGAGAGTGTGGGATGTGTGACTAGCAACCCTACGCAACAGAAGCCATCAAACCGCTAGACAAACTCCAACCCCCACAAAACATATTCAAATTACAAAAAATTGAAATAAAAACAACCGTTTTTTTCTCTCGGACCGGAGAGGCAAAATGACATAGCGTGCTGGTGAAAAGCCAGCCTTCGGGAAGCCAGTCAGTCAGTCGGCCAGCCATCCGATTTCTTCGCTCTATGAAAGCAAGAATAAGAAGGAGTAGGTGGAATGTCCGTACAGTATACGAGACTGGCTGGTAAGGCTTCCCAGGTAGTCAAGGAAATGCGAAGATATGGCATAGAAGTGGTTGGTATCAGCGAGAGCAGATGGAATGCGATTGGACTACCGAAATTGTCAAGTGGAGAGTCAGTAATCTACTCCGGTCTGGTCAATCAGATGACAACCACTAATACACTGAGGCAGTGAGTCACTATCATGATTTAATCAGTGGAGGCCAGAGCCATAATGCAGTGGGAACCCATTTCATCTTGCAGAATCATGACATCGAGATTTCTGTCAAAGGACAGAATTGGAGGTAACAATTATCCAATGCTACAACAAGATGAGAAAGAGGATTCTTACAGACAACTACAAGCAGTAGTGGACAACATCCCAAATGGTTATATCAAAATCCTTATGGGTGATATGAATGCCAGCTAACTGGAAGCAGATAATACAGGAAGAGAATTCATCATGGATCGAGAGGCTGTGACTCGGAGAATTGAATGAGAATGGTGAATTATTTGCCGACGTGTATGCTTTCGATGATTTGATGATCGGAGTTAGCGTTTACAAACACAAGGATATGCACAAAGCAACATGAATTTCGCCTAACGGACACACCACAAACCAGACAGATTTAATCTCAATGCTCCACAAGGAAGTGGAGACGCAGCCAGTCTGCTTGATACAAACTCAAGAAGGAAAGCAGGTGTGGGCACAGATCATCAAACAGTTCAAGGAACCTTCAAGGTGAAGTTCAAATCCTTCAGAATACCTGGAAACATATTATAAAACTGGAAGACAAAACTACAAGGGATGTTTTCGCTACAGATCAGATTACAGTAAAGTAGGAGACACTACGTGTTATCAACGAGGAGACATGTTTGGAAGATCACTGGAACTCTCCGAAGGACATAGATTTTCAAGAAACACGTACAACTAATATGGGAAGAAAGAAATTACAAGACAAGGAGTGGCTCTCAACGAATATCTAGAACCCTATCGACGAGAGAAAAGCGGCGAAAGAGTAGATGACTGAATGTAGAGATGAGCAACAGAAGGAGGAACTCACTTCAATATACACTGCACTCAATGAAGAAGTGAAGAAGAGAGCCAGGAAAGACAGAAGACAATTCTACAACACAATGGTAGGTAACTGAAGCAGAACAAGCAGGCCACAGGCGAAAGAGACTTAAGGACATAATATCGGACAACCAGGCTGCTTGCTATCTGGAAAAAACCAACCCAGATGATAAAACCTCCAAAAGATATGCGAAGGAACCTTGTTACCAAGAAAGGGAAGCGAATGAAACAATGGTCTGATCACTCTACAGGATTCTTAAATCAAGCATCACCTGCAACTCGCCAAGAAGTGGCACCAACATCACGCACACTACTGTCAGCCAGTGGATACCGATCCTCCGACGAAAGAAGAAATCCTGAATGCGATCGAGCCTATGATTTCCAGTGGAGAAGGCAGGAGGACCAGACGGAATTTGCCGAAAGATCCAGAGACTGCTGCAGAGATGGTCACGCCAATATTGCAAACGCTTTGGAAATAAATATATTAACAAACAACAGTGAGTATTTAAACAATGCGGAGATAGAAATTGTCAGTCACCACATTCGTCACACGTCAAGTGTCTCCTCGCATATTTGTAATGAGGTTTCGGTTTGCTTGCAAGTAGCCGCGACCTTCCAACTGATTCTGTGATATTATTTTCATCAGTATCTTCTGAACTTATTTCTGAATTATCTATAAAATCAGGATTAGTAGCGGAATCATTAAAATTATAATCCGAGCGACCTACTTCATTTACTTGCACTTGATCCAGGTGTCTGTTATGAACTGAATGATCTTCGATGTCTAATATCTTCACCATTCGATTTCCCATTTTTGTAGTACGAATGCTAAAGAAAGTTATCTGTAATAAGAATAATAATGTACATCAGAAGCCGTGGAAATCAGATGTTTTCTGAGAATTCGAGATTTGAATAGTTTACCAGGACTTTCATGGGTACTTGTATGCTCTGCATTCACGGACGCAATCTATGCATATGCAGCAATTCCTCAGTTTTAATCAGTTGCTCTCTTGTTTCAGTCAGCTGTCGACGAATGGACAACCAGCCAGCTTCCATTCCACTCACTTGTTTCCGAAACACTCCACACCGTCTGTCTGTCTGTCTGTCTGTCTGTCTGTCTGTCTGTCTGTCTGTCTGGATTCAACATAGAACTTGGCACCGAAGTGCAGCAGTTCGAGTTGCCACCTTCCAAATAGCACACAGGGGTAGACAAGAAGATGAGTGAAGAGGATCAATACAGTTTGACAAGTATAAGAGTGAAACAGAATGGGTAATGGTAGAAAGGAATATGAAAGATTACAGAGACTGAATACATCTGCGCTGGCCATTGACAACGATTTTGAGCCATGTCACCTATTGTCTCCAGCCATTGATTCCTAGAGTCCCGAGGGCCCCAACCCGGGAGTCTGCATCTCCCTACCTGACTCAGTTTAACTGTCAAGGATTTCATGGATTGATGAGGCCATGTTTTTGTTTGGCCACCACTGGCTCTTTTCCAACCTGCACCTATATCAGCTAGTAATGCCCGTCGGGGGAGGCGGTGGTTAGGCATGCGCAGCACGTGACCTAGCCATCTTAGTCTATGTAACTTTATAGCCTCGTCGATTGATTTTCCCTCTTTGCCCAACACTCTACGCCTAACGTCAACATTACTTACCTTGTGAAACCACCTAACGTGAGACAGAGATCGCAGACATCTATGATCGAAAGCAGTCAACCTTTTCATGTCTTCAACGCGTATTGGCCATGTTTCAGAGCCATAGAGAAGGACGGAGCGAACTGATGAGCAGTACACACGTCCCTTGGTTGATAACCGGATGTCACGCCTACGCCAGAGATGGTGTAAGTCAGCGAAAGCAGCTCGAGCTTTTCGGATCCGTGCTGAGATTTCATCGCCAATCAGTCCGTTGGTGCTAATACAACTTCCCAAATAGGTGAAGTGGTCAACATGTTCTATCACTTCACTCCCTATCACTAAGTTAGGGGTTGACGTGGTCCAGTCCTGTAGCAGCATCTTACATTTTGTAGGGGCGAATCGCATGCCAAACATACGAAGATTGCTGCTCAAGGTGTTCAGAAGACTCTGCATTTTGTCAGCATCCTCCCCTAACAGGACTATGTCATCTGCATATTCTAAGTCCATAAGATTATTCCCTGGTAACAAGTCGATTCCTAAGTCATTACGTTCAGTTAAGGATACTTCCATCAGCATATCTATGATGAAGTTAAACAGAAATGGGGAAAGTGGACATCCCTGTCGGACACCACTGGTTGTTACCAATTCAGATGACAATTCCCCATAAGCCCTTACACGACTACGTGAGTTTGAATAGAGTGCCTTGATTAGTGCAATGTACTTTCTTGGCACTCCCTTCACAGTCAGACATTGCCATAGTACCTTTCGATCCACGGAGTCGAAGGCCGCCTTCAAGTCAAGAAATATGACAATTGTTGGACGCCGAAAAGTGTGTCTATGTTCTAGAATCTGTCGAAGAGTGAAGATATGATCTATGCACCCTCTACCTGGTCTAAAGCCTGCTTGATTTTCCCTTGTCTGTTCCTCCCGAGTTCTGCTTAGTCTATGCATGATTACTGAGCCTAGGATTTTAGAGACTATGTTCGTTAGGCTGATCCCCCTATGATTATCACACGAGGACTTGTTTCCCTTCTTGAATATCGGTATAATAAGTGACTTACCCCAGTCTGATGGCACTGTCTCTGATTCCCAGACTTTGCCTAGTACCTCAGTTAATCTACAAACTAGTATGTCACCCCCATATTTAAACACCTCCGGAATAATTCCGTCGGGTCCTGCCGCTTTGCCTCGTTTCAAATTACTGATAGCTTTTGTGACCTCACTTACAGACGGCGGACCAGTGTCTATATCCCATTCGGGTGTGCTGGATGTCGGGGAGGTTCAGTGTGGCTGTAGGCAAGTTAAATTGTCCTCAAAGTGTTCTTTCCAGCGTTCAAGGCGTCTATCCTGAGAGCTAATTAAGGAGCCATTTTTCTCAGAAATAGTCTCACTTATGATTTGCCTTCTCCCACCCGTTTCCCTGATGAGTCTAAAGAGTTGCCTAGTGTTGCCTATCGCCGATGCTTTTTCCATCTCTTTTGCCTTTGTCAGCCACCACTGTTCACGGTCCTTGCGGAGACTTTTAGTAAGTTTCCTTTTGTGCAGCTTTCGCTCCTCATTGAATTCGGAGCTCGCCGGAATAAGTCTTCTAGCATCTATCAGTTCGGATGAGGCAGTCGAAATCCAGTGGTTTTTACTCACCTTTGGATTTGCCTTATTCACAGCTTTTACAGCTGTATCTATGGCTGACTGAATATTCTTCCAGGCTTCTCCAGGGTGAGCACAGCTGTCGAATTCAGATATGCGTTTAGCTAGTTCTTCCTCAAATAGGGATTTAGTTTCCTGATCGAGCTGGGGACGTGATGGTTTTACCGCCAGCTGTTTCCTACGTCCGTTCAGTCGTAAGCACACACGAGCCCGGACCAGTGCGTGATCGGTATCTACACACGTGTTCCAGAAGGAGCGACAATCTCCTACCGACCCACGCCAACGATAGCTTATTGCTATGTGGTCTATTTGTGTCCAGCGTTGGTTTGATGATGGGGGTCGCCAGGTTAAACAGTGTCTCTCCTTGTGTTTAAAGTTAGTGCTTACAAGAAACAAATGATTATCAGAACAGAACTGTAGGAGACGGTCACCGTTGTCGGTTCGCTGGCACGGGACTCCATAGGTGCCACCGACATCCTTCTCAGATTGACACAATTTCCCTACTTGAGCATTAAAGTCACCAGCTAGAACGACTATATCTGAGCGTTTAGCCTTTCTCACCAAACTAGACAGCTTTTGGTAGAACTCATCCTTCGTTTCATCCGAACTGCAGTCAGTGGGGGCGTAGGCGGAGATTACGAAAAGGCATCGGCGAGTAGTGCAGTCCTTTCTCCTTCTTACTGATCCGTTCAGACGGACAGCACACATTCGGCTATCTACTGGGATCCAGTCAAGTAATGTCTTTTCTGCCCTAGTACTCAAAGCTATCCCTACGCCAGCTAATCCTCGTGAACTAGCTGTGGCATCTCCTGACACCCTCAAGGTGAATTTTGAAGATTCATCCTGTTGGCCAGGTGGGGTTAGGTGAATAACCACACTTGGGTCTTGTATGCGTGTTTCTGAAACACAACATACATCAATGGCTCGGATGCCAGGGTCTTAGCTAGTGATGCTTGTTGTCCTATTTGGCAAAGTGTCCTAACATTAAATGCTCCTATATGAAATTGGTGGCGTGGCTTTAGGAGACTATCGGTGGTTTTTTGGCTTCCGTCGTTTTTAGTGGACACAGAGTGAAGAGGGAGTGAGGAGCCATCAAGTAGAGGAGTTGCATCAGTGGGAGGAAGGCAAGGTAATAGAGATGAAGATGAAGACAAAGATAAGTGAGGATTAGAGAGGTTTTGTGTGCATTTCGGATTGTGAGGGCGTTTGTTACTTCCCGGCTGCCCACACCGTGGAAGTTGGTTGCGTGACCGCAGAGCCCAGGGGACAACTGCTTGAGGCCGGTCACACGCGGCCTGTTTTTGTTTGTTCTCTTTTGTTTGGTGTGCCTCAGTAGCATACTTATCACTCCTGCCCTGTGACACGGCAGCAGGAAGCGCGGTCGTTGTTAATCCGGGCCACGGCCGATCCGGCATGAAATTTTGTGAATTTGTTTGGATCATGGTATTGGATGGGTAGCTGCTTTTTGTTTAACCGCTATCCAAACAACCTGCCTGGCATGGTAGAACCTCAAGAGACATAAGTCTCAGCCAGTATAGCTTGATTAGGTCATTGCGGTGTTCAAGCCCGACCACCACGTCAAGGTAGCAGCTTTCGGTCGGGGCACTCCACACTGATTTTCTAAATCATTTCGCACACCTGTCGCTGACTGAACAAAACATTCAAGTTCACTGATCTTTTCACTACTTCGCTTATTCGTAGATTCCAGCTCGACGATTTGAGTTACCACTCTGCAGATTTCTTTCTCCTTCAATAAACAAAAATTCTCAGCAGCTGAAAGTTTAACTGTTAAATTTTTATTCGTCGCCTGTAAACGACCAACCAATTCATCGCTACTTTTCAAGCTCTCTTCAACCTCTAACAAATTTGTTCGTGTTTTAGACAGATCGCATCTTCTACTTGATCGAACGCGAACGACAGATCGCATCGTAACTCGGCCACCTCATTTTTTAAAACACGTGATACAGTCGACGCTTGAATTGCTGAACTTGTAGTGTAGGTTTACATCAGATGAGATTGAGTATTGTGAAAAGTTGAAAGACACACTGACTCCATTTTACTAGACAAATTGGGAGAATCGTAAAATTCTCAGTAACATAAGTATTTGAACTTCTTCAAACAGACTTTTTGTGTCTAACTTTACCACATTTATGATACTTAGCACCCCGAAAAAGGTAAGTGCTTCGTAGATGTAACTTTCCACAGGAAAACACAGTTTAATGGTTTTGCTCTCTCGCTGCATTCCATTACATGTGGACGAAAGTTTGGATTTCTTTCTATGAACACTTGTATTATCAACTTTGGACAGCATGACATCAGATACTGACGTAGTGGGAGCTTGATGTTCACTGTTGACACCTTCATATGTAATACATAAATCCTTAGAAGTTTGAAAGGAGCAGGAAGGAATCTGAATCAACACTTTCTCTGACTTAGGAATATTGATTCCAGCAATTAGATGATCACGTAGTTGAGTATGCAGCTGATCTCCAAAGTTGCACTTTGAAGCTTGTATCTGAAGCTGAAGAATAAATTCTCTAATCTTCTGGTTGGAAGCACGAACAAGTTTATTGGACTGAGCCCTCTCTCGCGTTTCGAACGTCGTTATGTGGAAGTGATTTGTTAAAAGTTCACGGAGTTTATCATATGACAGAGAAATTGGTTTATCTGGAAATGACTGAGTTTTCATTAGGCTGTACGCATCTAGCCCGATAGCAGTAATAAAATGAGCTGGAATTTTATCATCGCGAACATTCTTTGACATGCAACATGCGTCGAAGCATTCAAGAAAATCGGCGATTTCCCGTGGTGAACCATTTATTGGAAAATTTCCAAGATTATTTAATTCCATAGCGACGCAAAAATGTTGTAATTATTTGTAATAGTAGTATTTGTATTTCGGAATCACGGAATTAAAGGAATTCAACCAAAACACAGAGAGGAATGAACTTAGGAATTTGTATTTGGCCGAATTATATATCACTCAATCTGTAAGAACTGGCGTGGAATCATGCTCTTGTCCACGCCGATTAAAATACTAAGTCGCATCATCCTGTAGAAAATAGAGAGTGCACTGGATACATAAATCAGCCAGCCACATCGAAGCAAGCTGGCTGGATTCAGGAAAGCTCATCAAGTTGCGACTCTATGCATCATCATCGCAGAACGCAGCCTAGAATAGAATGTCGGTCAAGGCCTACTCCACCTCAGTTTCATCATCTTCGAAAACGCCTCCGACAGACAGCGTAGACTGAAATGTAATTTGGAAACTACTTCAACACTACGGCGTACAGTGTCCGAGGCTTTGTCATCCTCATCGAACAGCTGCCCCTATGGCAGCGTCACGTGTCAGGTGATCCACAGTGGGAAACTCAGCGAGGCGCTCGAAGTGAATTCAAGAGTAAGACAAGCTGGCTGCCTACTATCACTGATGATATTCCTCATTGCAGTGGACTGGATTATGCGTCAGAATGTGCATTGGCAGTGAAAAGACAGGAATACGCTTGACCACAGATACGAAGACTTAAGAAGATCTAGATTTCGCGCCTGGATGATGTATGTCTACTGTCACACAAACTCGAAGAATTGCAGCTTGAAATCGACAAACTGGATGAAGAGGTCAGCAGCGAAGACAGCACTTCAAGTTAACATAGAGAGGACGAAGTTGATGAATATAACCAACGAACCACAACAACAATAACAACCAGCACCAATCAACATCAACATGAGAGACTTTCACCAATAGCTTCCACCTTCACTGACTGACTCCATAATGAAGATCGAATGGCCAGAAAGAAAGGATAAGCAACAAGAAAACTCTGGCTGATAACAAACCAACGGAGCAAGACCCGATTACTCAACAAACATGTAGGAGGAAATGGAGATGGATCCAGTACACGTTGAGGCTATCGTCGAATGACGTCGCGTGCAATGCAGGCCATCGCTCGAGTGGTATTCCGATGGGAAGCGGAGAGTCAATCGTCAGTGCGAGGGTGACATAGAGGAGATCGTGTGAGATAGACATAAGAGAGTTTACTGAATCGTGGATCCAGCTGAAGAGGATGGCGTAAAATACAGCAAAGTGGAGCTGTGTTATTCGGAATCAAAATGAGAAGTAATAATAATAATAAATGATTCGACTGGACATTTAAATCATTCCACAACACTTACAATGCTCACATTCTCGTTATATGTGTAACTTTTATACCATTTTGTATATGCTTTTCTGTCTATTCCAATAAAGACCAGTTAAAGAAGAAACTCACTGGACTAATGGCATTTGTTGGGAAGCCTTAAGCATGCATCACAAATATACTCCTAATTTCATCATTCGATCATTTCATTAGACTTATCACAGAAAATAGTTTTATCTGTAATAGACATACAGCCTACATCATTTTACAAAACCTAATAGATAACACGCGTTAAAAACATCCACTGTATATCAGGTCAACGTCACTCAACTGAATCATCTTCAATACCACCCACGAAGTTGTCACTCATTAGTCATTCACCAAGATAAACGCTTAGACACCAATCATCAGATCTTGAGGGACAACTTCATGTCTAAAAACGTGTCAAACAGTGTGTAACTGTGCTATCAAACAAAAACATAAAATACACCTTATGTGAAGACAATTTACTATTAAGTGTTATTTATTTCTAATAAAATAACTGATGTACGAGTGATGTGATTGATTCGAAACAGTCACACAAGAAGTCGAATGACCTAATTAAATTGAGGTAAACATGTGATAATAAACTGTGATTGTGTAACAGGTAAAAACTATATAAATGCTACAGTTATATTTAACGAATCAGTTCATCTGTCGCTAGAGAAATTGGTACGTCTAACTGCCATCATTATTAATTATTAATATTATTATTGATTATTATTATTACAATCACCATTAAACACCTTTGTACTTCATACATTTATTACGCTCTACGAATCTGAACGAAGCCAGAACAACAGTTTTGCAGAGTAGAATGGTACCATCATTTATTTTGTCGGCTTCTTATCACCTGCTCACAACTCAAAGACATCATTAAGTAAACCCATAGAAACAATCTTGACATCCTTGCAGAGTTCATCTTTAAACAAGAATCATTCAGTCATTATATGTATATAATGCTGGTAATAATATTAAACACTTTATTCTGAACAATAATGATCATACACAATGGAAACATTCGACATTGTGTAATCAGATGAAAGACAGGATGAAAATGTCGAGTTAGAAGTGAAAAGAAACACTGACATTCGCTTCTTTCTCAACTCATTAATCGGATTCAACCCGCTTCATGGATATTGCTTCGGCAAACTTGAGGAGAATCGAACACTGTTCCTCGCCTACTGATAGGTTTGAATGATCTTTCGAAGTCCACCTCATGACGCGTGTCAAGGAGATTCCTGGCGAGGGCACTGTTCAAAGCATCTGTTCCCTTCAGACATAGGCCCTTTAGTACAAGTTTAGAAAATCGTAGGTTTGCCATTCTTTCTGTTCTCACAATGTAACTGCTTCCGCAGATACATGTAAATTTGTAAATACAATTGAAGTTAACGTGACAAGGATATCAGTCTATTTTTGACTGTACCAAAAAACAAGTTGTTCGATAGATGGAAACCAGCTTGGCTGCATGATAGGCTCTGGCTAGCCATGTTCTCAATATTCTGCTCACGGGTGCTGTAATATTATTCATGAACCTTTGACGATAAACATTGCTTCCCAACATCTTTCATATTTCATGGCTGGAGAAACAGTCCTTAAATATTTAAGTGTAAAATGCACAAATTATAATGGCAAATTGTAAATTACGCACGTATCTATCTCTAACACTTTACAACATAATTAGCATATACGGTCTGCATTGTCCTGTCCAACTTTTGACTACTTAATGTGTCTACGTAAGTATATTTCTCTTGACATTGTGAGTCCGATACACGCAATAAGTAATCGGCTTTCAAAGTCCAGAAATAATTATCGTTTCCAGTTAGCCTCGGTTATTCTGTGCGTTAAAGTTATATATACCAAAGAAGTGAGGATTACAAGTATACCGGATATTATCATCGTATTTTCATTCTGTTCATCGCATCAAACTTGTTTTCCTTCTTTCTTCATAGAATTGTTCTCATCTGGTTGATTACTGCGAAAAGTGTGTGAAAATTATGCGAAGTATCCTCTTGTTTCTACTAATCGGTGCTGACATTTATAATGTTCACATAAACAGTAAGTCGGCTTGAACTGAGTTATTGTTACACGTACATATGAACTGACGTCTTACTTTGCTGTATTTATACACATAAAACACGATTAATCAAGCGTAGTATGCCGATAGAAGTTTAATCAGCCAAACATTCAAACACTTAGTCAGGAATATTCTCTCTCATTGTCTCGCTGACAAATACGTCTCGATCTGATTGTTCCAAACTTAACAGCTTCTCTTCGGATATCAGCCAATGGTCTAAGCTAAATGATTTTTGCTTCAACACCTCTAAATTTCAGTCAATTAACTTGACATTAAGGTGTAGATGCTTCAAAAGCTGTTTCCAGCGAAGAGGGTACTGAAACAGAAACTTAGTCAAGCATTAAATACCGTGAAGCAGAATTATCCCCTGACCTCTCTTCCTTCGTCATCATGTATCATATCGATTTCCAAGAACACTTCCCATCTAATCTTCTACATTAAGACGTGGAGACAACGAGATATGACTCAGCCACTACTTTACAGCTTGTTAACGTATGATTTTAACAATAATATCAATATCACTGCTTTGCACATTTTATGAAATTCAGGCTTTATTTCATATTACTGCTGAAATGCACAAGCGAGAAAATTAGAATCGGTTTTGCAAGTAAACGCTTGAAGTCACATGAAAATATCCCTTGTAGTCCCCCACTTGAGATTCACTTCGGAAAGCTCTTAGGAGTGTGTTGGAAATCGCGGGTATCTTCTGATGGATTTTATAGGACTATTTAGCACAGATTAGTTTGGCGTCAAAGCGTTGCTCATGAAAGTGATACTGATTTTGTGTTTAGGATTAATACTCTTGATCTGACAGATATATTACTCTTTCATTACACTTTATTATTTCTTGAACTTCCAGAAAGGGAAACACTGAGCAGCTCAGAAGCTAGTAGCCTGATTTTGTGCATTCTTTTCGAAATAATAATTCTGCAGTTATTCTCGAGAAATTATCTGGGAATAACATAGTCTGACTGACATAAAATTTGGTCTAACTATGTGCGGATTGTTATCAAAATAAATTACTTAATTCCATATTTTGAATGTGATTGAACCTGTTTCAATTATTTTACGCTGTGCCCTAGGTATTCCGTTGAACGAAAATAGACTTCCACAATATCCACCCTTCGCTGGACCACCACCCGCATTCGGACCACCTCCACAATTCGGGCCACCCCCACCACTCGGACAACAACCAGAATTCCCACCACATCCACCATTCGGACAACCACCACTATTCGTTCCACCGCCACAGCCCGCACCACCTCCACCATTCGGACAACCACCACAATTCCTTCCACCGCCATCGAATGGGCAACCTCCACACTTTGAGCCACCGCCATCAGGTGGGCAACCTCCACAATTCGTTCCACCGCCATCGAATGGGCAACCACCACAATTCGTTCCACCGCCATCGAATGGGCAACCTCCACACTTTGAGCCACCGCCATCAGGTGGGCAACCTCCACAATTCGTTCCACCGCCATCGAATGGGCAACCTCCACAATATGGACCACCTCCACAATTCTCACCACCGCCATCAGGTGGGCAACCTCCACACTTTGAGCCACCGCCATCAGGTGGGCAACCTCCACAATTCGTTCCACCGCCATCGAATGGGCAACCACCACAATTCGTTCCACCGCCATCGAATGGGCAACCTCCACACTTTGAGCCACCGCCATCAGGTGGGCAACCTCCACAATTCGTTCCACCGCCATCGAATGGGCAACCTCCACAATATGGACCACCTCCACAATTCTCACCACCACCATCTGATGGGCGAACTCCTCAGTTACCACCACCCCCTCCTCCAGGATCCCCACAGGGATCTGCACCGATGTACCAACCACCTTCAGGTGGACAGTCCCCTCCATTCGGACCACCAATGCTCGGCAATGACGGATCGAAACCCTCACCTCCAGCTGAATCTGAACACCCATCAGCGGAGAAATAAACAAGAATCTCATTCCAAGTGAAAACATTGGTATTTCTATGATTTCGCTAACACTCGATACGTTTCGCTTATGAAAACATCCAGATATTTCTGTCTACAAATGAAAAGGTAGAGGAATAAAACGTGTTCATTCACATTTATCAGAGATATCAGTACTCGTTCATAATTTTGTTTACCATATGTTATTTTTATATGACATCATCACGATTTGTATAAATGTGAATCACTCTCATTCTCTTTCGGTTCGCATCACACCCTTCTCATTTCGACAGTAAATTGTAATCATCTTTGTCGAATTATTTGTTCTATTCTGTTTAGTTTTAAATAATGTATCAATTTCACCTTCCAGTTTCATTATTAATAAATGTATATATTATACTTATTTCGAATGCAGAAGCCAGCTAGTGAATTATTATTATTATTATTTGATACATTTCATTATTGCATAGGGTTTCCAGTGGAATTCGGCGCTTCAACAGCCCATGTCCACCTCACCGAGTCCTCTGGAGTAGTTTCCGGCTGACTTAATGAATCCCCATACGCCTTCATTTGCTCCTGAGGCGATGTTCTATATTTTAACCTTAGAAAAACACTGAATTCGTCATTTCCCGTTCGCATTTCATTTAAGTTTCTTCTTCGTATCAGTCAAACAGTCTTATCAGGCCATATCCAGTACATCCAGGTTTCCTGGCGCATATTGATTAGTTCTTGGTTCGTCCAATGACGAAGTTTTTTGTTGTAAATCTCTCCTCGAAATTCAATCTTCGCTATCGAACCATCAATTCATCGTAGGATGGTGAGATGTTCACAATCGACACTGTAAAATGCAATATTGTTTATGTGCGAACGTAACAAAGCGTCTGCAACTTCATTATTGTTACCTTTTACGTGTCTTATATCTGAGGTGAGATGCAATATGAACTCAGGATTTCTTAGTTCACTGGGTGAGTTGTTGTGTTGTCTTGCTAATAACCAGCTGTTAAACGAGAAGACACTCACAGTCAGAAGCAAAGATAATGCGCATTTTTTCCCTCATGCCGAACAACTCAAACGTTGCCATTAGGGCGGTTCTGCCACAACAAGTACTCGGTGAATGCCAGCCCTTCGCATTCTTTTCAAAACGACTGATTCCTACTTAGTGTCGCTATAGCACCTTCGGTGGAGAATTACCAGCTGTTTATCTGGCCACCAAACACATGCTTTCCACATGCTGGAAGGTACAGCTTTTACTGTCTCCACGGATCACATGATGTAAGCGCTGTATTTACGTAAGCAGTCAGTAAACCGTTGCGAAACTATTGCGCATTTTGGGATAGAATAACGTTAAAAACTGATGAATAACCTTGAAATTCTTGTATCTTCTTTGAACAGTAAGGTAGCGGATTATTCCTTATACCATTCACATTGTCAGGAACTGGTACAATTCCTCGACAATCGATCAAGTGCCTAAGGAGTTCCAATGACTCACTCACAAAATGAGTTCAAAATATGCAAAGTGTATAGATTCAACATAGTTAGGAAGCTTATTATCCGGAATGAGTTTCCATACGTCCAGTTAATAAATTCATGCAGTACTTAATGGGGTTTCGATTATAACTCTATAGTTATAATAATGTTTTCACGTTCTGTTATGTGGTGACGCTGTTCACTGCCAAAGAAGAACAACACTGTATTGAGAAGCACAAGTGGAAAGATGTGTTGTTAACGAAATCAAATTTCCAAAAGCGCGAGGCGAACGCGAAAGTATCTAACCGCGTAAGATAAATGTGTAACAAACGAAGAGCAATGTTCAGAAATACAACGTCAGATATTCCACAAACACTTGTAAAATTATTCTCCGTAAACGTATAATATGTGTACGTGGATTTGTAAAGGATTATAAACTTACAGTTTGAGCAAACACAGAATAAGTTGTCGCGTTTCATTTGCATGGAACAACCATTTGAATCTTCTATTTACTTGCTCTACATTTCCACAGTCATAAGCGTTACCGGAAAAATGGCTTGATTTGTGCTGAAAATTGTCTCGAAACAACCATCTTGCTTTCTGTCTAAATTATATCCTGCATTTTTTCCTAAGACTGAATATTCGTCTTTCGACGAATCATTTCACACACTCCATGTGGCAATGAATTCACAAGGTAAAAGAATATATAGTCAAGATTCAAACATAAGTTACTTTGAGCAGAGAGAGAATTGCGAATACGCCCAAGTCTACAGGACTCAATGAAACATATGCAGTGTTTACAAGAAGGCTTACACTTCAGTTTCGTTAATGGAGAAAATTACCTCTCACTTGACTAACTCCCATGTGCTCACATCATCTTCTGTATTCAGAAGAAACAGCGCATTAAAAACAAAGCCGGAGTTAACGATATCACCTATGAAACGTCTATCTTTGGGTATCATTTAAGTGCACTTGCGGTAGCCAGTAAATCTGTAGTGCACAGAACGCAAAATGATCTTGTGTCAGGTAACACATTACTAAGCGATGTATACTTTAAAGTAACACTGCAAATAAGTCGAAATTGTGTACTAGCTCTATGATTCCGGTCGAAAACATGAAGCATTTCGACTTTGTGTAGCATAAAATTTCTGATCCTACAGATTCATGCTGGTTCCTGAAAAATGATCGATTCCAGTTGCATAAAATAAACATGATTTTGAATATAAAATGTCCCCCATTGCTGGTGATGAAAATGACGAATTCATGCCAGATTATCAATCAAATAATATCTCAAAATTAGCAGTATGAGTAACATCTATCTTAGTCAACCGCCGGACTATTAATACTATTAAAAGATACACTTAACAGGCTGAACCGTATAGAAGCTATGAGGGCTAGATTTCGACATCTTTTGTACATCGCCGAAATTCACTAATAGTCACAACCCCTTAGTGGGGAATTAAGTTGCAATCGATTTGTATTTTTCGAGTTACACCTAAGTAGAGGAGAAACATCATCATTTTATAACACTATTCAAATTATTTATACAGATCTGTGGTTTCGCATTTTCTGAAATGGCTGAACTGAAACGCTTGTGATGAAATCGTGTACCTGGTATTCATGTTTCTCGCATTAGTAAAGGATTCCATACTACAGAATTATTGTTGTTATTTCTGTCTAAATTTGATAGCCAATTAAAAACAGTTTCAAGTATTGGTTTGTAGGGATTTGATTGATTGTTTATAGAACTTCATCATGAGCTGATATTAGTTGGAGAAACACTGGAGGACCTCGCAATACTCGACAGCTGTTTCCTCATCAGTACGCACCCACCACCAGGGTTCAGACACAAGACATTATGGTTACAAGGCGAGCTCGTAGACCAGTGGCTTAATGGTCGAGACAACAAAGATAGCATAATATTGTTGTGATCGATCACCCATTTCATCTTAACTGGAGGCTAGTTCACAGTTACGCTCAATCGACTGAGCTGTGCTGCGATAGACATTTTATGTATATACTTTCTAGAGTTTACACAGATGGACAGGAGGACATGATGTCTATGCATTTTAGAATGAAGTGCTTCATTGCTTCTTGTTGAATCTCATGATTATTTTCTGGGCCAAATATTTACCGTGTGCACTTCAATGACATGAATGTGAATCCTGTGTTCAGTGAATACAGGTCAAAGTTCTCTTCTAATCACACAGTCAATAAAACAAAGATAGAGTATTTGACCTAGATAATAATATTGGCATCATCTCACTCCTACAGTTTACTCAGTCATTCTCGTAAATGCGTTCATTTTATAGTAAATTGTTGGTTGAATTCGAATTTTAACATATTCGCATTTGAGTTAGAACAAGAGGAGTGAATTTAACAAACACCGATTGACGATAAGTAGTTCCATTTTGATAACATCAGTATTGTTTGATCACATTCTGCTGAAAAAGTGGACAATCTGCGACATACTTGAGTGACTCAAAGCGTGAGGTTGACATCACGGAAGATAATCGGACAGACAAGTCAAGAGAACATTTTGGGAAGAGAGAAAAGAAGAACCATTTCCATCATGCTAGAAGTGAGAAACGTAACCTTGAGGTAAGACTTTGTTTATTCAATAATTTATTGAGTGTGGTTTCGCAAAATAGTATATCACTAAATAAAAAACAAAATAGGAGGCAGCTTCAACAGAGATAACACCAGAAGGTGTGAGGAAACTGGATATTCTTTTGTTATGAATATTATCTGTCTTCAACATCGTCACATCACACTTTCATGTGATCTTTGACAATTACTCACGTTTACGGTATTAAATCTCTGAAGAGATTCTATCCCTATTCTACTTATAAGCTAATTTTGAGATACAAGAATTGTAAGCCTTCTGGAACAGTATGTCTCTTGCATGATGTCAACATAATCGCCATACGTGAGACAGCTGATAAGTATTGACAGTAGTTGTGTTGCACTGTGTTTCGGAGTAATATCAATCAAACACACGTGGCTGAAGGAATTAAGTTGCAGTAACATTTCATGAATCACCTATCTGTCTCTACCGATCAGCTAGTTAGACAAGCATATGGTGGTCTCTGATCGGAAGCCATGATTAACATTGTCGTTTTCACAATGCTATTGTAGGTCATGTTGTCTGATAATCAAACTGAAATAATCTGTGGTGTTCTGGTTATAACTCTGTTGTCGACAGTAGTATTACTCACCTGCTTATAACAAGTAGTGCAGAGTTTTCTTCTTGTACTGTCATATATTTTCACTTCAGAAACAAACAATCATTGATTCTGTAAAACGTTGCGTAATATATAAAATGTTGTCCATGCTGTATGTCTGAGATCTACCTCTACATACAAAAAGATGGAATTGCAATGGGATCTCCTCTTGGCCCGCTTTTAGCAGACTACTTTATGGCCAGTATGGAGAGTGGAGTTTTAAAATCAACAATAAACAAATTACTACTATACAAAAGGTACGTTGACGATACCTTTATAGTCTGCTACGACAACTCGGACTTCAACTGCATCGCACAAGAATTTAATAATTCCCATCCTTCGATTGAATTCACAATGGAATTAGAAATCGATTCAATGATTCCATTTCTGGACGTGGAATCGACAAGAAGAGATGATGGAACCCTGCAGGGGTCCATTCACAGAAAACCGATATGGAATGGTCAACTAACGCATTTCTATAGTTGGGTACTTCGAGGTGAAAACGAGCTCTCGTCAGCACACTAACCCATCGCATTAGAAAAATCTGCAGCAGCGATTGCATGGAAGAGGAGCTCCTATCCCTAAAAAATATCCTGGCTCAAAATGGCTACCCGACACGTTTTGTCGAAAAGAACATGAAACCGAAACCTAAAGGAGAAGAATGCGATTCAGCGCCAAAGAAAACGCTGTATCTAAATCTGAATTTCAAGGGAGATTTGGCAGCTGATATCCTGAAGAGGAGAATATCCAGCTCCTTAAAAATGACTTTCCCTGCAACAACACTAAGAGTGACATTCTTTAGCCGTCCAATACTTCGAAACAACACGAAGGACACACTTTCACATATGACCAATTCAATGTACACATACCAGTTCACTTGCTCGTGCGGAGCTACGTACATATATCGTTGTATGCGCGTCCTTTCAAAACGTGCTAAAGAACACTACATAGCGTGGCTGCAAAGAGGAGGTACCGGTTCAATCAGAAGTGCCATTATGGAACATCTGGTCAACACCTTCCACAACATCTACACTGATTCTTTCAAAGTGATTTACAAAGTCAACAGAAACTTACCAAGAACAGTATGTTTCCGACTTCTTTGTAATGCGGAAGCTCTCGTCATATGCATCGAGAAGCCGGAGCCGTGTGTTCAGAAGAAATTAGTCCAACCTCTACAACTACCATGCACCTAGTTTGGTATGTTCCCTTTGCTTCCTCTTTTTACCTTCTTCGTCTTTTTTCGTTCTCGCTTTTTCTTTTGAGCATTCTTTCGTTCGCTGTGTGTCTGATCCTTAGTCCCTCAGTCTTCATTAGATCCACCAAATTTTTTTCAGTTATAAAAACAGTTATTTCAAGTTTGTTTCCATGCTTTTCCTGTTCACATGTATAATTCGTTTGAAATAACTATTTTACAATTATATGTTAATCCTGTGCAATTTTTGTGTTTCTAAGGCTTTTGTAATCTATATTCACACCTCCTAAACTTCATTTCAGGCTCAAATTATTATTTCAAATTTCCATTTTCTAATCCTATGAAATCTTGTCTCTAAGTCTCTTGTAATCCACATTCCTACCTTCAAACTTTCCTATCAAGTAGAAAATTATTATCACCTTCGTTACTATGTGGAATTAAACAAATAATAATTGTATCCATGTAAAATAATCTGTATAAATGTGCGTCGGTGGCACAGTGGTTAGGACTCTCGCCGACCATGCACATGGTCCGGGGTTCGAGCCCACGCCGACGCACACCTGATATCTACGGTCGGCCTGCGAATTTTGGGCTACCGATATCCACGCTGAAAATTCCACCTGTACCAAAAATACAGTGTGGAATCAAGCTGTTATCAAAAAAATAAAATTGTACAGCTTTTGAGAATGAAATCGTGAAAAAGATTTCTTTGCTGAAATTCCTGTTCTCCCTTCTAATGTCTGAGATTTCGCGAAGTGGCTGTAAGTGACTGTAAGGTTGATACAGATGAAATAGTGTGGTCTGGGGGCAGTAGGAATCCTTACAGTAGCTTCCATTTTCGTAGTTCAATGTTCGACCTGTCGAAACACAACTGGTAATCAGGCATTAATTCTGCCTCGTTCAATTATTCATCTGTTCGTCAGAGAGTTTGATAGTTTCGAAGGTCGTCAGTGCATTAAAATAGAAGGAAGAAGTATCACATTTTGTGAAAGACATCTACAATATTCACTTACCGACTTTAAACTTCGAAAGTACTCCCTAGCTTCCAACAGTTCCGCAGAACTTAAAATACTCTTCCCATTCTCGAATCATTCAAAAATTTGCTCAACGCCGAATTCAAAACACTCGACGTCAATGTGTTGACTTCTGGAATAGTGATAAAACCCTTGTCCTAAACAACTGTTTGTTTACTTCATATACAAACTCAGCGATTGGATGTGGTCTTTTCAGTGCAGCATTTCTCATAATCTTGGTGAGTAGACTTACAGAACAGACTTATTAAACCCTTATTATACCACCTATTTCGACTATGTGTTTCTTAAGGGATCTGAATGAATGTGAAAGTGGATTTCGTCACAAACCAAAGTCACGTAAAGATAATTCAATGCGAAGAAGCACTGGATGGATTTAAATGCATGTGGCGACCAAACTCAACGTGCTGTGAATCGATAACTGGAAACCAATCCTTCATTCTACCAAGGCTACCCGAAGTAATGTGCGGTGGTTGATCTTAGATAGAATGATGGGTGTGTAATGCAGAAGATATAATATATTCTATCCTCATAACAACATTGTATGGTTTCACTTAAATATAACTCATATTACTCCTATTCTCTAAAATATCAGATTTCACTTATCCATGAAGTACGTGAAGAGGTTTCATGAAAGTGTACACAAATATGTATATTTATATCGATGTAAATGAAATCAGCTGAAGGTAACTTAAGTCCTATAATACATGTGCTACTCTAATTAGCAAACAGTTCACTCCAAACATTAGATGGTGGTGTTGGATGTCCCACTGTGGATTGTGTATGCAGTATTATGAAACACAAATTGATACCTTGAAATTTCTTCAAACTCAGAATGATACAGCTGTAATATCTTATGATATTGTCTCCGGTTGGAGGTTGTCTACATTACGGCGTTTTCGTGTTACTGATGTTTCTGAGAATTCCAAGTATTCTTAATCTTGAACAGACAACTCATTATCTCAACACAAAGTTAAATTTATCAGATAAAATACTTGAGCGAAATGGTGATTGAAATGATGAAATCGTGACCAAATATTAGTTTGTTAAGTTTCTTAATAATTTTACTGCTTTTAAATGAACTTTGAAGCATGTGACTGGATCAGTTTTAACACAGTGAAAAAACATTAGTCGTATGACTTTTCCAAAATAGGTCAAACGCGTATTAACTTACTTTGATGATTTGCTACATTTGATTTGAACTTGATCAACTTGAATCAAATCCATCTATGATGCAATGCAGAAGAATGAAAAATTATCCAATATCAAGAAAACGTGTTACTTATTCGGATGAATCATTAATCCACGAATATTGGAATTTTTGTTATCGAATATGACTAAAAGTCATATCATAAGTCAGTTTAGAAAGAAAACTTTTGAAATGAATTCGAAAACATCGTAGTCTGATTCTGTCCTTCATAAAGTATGTTAGATAAAGTAATATTCATATATTTCTTCCGTGGTAATAAAAACTGTTACAGGATAATTAGCTTTTTATAGCAAACGTAGAGCTGACCACATATGTATTGACTGTAAATGTCAAAAGTGGAACTGACATTCATTTATCACTGTGAAACCTGAAGCTGTGAGAATACAGACTGTTTGTCTACAGGAAAAAATACACTCATCTGATAGGCAGAATACCTTAATAGCAGGTTAGTTGTTTTGCTCACCAAACAAGCTGACGGTTCATCTCTGCACTATCGTATCACTGTCAACTCGTCAGCTGGATCTACATGCATCACAAGTCTGGAGAGGGAGGTCTCAAATGACTGACGCGTAAAGCAGGTGAAGAAATATTAGAGTTCATCTGATTCTCTCAATCTTCATCACTCTGACATCATTGTGGGAATTCACTGCATTTAGCCTAATGGAACATGATCCGAATCATCAGTTCTAATTTCAAGTCGGCAGTTATATGTGGTTGCTTCTGGTGCATAGTGAAAAACAAATAGGCAGAATGAATACCTGAAATGAAGCTATAGCAACAAAAAAACCAAGAGCCAGTTGGTCAACAGCGATTATTATTATTATTATTATTGTATCCTTTAGTTCCTAGAGGAACATAGGGCTTCAGCTGCGCACCTCCATTGACTTCGGTTTTCTGACAACTTTTTCACCCTGCTCCAGGTCTGTCCACATGCTTTCATCTCCTCTTCACATGACCTCCTCCAAGTCACCCTTGGACGACCAACTCGCCGCCTCCCTTTCGGGTTCCACTCGAGGGCTTGTCTAGTGATGTCACTTGATGGTTTCCTCAGCGTATGGCCAATCCATCTCCATTTCTTTCTGCCTATTTGTTTCACAATCGGTTCCTGATTGGTTCGCTCCCAGAGATCCCTGTTGCTGATCTTTTCTGGCCATCTGATCTTGAGTATTGAGCGGAGACAGTTGTTAATGAAGGTTTGAAGTTTGTTTGAGATGCTCTTTATGACTCGCCAAGTCTCTGATCCGTATAGTAGCACTGACTTCACATTGGAGTTGAAAATCCGGATCTTATTTTTGATGCTGAATGCTGTTGACCTCCACACAGATTTGAGAGTAATGAAAGCTTGTCTTGCTTTTCCGATTCTGGCTTTGATGTCCTCGTCAGTTCCGCCTGTAGTTGAGACGATGCTTCCCAGGTAGGTGAAGGAGGTTGTTTCTTTCAGGTTCTTCCCATTTATGCTTATTGTGGTCTGTTGTTGCTGTTGATGTTGGCAAGGAATCTTCATCATCTCTGTTTTATCTATGTTCACGTGAAGTCCTATCTTTGATGCTTCTTCTGCCAACTTGTTACTTTTCATTTGCATATCTTCCAGTTTATGGGAAATCAGACATATATCATCGGCGAAATCCAGATCCTCCAAGTCTTTTGTGTCAGTCCATTTTATGCCTGTTCCCTCGTTGGTTGCCGTTGTCTGTCGCATTATCCAATCAATTGCAATCAGGAAGATCATTGGTGATAGTAGACAGCCTTGCCTCACTCCCGTCCTCACTTCGAAGGCTTCCGTAAGTTTCCCGTTGTGGATTACTTGGCATGCAGCATTGTCGTATAACTGTTGGATGAGGTGTATAATTGTCGATGGGACCCCGTAGTAGCGAAGTAGTTTCCAAATGACCTCTCGATCGACGCTGTCGAAGGCCTTTTCAAAGTCGATGAAGTTGAGATAGAGAGGTGACTGCCATTCCAAGCTTTGTTCAATGATGATCCGTAGAGTGGCGATTTGATCAATACATGATTTGTTTCTCCTGAATCCAGCCTGTTCCGGACGAAGTTTTTCATCTAGGGCTTGTTTGATTCTCTCCAGGATGATGCGACTTAGTATCTTGCTTGGAATGGACAGAAGCATAATTCCACGCCAGTTTTTACATTGACTTAAGTCTCCTTTCTTTGGAAGTTTGAATAAGTAACTGTTCTTCCAATCCTCGGGTACTTTGCCCTCTTTCCACACCTTCTCCAGTAGTGGTGTCATCAAGTCCGCTGTTGTCTCTGGGTCTATTTTCAAAGCCTCTGCTGGGATTCCATCTGGTCCCGGTGTTTTCCCAGTTTTAAGCATCTTGATTGCATTCAGGACTTCTGATTTCGTCGGGGGGTCAGTGTTCACTGGTAGTTCTGCTTCCGTTGTTGGTATTGCTGGACGTGTTGTAGGTGGCGGACGATTTAGAAGTCTTTTGAAGTGTTCAACCCAGTGCTTTCTCTGTTCCACCTCTTTGGTGATTGACTTTCCATTGTCGTCCTTTATTGGCTTAATCTGTGTCGAACGTTTGCCCGAAAGGTTCCTAGTTGTTTGGTAGAGTGTGGCGAGGTCTCCTTTGCCTGCAGCTTGTTCTGCTTCGTTTGCCATGGTTTCATAATATTTTCTTTTGTCTTCCCTGGCACTTTTCTTCACTCTTTTGTTCAGTGTATTGTAGCTTGCATTCAGCTCCTGTTTTTGTTGCTCGTCGGTGCACTGGATAATCTTTTGCTTCACTGTCCTTCTCTCTTCTATTAGTTTCCAAGTGTCCGTAGTGAGCCACTGTTTGTCCTGTCTCTTTTTTCTGCCTAGAATTTCTATGCAGGTTTGGCTCCACACCGTTTTCAAGTTGTTCCAGTGCTTTTCAACGCCGACCTCTTCGCTAGTGTTGATTTGTGTCTCGGCTTTGTCCTTTATGCTTGCAATGAAGATGTCCTTTGTAGCCTGGTCCTTCAGCTTTTGAGTGTTGAACTTGGCTTGTGGTCTATCTGCAGCTCCTCCTTCCCTGAAAGCTTTTAATTTGATTTGGATTGTCCCTTGTACGAGATAGTGGTCTGAGCCAACGTCTGCTCCTCTTCTTGCTTTTGTGTCCAGTAGGCTGCGCCTCCACTTCCTTGAGATTGAGATGAAGTCGATTTGGTTTTTGGTTTGCCCGTCTGGTGACACCCATGTAGCCTTGTGGATATCTTTGTGCTTGTATACACTGCCACCAATCACCAGTTCGTTGAAGGCGCAGAAGTCGGCGAAGAGTTCTCCGTTTTCATTCATTTCTCCTAGAGCTTCTCTACCCATGATGAGTTCCCTTCCCGTATTGTCTGGTCCCAGTTTGGCGTTCATGTCTCCCATTAGTATTTTCATGTCGCCAGCTGGAGTATTGTCCATTGTTGCCTGTAGTTGCCTGTAGAATTCTTCTTTCTTCTCGAGGTCTGCGTTGTTTGTGGGTGCATAACATTGTATGATTGACACTTTCCTTCCTTTGGAGTTGAACCTGGCGGTCATTATCCTGGACGAAATCGCCTCCCATTGTATCAGGGCTTTCGTTGCCGTTGGTGACATCATGATAGCCACGCCCTCGGTGTGCGTGTGGTTATCTTCTGGGTGACCGGAGTAGATCACTGACTCACCTGTTGACAATTTGGTGAGTCCACTCCCATTCCATCTGCTCTCACATATTCCCAGCGATGTAAGAGAAAATAGAGATGGATAGGGAACACTTTAAAGAGACAGTCGAAATACATCACGCGCCAGGCCAGTACTCGAGTGGAATTACAATTGGAAGCGAACACGGAGTTGTCCTATCGTGATATGGAAGAGATTGTACGAGGAGGAGATAAGAGATTGTAAACAGTCATTGACTGAGATGAAGACGAAGGCAGAAAATAGAACAAAGTGAAGATACGTTGCTGAAGTCTTATGTTCCACCCGGAACCCAAAGGAATAACCATGCGTCACGAAAAGCGTTTAGAACAGTCCGTAGAAGATTTCTCTTCCTCGATACAGATGACCAACGATAAAAGATCTGCGACAAGGGATTTTGATAACAAAGCACACAACAAAAGAAATGGATATGGATTGAATGTACACTGTGGAAACCGTTGACTGCCACTACCGGCGAGATAGAACCTCGCAGAAACTGATGGACGAGATATAAGATTACGTGCGCCGCTGAGGTTCTATAGCGTTTCACTACAACAGATAATGAAGTCTCTTCTGGTGTATCCACGATAATTAAGCTCCATGCATATGACAACAATCATAAACAGTATTCATAATATTAGAAATCTTCCATTATAGAAACAGATGTATTTACAACCAATTTAAATACAGAATAACAAACGAAAATTAGGATTACACAAATTTTAACTATCAGACACACTTCAGAAGTCATATGGTATTATTGTTTTTAGTTCCAAATGGGACAAAGCGCTTCAGCAGCCTATCTCCACTTAGCTCTCTTCGTTGGTCCCACGATCGCCTATAGACTTTCATAACATCCATCACATCTCCATTCTCCAATACAATTTCATGTCATCATTTCACATTTGATTTTGTCACTCAACGGTTCCATCATGGCATATCCAACAAACGTTCATTTCCATCCTCAAATTTATGTGTATAAACGTTAACCACTCATTTTCTGTTTCACAGCATGCCTTTCCCATTTTGACAGTAAAATTCAATCATCTGTCTTGGACGTTTTTCCTCTAAATAATTTATCAAAATCCTTTTACCAGTGTCATACAGAATACACATATATACTGCACTGCTTTCAAATTCACATGAAGTAAAACGGAGACAATAGTCAGCCATCTGTTATTACCTACTATATTGAATTATTCTTTTGGGTTCACTGTAGAATGTAGGGCTTCAACATCGCATATCTACCAGACTCTGTCCTCTGGAGTGATTTTCAGCTGACAACAAGATTCTCCATTCACTTTCATTTCATTCTCAAAAGAATTCCTCATGTCACCCTGACATACACACTCAATTCATCCTTTCAGATTTGTTTTCCTTTTAACACTTCCTGATATATGATGTCATACGTACATGAAGTCTCTCAGCATTCTCCATGTGTATTCTGTTTTGCTTATTTGCTGGACAACGGGTTCTTGGTTTATATGTTGTACGTCGCAAGTTATTTGTTGCTTATCACTAATGGCAATGTAATTTTCGTTAACGAGGTAATGTAGCAGTTGATGAAACTACACAGTAGTCTGTTGCCAGCGCTCTTGGTAATGAGCCCACCAGGCCTCTCAACAGTATAGTAGAAGTGATTTGAAATTACTGTTAAAAATCCGATTCTTGTTCGTTTCGCCGAGAGCACTTTACTTCCACACTGATCTACTGGACTTAAACGGGAACTACAATTCAGAGGATGGTGGCATCTACACTGTTGACATTTTCACGGTCCCATTTTTTTTTAAATCCAAGCAACCCAATCCACTCTCTTTCTCTCAGCCAAATATTTTCTTCGTATGAATTGACAAAATCGACAGACAGACTTCAAATTGAAGTATGCACTGAAGATGTCACCCAGTAGGGTGATGAAAGCTTCGGAAATTACCCTTCCAGCTCAGAGAACAAAACTACCTAAAAAAGATACATGATGTGGAATGAAATGAGGATGGACAAATGCATCATGATAAGACTAGAGATACCTTATCCTGTCACCCTTTTTCTTTACCAAGGCATCTGTTTTATTCAAATTTGTTTTTCTATCGATTGAATGGTTTTGCTGGCTGGGGTGGTGTAGTGGATAACGATATGGAGCGTGGAAAAGTGTATACTGAGTTTTAGTCACAGTGAGGAAACCAAAATGTTCAATGGAATAATAAAATTTTTTCACAACAATTCGGCTGAAACCTCGCCTAGTCAACTATCTTGCTATTTTTCTAGCCGGCCCCAAGTCCGGGTGAAGAGGGAGAGTGTGGGATGCGGGACTAACAAGCCTACACAACAAAAGCTATCAAACCGCTAGAGAAACTTCAACGCACAAAAACATATTCAATATACAAAAAATTCAAACAACAAAAATCTTATTCTTCTCTCAAATCGAAGAGGCAAAATGACATAGCGTGCTGGGGAAAGCCAGCCTTCGGGAAGCAAGTTAGCCAGCCACTCCGCCATCCGATGTGTCTTCTCTCTGTGAAAGCAAGAATAAGAATGAGTAGGTGGAATGTCCGTACAATATACGAGACTGGCTGGTAAGGCTTCTCAGGTAGTCAAGGAAATGCGAAGATATCGCATAGAAGTGGTTGGTTTCAGCGAGATCAGATGAAATGCATATGGAATATCGAAACAGTCAACCAGAGTCAGTAATCTACTCCAGTCTGGTCACCCAGATGACAACTACGAACACACTGAGGCAGTGAGTGGCTACCACGATGTCACCAGTGGCAGCTGGAGCCCTAATCCAGTGGGAACCGATTTCATCCTGCAGGATCATGACAGCAAGATTCAAGTCAAAACACAGAAAGAGAGGTAACAATTATCCAATGGTAAAAACATCGCGAAACAAGACGAGAATGAGGATTCTTACAGACAACTAAATGCAGTAGTGCACAACATCCCGAATGGTGACATCGAAATCCTTATGGGTGATATAAATGCCAGCTAACTGGGACCAGATAATACAGGAAGCGGACTCATCATGGGTCGAGAGACTGTGACTCGGAGAAATGAATAAGAGCGGAGAATTATTCGCCGACTTGTGTGCTTTCAATGATTTGGTGATCGGAGGGAGCGTGTACAAACACAAAGATATACACAATGCAACATGGATTTCGCCTGATGGATATACTACAAACCAGCTAGATTTCATCTCGATGTTGCTGAAGTAATTTTTGACGCAACTTTCGAGAATGGAAGAAGATGTGGGCACAGATCATCATCCAGTTCAAGGAACCTTGATGGTGAAGGTGAAATCCTTCAGTAAACCTGCAGAGAGACTGTAGTTCAAATTCAACACCATGAAACTGAAGGACAAAACTACAAGGGATTCCTTCGCTACAGATCAGATAAGAGCACTGTTGGTGAGGCTACGTGTTACCGACGACGAGATATGTATAGAAAAACACTGAAACTCTCTGGAGGAGACATATATTCAAGGAAACATGTGAAGCAGTTCTAAGAAGAAAGAAAACACAAAACAAGGAGTGGCTCTCAACGGATACTCTCAACGGATAGAGTAATTCATGTCAGTGTGCATTGCACTGAATAGTGAAGTGAAGAAGAGAACTAGGAAAGACAGAAGACAATTCCAGGACACACTGTCTGTAAAATGATGCAGACCAAGTAGGCCACAGGCAAAAGTGCATTCAGCACATGATATCGGACGACCAAGCTGCTCGCTATCCGGAAATATCAACCCAGATGATGAAAACTGTAAAGGATGGTCGAGGTAACCTTTAACCAAAAAAGAGAAACGAATAAAACAATGGGCTATTCATTCTACAGGAATCTTGAGTCGACCGTCATCTGCAAGTCACCTAGAAATACCACTAACAGCACGCACAGTATTGTCCGCCAAAAGATACCGATGCTCCGACGAAAGCAGTAATCCCGAATGCAATCGAGCTGATGAAGTCCAGTAGAGTGCCAGTCAAGCCTCACTCCACCTCAACTTCATCAACTTCGAAAACGCCTCCAACAGACAGCATAGACCGAGAAGTAATTTGAAAAATACTTGAACACTACGGCGTACAGTGTCCGAAGATTTGTTAACTTCATCCAACAGCTGCCTCTATTACAGTGTCAAGTGTCAGTCGATCCCCAACGGGAATTCAGAGAGTCGCCCGAAGTGAGTAAGACAAGCTGGCTTTCTAATATCACCGATGATATTCCTCAATGTAGTGGACTGGATTATGCGTTAGACTGTGCATTGTGAGTGAGAAGACAGAAATACACTAGATCAACGATAAGAAGACTCTAGACGATCTGGATTTCGCATACCGATGAAGTATTCCTAATGTCACACAACCTCGAAGACTTGCAGGTGAAGATCAACACAGTGGGTCAAGAGGCCAGCAGCGAATACAGCACTCCACGTGAACATAGAGAAGACGGAGTTGGTGAATATAACCGAAGAACCACAACAACGACAACAACCAGCACCTATCACCATCAACACGAGAAATGTGACAGATGTTACTTCCTTCAATTATCCGCCAAGGAAGCAGCATTTCAACTACAGTCAGCCGGAACTGATGAGCATGTCAAGGCCAGTCAGAGTCGGAAATGCAAGAAACGCTTTCAGCAACCTGAAACTAGCTTGGTAATCTTCTACACTCATCACAAGGAACACGACTCAGTTTTTCAACACCAATGTGAAATCGGTCAGGTCTTCTATGCGGGTGAGAAACTTGCACTGCGTGTCACGATAAGGATTTCCAACAGGCTACCGCAGGCTTTCATCAACATCTGCCACCTTCACTGGCTGGCTCCATACTGAAGATCAAATAGCCAGAAAGAAAGGATTAGCAACAAAAAAACTCCGGCTGATAACAGACCAACGGAGCAAGACCCGATTATTCAATAAATATGTAGGAGGCAATGGAGATGGATCGGGTACACGTTTAGGCTACTATCGAATGACATCGCGTGCAATGCAGGCTATCTCCCGAGTGGAATTCCATCGAGAAGCGACGAGTGGGTCGTCACACGGTGTCACTACCACACGGAGGGGATCGTGTGAGGAAGGGATGAGAGAGTTTGGTCTAACAAGAATCCAGTTGAATGGGACCGTGGAAAATACAACAAAGTGGAGTTGTGTTCCTGAAGACCCATATCCTATTCGGAATTCAAAGGAACAATAATAATAAGAGTAAATAATTCGACTGGGCATTTAAAATATTCTACAACACTTATAATGCCCACATTCTTGTTGTATGTATAACTTTCATACCATTTTGTATGTGCTGTTTTGTCTATAGCCTTTTGTGTATTCTAATAAAGACCAGTTAAAGAAGAAACTCATTGGACTAATGGTATTTACATGGAAGCCTAAATTGATGCATCACAAATATACTCCTACTTTCATCATTCGAACATTTCATTAGACGTTTCACAGAAAAAGGTTTTATCTGTCGTAGACATACAGCCTACAGCATTTTACAAAATCAAGTGGATAATACGTATTAAAAAAGCATCCACTGTGTATCAGGTCAACAGCACTCAACTGAATGATCTTCAACACCACCCACGCCTTTGATTGATAACTTCATGCTTAATTATCTGTTTAACAGTGTGTAACTGCACTATGAAACAAAATCACAAAAGACACTTGATTCGAAGACATTACACTGTTGACAGTCATTTATTTCTAATGAATGACTCATGTTGTCTGTTTGCATTATGAACAATTAATCATGTATCAGCGATCTGATTGATTGGAAACAGTCACACAAGCTATCGAATGACCTAATTAAATCAAGATGTGTACGTGACAATAAACTGAGACTGAGTAACAGGTAAAAACTGCATAAATAATACAGTCATATTTATCTAATCAGTTCATCTGTCATTAGAGAAATTGGTAAGCCTAACTTTTGCATATACTATTGATAATTATTGTTATTATTACTATCCTAATTAAACGGCGTTTTATTTCAAACATTTATTACGCTCTATGAATCTGAACGAAGCAAGAACAACAGTGTTTGCAGAGTAGAATGGTACCATCATTCATTTTGTTGGCTTCTTATCACCTGCTCACAACTCAAAGACATCAATAATTAAACGGATATAAACAATCTTGACATCCTTGCAGAGTTCATCTTTAAACAAGAATTATTCAGTCATTATATGTATATAATGCTAGTAATGATAATAAACACTTTATTCCGAACATTAATAGTCAAACACAATGGAAACATTCGACAACGTGTAGTCAGATGAAAGACAGGATGAAAATGTCGAGTTAGAAGTGAAAAGAAACACTGACATTCGCTTCTTTCTCAACTCATTAATCGGATTCAACCCACTTCATGGATATTGCTTCGGCAAACTTGAGGAGAATCGAACACTGTTCCTCGCCTACTGATAGGTTTGAATGATCTTTCGAAGTCCACCTCATGACGCGTGTCAAGGAGATTCCTGGCGAGGGCACTGTTCAAAGCATCTGTTCCCTTCAGACATAGGCCCTTTAGTACAAGTTTAGAAAATCGTAGGTTTGCCATTCTTTCTGTTCTCACAATGTAACTGCTTCCGCAGATACATGTAAATTTGTAAATACAATTGAAGTTAACGTGACAAGGATATCAGTCTATTTTTGACTGTACCAAAAAACAAGTTGTTCGATAGATGGAAACCAGCTTGGCTGCATGATAGGCTCTGGCTAGCCATGTTCTCAATATTCTGCTCACGGGTGCTGTAATATTATTCATGAACCTTTGACGATAAACATTGCTTCCCAACATCTTTCATATTTCATGGCTGGAGAAACAGTCCTTAAATATTTAAGTGTAAAATGCACAAATTATAATGGCAAATTGTAAATTACGCACGTATCTATCTCTAACACTTTACAACATAATTAGCATATGCGGTCTGCATTGTCCTGTCCAACTTTTGACTACTTAATGTGTCTACGTAAGTATATTTCTCTTGACATTGTGAGTCCGATACACGCAATAAGTAATCGGCTTTCAAAGTCCAGAAATAATTATCGTTTCCAGTTAGCCTCGGTTATTCTGTGCGTTAAAGTTATATATACCAAAGAAGTGAGGATTACAAGTATACGCGATATTATCATCGTATTTTCATTCTGTTCATCGCATCAAACTTGTTTTCCTTCTTTCTTCATAGAATTGTTCTCATCTGGTTGATTACTGCGAAAAGTGTGTGAAAATTATGCGAAGTATCCTCTTGTTTCTACTAATCGGTGCTGACATTTATAATGTTCACATAAACAGTAAGTCGGCTTGAACTGAGTTATTGTTACACGTACATATGAACTGATGTCCTACTTTGCTGTATTAATACACATAAAACACGATTAATCAAGCGTAGTATGCCGATAGAAGTTTAATCAGCCAAACATTCAAACACTTAGTCAGGAATATTCTCTCTCATTGTCTCGCTGACAAATACGTCTCGATCTGATTGTTCCAAACTTAACAGCTACTCTTCGGATATCAGACAATGGTCTAAGCTAAATGATTTTTGCTTCAACACCTCTAAATTTCAGTCAATTAACTTGACATTAAGGTGTAGATGCTTCAAAAGCTGTTTCCAGCGAAGAGGGTACTGAAACAGAAACTTAGTCAAGCATTAAATACCGTGAAGTAGAATTATCCCCTGACCTCTCTTCCTTCGTCATCATGTATCATATCGATTTCCAAGAACACTTCCCATCTAATCTTCTACATTAAGACGTGGAGACAACGAGATATGACTCAGCCACTACTTTACAGCTTGTTAACGTATGATTTTAAAAATAATATCAATATCACTGCTTTGCACATTTTATGAAATTCAGGCTTTATTTCATATTACTGCTGAAATGCACAAGCGAGAAAATTAGAATCGGTTTTGCAAGTAAACGCTTGAAGTCACATGAAAATATCCCTTGTAGTCCCCCACTTGAGATTCACTTCGGAAAGCTCTTAGGAGTGTGTTGGAAATCGCGGGTATCTTCTGATGGATTTTATAGGACTATTTAGCACAGATTAGTTTGGCGTCAAAGCGTTGCTCATGAAAGTGATACTGATTTTGTGTTTAGGATTAATACTCTTGATCTGACAGATATATTACTCTTTCATGACACTTTATTATTTCTTGAACTTCCAGAAAGGGAAACACTGAGCAGCTCAGAAGCTAGTAGCCTGATTTTGTGCATTCTTTTCGAAATAATAATTGTGCAGTTATTCTCGAGAAATTATCTGGGAATAACATAGTCTGACTGACATAAAAGTTGGTCTAACTATGTGCGGATTGTTATCAAAATAAATTACTTAATTCCATATTTTGAATGTGATTGAACCTGTTTCAATTATTTTACGCTGTGCACTAGGTATTCCGTTGAACGAAAATAGACTTCCACAATATCCACCCTTCGCTGGACCACAGCCACCATTCGGACCTCCTCCACTATTCGCACCACCTCCACCATTCGCATCACCACCATCATTCGGACAACCGCCACAGCTCGCACCACCTCCACCATTCGCACAACCTCCTCCATTCGCACAACCTCCACCATTCGGAAAACCACCACAATTCTTTCCACCGCCATCAGGTGGTCAACCTCCACAATTCGTTCCACCGCCATCGAATGGGCAACCTCCACACTCTGGGCCACCGCCATCAGGTGGTCAACCTCCACAATTCGTTCCACCGCCATCGAATGGGCAACCTCCACACTCTGGGCCACCGCCATCAGGTGGTCAACCCCACAATTCGTTCCACCGCCATCGAATGGGCAACCTCCACCATATGAACCAACTCCACCATTCGCACAACCTCCACAATTCGTTCCACCGCCATCGAATGGGCAACCTCCACACTCTGGGCCACCGCCATCAGGTGGTCAACCTCCACAAATCGTTCCACCGCCATCGAATGGGCAACCTCCACAATATGAACCAACTCCACCATTCGGACAACCACCACAATTCGTTCCACCGCCATCGAATGGGCAACCTCCACACTCTGGGCCACCGCCATCAGGTGGTCAACCTCCACAAATCGTTCCACCGCCATCGAATGGGCAACCTCCACAATATGAACCAACTCCACCATTCGGACAACCACCACAATTCGTTCCACCGCCATCGAATGGGCAACCTCCACACTCTGGGCCACCGCCATCAGGTGGTCAACCTCCACAAATCGTTCCACCGCCATCGAATGGGCAACCTCCGCAATATGGACCACTCCACCATTCGGACAACCACCACAATTCGTTCCACCGCCATCGAATGGGCAACCTCCACACTCTGGGCCACCGCCATCAGGTGGTCAACCTCCACAAATCGTTCCACCGCCATCGAATGGGCAACCTCCACAATATGAACCACCTCCACCATTCGCACAACCTCCACAATTCTCACCACCGCCATCTGATGGGCGAACTCCTCAGTTACCACCACCCCCTCCTCCAGGATCCCCACAGGGATCTGCACCGATGTACCAACCACCTTCAGGTGGACAGTCCCCTCCACTCGGACTACCAATGTCCGGCAATGACGGATCGAAACCCTCACCTCCAGCTGAATCTGAACACCCATCAGCGGAGAAATAAACAAGAATCTCATTCCAAGTGAAAACATTGGTATTTCTATGATTTCGCTAACACTCGATACGTTTCGCTTATGAAAACATCCAGATATTTCTGTCTACAAATGAAAAGGTGGAGGAATAAAACGTGTTCATTCACATTTATCAGAGATATCAGTACTCGTTCATAATTTCGTTTACCATATGTTATTTTTATATGACATCATCACGATTTGTATAAATGTGAGTCGCTCTCATCCACTTTTGCATCACACCATTCTCATTTCGACAGTAAATTGTAATCATCTTTGTCGAATCACTTGTTCTATTCTGTTTAGTTTTAAATAATGTATCAATTTCACCTTCCAGTTTCATTATTAATAAATGTATATATTATACTTATTTCGAATGCAGAAGCCAGCTAGTGATTATATTATTATTATTATTTGATACATTTCATTATTGCATAGGGTTTCCAGTGGAATTCGGCGCTTCAACAGCCCATGTCCACCTCACCGAGTCCTCTGGAGTAGTTTCCGGCTGACTTAATGAATCCCCATACGCCTTCATTTGCTCCTGAGGCGATGTTCTATATTTTAACCTTAGAAAAACACTGAATTCGTCATTTCCCGTTCGCATTTCATTTAAGTTTCTTCTTCGTATCAGTCAAACAGTCTTATCAGGCCATATCCAGTACATCCAGGTTTCCTGGCGCATATTGATTAGTTCTTGGTTCGTCCAATGACGAAGTTTTTTGTTGTAAATCTCTCCTCGAAATTCAATCTTCGCTATCGAACCATCAATTCATCGTAGGATGGTGAGATGTTCACAATCGACACTGTAAAATGCAATATTGTTTATGTGCGAACGTAACAAAGCGTCTGCAACTTCATTATTGTTACCTTTTACGTGTCTTATATCTGAGTTGAGATGCAATATGAACTCAGGATTTCTTAGTTCACTGGGTGAGTTGTTGTGTTGTTTTGCTAATAACCAGCTGTTAAACGAGAAGACACTCACAGTCAGAAGCAAAGATAATGCGCATTTTTTCCCTCATGCCGAACAACTCAAACGTTGCCATTAGGGCGGTTCTGCCACAACAAGTACTCGGTGAATGCCAGCCCTTCGCATTCTTTTCAAAACGACTGATTCCTACTTAGTGTCGCTATAGCACCTTCGGTGGAGAATTACCAGCTGTTTATCTGGCCACCAAACACATGCTTTCCACATGCTGGAAGGTACAGCTTTTACTGTCTCCACGGTTCACATGATGTAAGCGCTGTATTTACGTAAGCAGTCAGTAAACCGTTGCGAAACTATTGCGCATTTGGGATAGAATAACGTTAAAAACTGATGAATAACCTTGAAATTCTTGTATCTTCTTTGAACAGTAAGGTAGCGGATTATTCCTTATACCATTCACATTGTCAGGGACTGGCACAATTCCTCGACAATCGATCAAGTGCCTAAGGAGTTCCAATGACTCACTCACAAAATGAGTTCAAAATATGCAAAGTGTATAGATTCAACATAGTTAGGAAGCTTATTATCCGGAATGAGTTTCCATACGTCCAGTTAATAAATTCATGCAGTACTTAATGGGGTTTCGATTATAACTCTATAGTTATAATAATGTTTTCACGTTCTGTTATGTGGTGACGCTGTTCACTGCCAAAGAAGAACAACACTGTATTGAGAAGCACAAGTGGAAAGATGTGTTGTTAACGAAATCAAATTTCCAAAAGTGCGAGGCGAACGCGAAAGTATCTAACCGCGTAAGATAAATGTGTAACAAACGAAGAGCAATGTTCAGAAATACAACGTCAGATATTCCACAAACACTTGTAAAATTATTCTCCGTAAACGTATAATATGTGTACGTGGATTTGTAAAGGATTATAAACTTACAGTTTGAGCAAACACAGAATAAGTTGTCGCGTTTCATTTGCATGGAACAACCATTTGAATCTTCTATTTACTTGCTCTACATTTCCACAGTCATAAGCGTTACCGGAAAAATGGCTTGATTTGTGCTGAAAATTGTCTCGAAACAACCATCTTGCTTTCTGTCTAAATTATATCCTGCATTTTTTCCTAAGACTGAATATTCGACTTTCGACGAATCATTTCACACACTCCATGTGGCAATGAATTCACAAGGTAAAAGAATATATAGTCAAGATTCAAACATAAGTTACTTTGAGCAGAGAGAGAATTGCGAATACGCCCAAGTCTACAGGACTCAATGAAACATATGCAGTGTTTACAAGAAGGCTTACACTTCAGTTTCGTTAATGGAGAAAATTACCTCTCACTTGACTAACTCCCATGTGCTCACATCATCTTCTGTATTCAGAAGAAACAGCGCATTAAAAACAAAACCGGAGTTAACGATATCACCTATGAAACGTCTATCTTTGGGTATCATTTTAGTGCACTTGGTAGCCAGTAAATCTGTAGTGCACAGAACGCAAAATGATCTTGTGTCAGGTAACACATTACTAAGCGATGTATACTTTAGAAGTAACACTGCAAATAAGTCGAAATTGTGTACTAGCTCTATGATTCCGGTCGAAAACATGAAGCATTTCGACTTTGTGTAGCATAAAATTTCTGATCCTACAGATTCATGCTGGTTCCTGAAAAATGATCGATTCCAGTTGCATAAAATAAACATGATTTTGAATATAAAATGTCCCCCATTGCTGGTGATGAAAATGACGAATTCATGCCAGATTATCAATCAAATAATATCTCAAAATTAGCAGTATGAGTTACATCTATCTTAGTCAACCGCCGGACTATTAATACTATTAAAAGATACACTGAACAGGCTGAACCGTATAGAAGCTATGAGGGCTAGATTTCGACATCTTTTGTACATCGCCTAAATTCACTAATAGTCACAACCCCTTAGTGGGGAATTAAGTTGCAATCGATTTGTATTTTTCGAGTTACACCTAAGTAGAGGAGAAACATCATCATTTTATAACACTATTCAAATTATTTATACAGATCTGTGGTTTCGCATTTTCTGAAATGGCTGAACTGAAACGCTTGTGATGAAATCGTGTACCTGGTATTCATGTTTCTCGCATTAGTATAGATTCCATACTACAGAATTATTGTTGTTATTTCTGTCTAAATTTGATAGCCAATTAAAAACAGTTTCAAGTATTGGTTTGTAGGGATTTGATTGATTGTTTATAGAACTTCATCATGAGCTGATATTAGTTGGAGAAACACTGGAGGACCTCGCAATACTCGACAGCTGTTTCCTCATCAGTACGCACCCACCACCAGGGTTCAGACACAAGACATTATGGTTACAAGGCGAGCTCGTAGACCAGTGGCTTAATGGTCGAGACAACAAAGATAGCATAATATTGTTGTGATCGATCACCCATTTCATCTTAACTGGAGGCTAGTTCACAGTTACGCTCAATCGACTGAGCTGTGCTGCGATAGACATTTTATGTATATACTTTCTAGAGTTTACACAGATGGACAGGAGGACATGAGGTCTATGCATTTTAGAATGAAGTGCTTCATTGCTTCTTGTTGAATCTCATGATTATTTTCTGGGCCAAATATTTACCGTGTGCACTTCAATGACATGAATGTGAATCCTGTGTTCAGTGAATACAGGTCAAAGTTCTCTTCTAATCACACAGTCAATAAAACAAAGATAGAGTATTTGACCTAGATAATAATATTGGCATCATCTCACTCCTACAGTTTACTCAGTCATTCTCGTAAATGCGTTCATTTTATAGTAAATTGTTGGTTGAATTCGAATTTTAACATATTCGCATTTGAGTTAGAACAAGAGGAGTGAATTTAACAAAAACAATTGACGAGTAGTAGTTCCATTTTGATAACATCAGTATTGTTTGATCACATTCTGCTGAAAAAGTGGACAATCTGCGACATACTTGAGTGACTCAAAGCGTGAGGTTGACATCACGGAAGATAATCGGACAGACAAGTCAAGAGAACATTTTGGGAAGAGTGAAAAGAACACCCACCTCCATCATGCTAGAAGTGAGAAACGTAACCTTGAGGTAAGACTTTGTTTATTCAATAATTTATTGAGTGTGGTTTCGCGAATTAGTATATCACTAAATAAAAAACAAAATAGGAGGCAGCTTCAACAGAGATAACACCAGAAGGTGTGAGGAAACTGGATATTCTTTTGCCCCGAATATTATCTGTCTTCAACATCGTCACATTACACTTTCATGTGATCTTTGACAATTACTCACGTTTACGGTATTAAATCTCTGAAGAGATTCTATCCCTATTCTACTTATAAGCTAATTTTGAGATACAAGAATTGTAAGCCTTCTGGAACAGTATGTCTCTTGCATGATGTCAACATAATCGCCATACATGAGACAGCTGATAAGTATTGACAGTAGTTGTGTTGCACTGTGTTTCGGAGTAATATCAATCAAACACACGTGGCTGAAGGAATTAAGTTGCAGTAACATTTCATGAATCACCTATCTGTCTCTACCGATCAGCTAGTTAGACAAGCATATGGTGGTCTCTGATCGGAAGCCATGATTAACATTGTCGTTTTCACAATGCTATTGTAGGTCATGTTGTCTGATAATCAAACTGAAATAATCTGTGGTGTTCTGGTTATAACTCTGTTGTCGACAGTAGTATTACTCACCTGCTTATAACAAGTAGTGCAGAGTTTTCTTCTTGTACTGTCATATATTTTCACTTCAGAAACAAACAATCATTGATTCTGTAAAACGTTGCGTAATATATAAAATGTTGTCCATGCTGTATGTCTGAGATCTACCTCTACATACAAAAAGATGGAATTGCAATGGGATCTCCTCTTGGCCCGCTTTTAGCAGACTACTTTATGGCCAGTATGGAGAGTGGAGTTTTAAAATCAACAATAAACAAATTACTACTATACAAAAGGTACGTTGACGATACCTTTATAGTCTGCTACGATAACTCGGACTTCAACTGCATCTTACAAGAATTTAATAATTCCCATCCTTCGATTGAATTCACAATGGAATTAGAAATCGATTCAATGATTCCATTTCTGGACGTGGAATCGACAAGAAGAGATGATGGAACCCTGAAGGGGTCCATCCACAGAAAACCGATATGGAATGGTCAACTAACGCATTTCTATAGTTGGGTACTTCGAGGTGAAAACGAGCTCTCGTCAGCACACTAACCCATCGCATTAGAAAAATCTGCAGCAGCGATTGCATGGAAGAGGAGCTCCTATCCCTAAAAATATCCTGGCTCAAAATGGCTACCCGACACGTTTTGTCGAAAAGAACATGAAACCGAAACCTAAAGGAGAAGAATGCGATTCAGCGCCAAAGAAAACGCTGTATCTAAATCTGAATTTCAAGGGAGATTTGGCAGCTGATATCCTGAAGAGGAGAATATCCAGCTCCTTAAAAATGACTTTCCCTGCAACAACACTAAGAGTGACATTCTTTAGCCGTCCAATACTTCGAAACAACACGAAGGACACACTTTCACATATGACCAATTCAATGTACACATACCAGTTCACTTGCTCGTGCGGAGCTAGGTACATAGGTCGTTGTATGCGCGTCCTTTCAAAACGTGCTAAAGAACACTACCCAGCGTGGCTGCAAAGAGGAGGTACCGGTTCAATCAGAAGTGCCATTATGGAACATCTGGTCAACACCTTCCACAACATCTCAACTGATTCTTTCAAAGTGATTTACAAAGTCAACAGAAACTTACCAAGAACAGTATGTTTCCGACTTCTTTGTAATGCGGAAGCTCTCGTCATATGCATCGAGAAGCCGGAGCCGTGTGTTCAAAAGAAATTAGTCCAACCTCTACAACTACCATGGACCTAGTTTGGTATGTTCCCTTTGCTTCCTCTTTTTACCTTCTTCGTCTTTTTTCGTTCTCGCTTTTTCTTTTGAGCATTTTTTCGTTCGCTGTGTGTCTGATCCTTAGTCCCTCAGTCTTCATTAGATCCACCTAATTTTTTTCAGTTATAAAAACAGTTATTTCAAGTTTGTTTCCATGCTTTTCCTGTTCACATGTATAATTCGTTTGAAATAACTATTTTACAATTATATGTTAATCCTGTGCAATTTTTGTGTTTCTAAGGCTTTTGTAATCTATATTCACACCTCCTAAACTTCATTTCAGGCTCAAATTATTATTTCAAATTTCCATTTTCTAATCCTATGAAATCTTGTCTCCAAGTCTTTGTAATCTATATTCCTACCTTCAAACTTTCCTATCAAGTTGAAAATTATTATCACCTTCGTTACTATGTGGAATTAAACAAATAATAATTGTATCCATGTAAAATAATCTATATAAATGTGCGTCGGTGGCACAGTGGTTAGGACTCTCGCCGACCATGCACATGTTCCGGGGTTCGAGCCCGCGCCGACGCACACCTGTTATCTACGGTCGGCCTGCGAATTTTAGGCTACCGATATCCACGCTGAAAATTCCACTGTACCAAAAATACAGTGTGGAATCAAGCTGTAATCAAAAAAAATATAAATTGTACAGCTTTTGAGAATGAAATCGTGAAAAAGATTTCTTTGCTGAAATTCCTGTTCTTCCTTCTAATGTCTGAGATTTCGCGAAGTGGCTGTAAGTGACTGTAAGGTTGATACAGATGAAATAGTGTGGTCTGGGGGCAGTAGGAATCCTTACAGTAGCTTCCATTTTCGTAGTTCAATGTTCGACCTGTCGAAACACAACTGGTAATCAGGCATTCATTCTGCCTCGTTCAATATTCATCTGTTCGTCAGAGAGTTTGATAGTTTCGAAGGTCGTCAGTGCATTAAAATAGAGGAAGAAGTATCACATTTTGTGAAAGACATCTACAATATTCACTTACCGACTTAAACTTCGAAAGTACTCCTTAGCTTCCAACAGTTCCGCAGAACTTAAAATACTCTTCCCATTCTCGAATCATTCAACAATTTGCTCGACGCTGAATTCAAAACACTCGACGTCAATGTGTTGACTTCTTAATAGTGATAAAACCCTTGTCCTAAACAACTGTTTGTTTACTTCATATACAAACTCAGCGATTGGATGTGGTCTTTTCAGTGCAGCATTTCTCATAATCTTGGTGAGTAGACTTACAGAACAGACTTATTAAACCCTTATTATAAAACATATTTAGACTATGTGTTTCTTAAGGGATCTAGATGAATGTGAAAGTGGATTTCGTCACAAACCAAAGTCACGTAAAGATAATTCAATGCGAAGAAGCACTGGATGGATTTAAATGCATGTGGCGACCAAACTCAACGTGCTGTGAATCGATAACTGGAAACCAATCCTTCATTCTACCAAGGCTACCCGAAGTAATGTGCGGTGGTTGATCTTAGATAGAATGATGGGTGTGTAATGCAGAAGATAAATATATTCTATCCTCATAACAACATTGTATGGTTTCACTTAAATATAACTCATATTACTCCTATTCTCTAAAATATCAGATTTCACTTATCCATGAAGTACGTGAAGAGGTTTCATGAAAGTGTACACAAATATGTATATTTATATCGATGTAAATGAAATCAGCTGAAGGTAACTTAAGTCCTATAATACATGTGCTACTCTAATTAGCAAACAGTTCACTCCAAACATTAGATGGTGGTGTTGGATGTCCACTGTGGATTGTGTATGCAGTATTATGAAACACAAATTGATACCTTGAAATTTCTTCAAACTCAGAATGATACAGCTGTAATATCTTATGATATTGTCTCCGGTTGGAGGTTGTCTACATTACGGCGTTTTCGTGTTACTGATGTTTCTGAGAATTCCAAGTATTCTTAATCTTGAACAGACAACTCATTATCTCAACACAAAGTTAAATTTATCAGATAAAATACTTGAGCGAAATGGTGATTGAAATGATGAAATCGTGACCAAATATTAGTTTGTTAAGTTTCTTAATAATTTTACTGCTTTTAAATTAACTTAGAAGCATGTGACTGGATCAGTTTTAACACAGTGAAAAAACATTAGTCGTATGACTTTTCCAAAATAGGTCAAACGCGTATTAACTTACTTTGATGATTTGCTACATTTGATTTGAACTTGATCAACTTGAATCAAATCCATCTATGATGCAATGCAGAAGAATGAAAAATTATCCAATATCAAGAAAACGTGTTACTTATTCGGATGAATCATTAATCCACGAATATTGGAATAATTGTTATCGAATATGACTAAAAGTCATATCATAAGTCAGTTTAGAAAGAAAACTTTTGAAATGAATTCGAAAACATCGTAGTCTGATTCTGTCCTTCATAAAGTATGTTAGATAAAGTAATATTCATATATTTCTTCCGTGGTAATAAAAACTGTTACAGGATAATTAGCTTTTTATAGCAAACGTAGAGCTGACCACATATGTATTGACTGTAAATGTCAAAAGTGGAACTGACATTCATTTATCACTGTGAAACCTGAAGCTGTGAGAATACAGACTGTTTGTCTACAGGAAAAAATACACTCATCTGATAGGCAGAATACCTTAATAGCAGGTTAGTTGTTTTGCTCACCAAACAAGCTGACGGTTCATCTCTGCACTATCGTATCACTGTCAACTCGTCAGCTGGATCTACATGCATCACAAGTCTGGAGAGGGAGGTCTCAAATGACTGACGCGTAAAGCAGGTGAAGAAATATTAGAGTTCATCTGATTCTCTCAATCTTCATCACTCTGACATCATTGTGGGAATTCACTGCATTTAGCCTAATGGAACATGATCCGAATCATCAGTTCTAATTTCAAGTCGGCAGTTATATGTGGTTGCTTCTGGTGCATAGTGAAAAACAAATAGGCAGAATGAATACCTGAAATGAAGCTATAGCAACAAAAAAACCAAGAGCCAGTTGGTCAACAGCGATTATTATTTATTATTATTGTATCCTTTAGTTCCTAGAGGAACATAGGGCTTCAGCTGCGCACCTCCATTGACTTCGGTTTTCTGACAACTTTTTCACCCTGCTCCAGGTCTGTCCACATGCTTTCATCTCCTCCTCGCATGACCTCCTCCAAGTCACCCTTGGACGACCAACTCGCCGCCTCCCTTTCGGGTTCCACTCGAGGGCTTGTCTAGTGATGTCACTTGATGGTTTCCTCAGCGTATGGCCAATCCATCTCCATTTCTTTCTGCCTATTTGTTTCACAATCGGTTCCTGATTGGTTCGCTCCCAGAGATCCCTGTTGCTGATCTTTTCTGGCCATCTGATCTTGAGTATTGAGCGGAGACAGTTGTTAATGAAGGTTTGAAGTTTGTTTGAGATGCTCTTTATGACTCGCCAAGTCTCTGATCCGTATAGTAGCACTGACTTCACATTGGAGTTGAAAATCCGGATCTTATTTTTGATGCTGATGCTGTTGACCTCCACACAGATTTGAGAGTAATGAAAGCTTGTCTTGCTTTTCCGATTCTGGCTTTGATGTCCTCGTCAGTTCCGCCTGTAGTTGAGACGATGCTTCCCAGGTAGGTGAAGGAGGTTGTTTCTTTCAGGTTCTTCCCATTTATGCTTATTGTGGTCTGTTGTTGCTGTTGATGTTGGCAGGAATCTTCATCATCTCTGTTTTATCTATGTTCACGTGAAGTCCTATCTTTGATGCTTCTTCTGCCAACTTGTTACTTTTCATTGCATATCTTCCAGTTTATGGGAAATCAGACATATATCATCGGCGAAATCCAGATCCTCCAAGTCTTTTGTGTCAGTCCATTTTATGCCTGTTCCCTCGTTGGTTGCCGTTGTCTGTCGCATTATCCAATCAATTGCAATCAGGAAGATCATTGGTGATAGTAGACAGCCTTGCCTCACTCCCGTCCTCACTTCGAAGGCTTCCGTAAGTTTCCCGTTGTGGATTACTTGGCATGCAGCATTGTCGTATAACTGTTGGATGAGGTGTATAATTGTCGATGGGACCCCGTAGTAGCGAAGTAGTTTCCAAATGACCTCTCGATCGACGCTGTCGAAGGCCTTTTCAAAGTCGATGAAGTTGAGATAGAGAGGTGACTGCCATTCCAAGCTTTGTTCAATGATGATCCGTAGAGTGGCGATTTGATCAATACATGATTTGTTTCTCCTGAATCCAGCCTGTTCCGGACGAAGTTTTTCATCTAGGGCTTGTTTGATTCTCTCCAGGATGATGCGACTTAGTATCTTGCTTGGAATGGACAGAAGCATAATTCCACGCCAGTTTTTACATTGACTTAAGTCTCCTTTCTTTGGAAGTTTGAATAAGTAACTGTTCTTCCAATCCTCGGGTACTTTGCCCTCTTTCCACACCTTCTCCAGTAGTGGTGTCATCAAGTCCGCTGTTGTCTCTGGGTCTATTTTCAAAGCCTCTGCTGGGATTCCATCTGGTCCCGGTGTTTTCCCAGTTTTAAGCATCTTGATTGCATTCAGGACTTCTGATTTCGTCGGGGGGTCAGTGTTCACTGGTAGTTCTGCTTCCGTTGTTGGTATTGCTGGACGTGTTGTAGGTGGCGGACGATTTAGAAGTCTTTTGAAGTGTTCAACCCAGTGCTTTCTCTGTTCCACCTCTTTGGTGATTGACTTTCCATTGTCGTCCTTTATTGGCTTAATCTGTGTCGAACGTTTGCCCGAAAGGTTCCTAGTTGTTTGGTAGAGTGTGGCGAGGTCTCCTTTGCCTGCAGCTTGTTCTGCTTCGTTTGCCATGGTTTCATAATATTTTCTTTTGTCTTCCCTGGCACTTTTCTTCACTCTTTTGTTCAGTGTATTGTAGCTTGCATTCAGCTCCTGTTTTTGTTGCTCGTCAGTGCACTGGATAATCTTTTGCTTCACTGTCCTTCTCTCTTCTATTAGTTTCCAAGTGTCCGTAGTGAGCCACTGTTTGTCCTGTCTCTTTTTTCTGCCTAGAATTTCTATGCAGGTTTGGCTCCACACCGTTTTCAAGTTGTTCCAGTGCTTTTCAACGCCGACCTCTTCGCTAGTGTTGATTTGTGTCTCGGCTTTGTCCTTTATGCTTGCAATGAAGATGTCCTTTGTAGCCTGGTCCTTCAGCTTTTGAGTGTTGAACTTGGCTTGTGGTCTATCTGCAGCTCCTGATTCCCTGAAAGCTTTTAATTTGATTTGGATTGTCCCTTGTACGAGATAGTGGTCTGAGCCAACGTCTGCTCCTCTTCTTGCTTTTGTGTCCAGTAGGCTGCGCCTCCACTTCCTTGAGATTGAGATGAAGTCGATTTGGTTTTTGGTTTGCCCGTCTGGTGACACCCATGTAGCCTTGTGGATATCTTTGTGCTTGTATACACTGCCACCAATCACCAGTTCGTTGAAGGCGCAGAAGTCGGCGAAGAGTTCTCCGTTTTCATTCATTTCTCCTAGAGCTTCTCTACCCATGATGAGTTCCCTTCCCGTATTGTCTGGTCCCAGTTTGGCGTTCATGTCTCCCATTAGTATTTTCATGTCGCCAGCTGGAGTATTGTCCATTGTTGCCTGTAGTTGCCTGTAGAATTCTTCTTTCTTCTCGAGGTCTGCGTTGTTTGTGGGTGCATAACATTGTATGATTGACACTTTCCTTCCTTTGGAGTTGAACCTGGCGGTCATTATCCTGGACGAAATCGCCTCCCATTGTATCAGGGCTTTCGTTGCCGTTGGTGACATCATGATAGCCACGCCCTCGGTGTGCGTGTGGTTATCTTCTGGGTGACCGGAGTAGATCACTGACTCACCTGTTGACAATTTGGTGAGTCCACTCCCATTCCATCTGCTCTCACATATTCCCAGCGATGTAAGAGAAAATAGAGATGGATAGGGAACACTTTAAAGAGACAGTCGAAATACATCACGCGCCAGGCCAGTACTCGAGTGGAATTACAATTGGAAGCGAACACGGAGTTGTCCTATCGTGATATGGAAGAGATTGTACGAGGAGGAGATAAGAGATTGTAAACAGTCATTGACTGAGATGAAGACGAAGGCAGAAAATAGAACAAAGTGAAGATACGTTGCTGAAGTCTTATGTTCCACCCGGAACCCAAAGGAATAACCATGCGTCACGAAAAGCGTTTAGAACAGTCCGTAGAAGATTTCTCTTCCTCGATACAGATGACCAACGATAAAAGATCTGCGACAAGGGATTTTGATAACAAAGCACACAACAAAAGAAATGGATATGGATTGAATGTACACTGTGGAAACCGTTGACTGCCACTACCGGCGAGATAGAACCTCGCAGAAACTGATGGACGAGATATAAGATTACGTGCGCCGCTGAGGTTCTATAGCGTTTCACTACAACAGATAATGAAGTCTCTTCTGGTGTATCCACGATAATTAAGCTCCATGCATATGACAACAATCATAAACAGTATTCATAATATTAGAAATCTTCCATTATAGAAACAGATGTATTTACAACCAATTTAAATACAGAATAACAAACGAAAATTAGGATTACACAAATTTTAACTATCAGACACACTTCAGAAGTCATATGGTATTATTGTTTTTAGTTCCAAATGGGACAAAGCGCTTCAGCAGCCTATCTCCACTTAGCTCTCTTCGTTGGTCCCACGATCGCCTATAGACTTTCATAACATCCATCACATCTCCATTCTCCAATACAATTTCATGTCATCATTTCACATTTGATTTTGTCACTCAACGGTTCCATCATGGCATATCCAACAAACGTTCATTTCCATCCTCAAATTTATGTGTATAAACGTTAACCACTCATTTTCTGTTTCACAGCATGCCTTTCCCATTTTGACAGTAAAATTCAATCATCTGTCTTGGACGTTTTTCCTCTAAATAATTTATCAAAATCCTTTTACCAGTGTCATACAGAATACACATATATACTGCACTGCTTTCAAATTCACATGAAGTAAAACGGAGACAATAGTCAGCCATCTGTTATTACCTACTATATTGAATTATTCTTTTGGGTTCACTGTAGAATGTAGGGCTTCAACATCGCATATCTACCAGACTCTGTCCTCTGGAGTGATTTTCAGCTGACAACAAGATTCTCCATTCACTTTCATTTCATTCTCAAAAGAATTCCTCATGTCACCCTGACATACACACTCAATTCATCCTTTCAGATTTGTTTTCCTTTTAACACTTCCTGATATATGATGTCATACGTACATGAAGTCTCTCAGCATTCTCCATGTGTATTCTGTTTTGCTTATTTGCTGGACAACGGGTTCTTGGTTTATATGTTGTACGTCGCAAGTTATTTGTTGCTTATCACTAATGGCAATGTAATTTTCGTTAACGAGGTAATGTAGCAGTTGATGAAACTACACAGTAGTCTGTTGCCAGCGCTCTTGGTATGAGCCCACCAGGCCTCTCAACAGTATAGTAGAAGTGATTTGAAATTACTGTTAAAAATCCGATTCTTGTTCGTTTCGCCGAGAGCACTTTACTTCCACACTGATCTACTGGACTTAAACGGGAACTACAATTCAGAGGATGGTGGCATCTACACTGTTGACATTTTCACGGTCCCATTTTTTTTTAAATCCAAGCAACCCAATCCACTCTCTTTCTCTCAGCCAAATATTTTCTTCGTATGAATTGACAAAATCGACAGACAGACTTCAAATTGAAGTATGCACTGAAGATGTCACCCAGTAGGGTGATGAAAGCTTCGGAAATTACCCTTCCAGCTCAGAGAACAAAACTACCTAAAAAAGATACATGATGTGGAATGAAATGAGGATGGACAAATGCATCATGATAAGACTAGAGATACCTTATCCTGTCACCCTTTTTCTTTACCAAGGCATCTGTTTTATTCAAATTTGTTTTTCTATCGATTGAATGGTTTTGCTGGCTGGGGTGGTGTAGTGGATAACGATATGGAGCGTGGAAAAGTGTATACTGAGTTTTAGTCACAGTGAGGAAACCAAAATGTTCAATGGAATAATAAAATTTTTTCACAACAATTCGGCTGAAACCTCGCCTAGTCAACTATCTTGCTATTTTTCTAGCCGGCCCCAAGTCCGGGTGAAGAGGGAGAGTGTGGGATGCGGGACTAACAAGCCTACACAACAAAAGCTATCAAACCGCTAGAGAAACTTCAACGCACAAAAACATATTCAATATACAAAAAATTCAAACAACAAAAATCTTATTCTTCTCTCAAATCGAAGAGGCAAAATGACATAGCGTGCTGGGGAAAGCCAGCCTTCGGGAAGCAAGTTAGCCAGCCACTCCGCCATCCGATGTGTCTTCTCTCTGTGAAAGCAAGAATAAGAATGAGTAGGTGGAATGTCCGTACAATATACGAGACTGGCTGGTAAGGCTTCTCAGGTAGTCAAGGAAATGCGAAGATATCGCATAGAAGTGGTTGGTTTCAGCGAGATCAGATGAAATGCATATGGAATATCGAAACAGTCAACCAGAGTCAGTAATCTACTCCAGTCTGGTCACCCAGATGACAACTACGAACACACTGAGGCAGTGAGTGGCTACCACGATGTCACCAGTGGCAGCTGGAGCCCTAATCCAGTGGGAACCGATTTCATCCTGCAGGATCATGACAGCAAGATTCAAGTCAAAACACAGAAAGAGAGGTAACAATTATCCAATGGTAAAAACATCGCGAAACAAGACGAGAATGAGGATTCTTACAGACAACTAAATGCAGTAGTGCACAACATCCCGAATGGTGACATCGAAATCCTTATGGGTGATATAAATGCCAGCTAACTGGGACCAGATAATACAGGAAGCGGACTCATCATGGGTCGAGAGGCTGTGACTCGGAGAAATGAATAAGAGCGGAGAATTATTCGCCGACTTGTGTGCTTTCAATGATTTGGTGATCGGAGGGAGCGTGTACAAACACAAAGATATACACAATGCAACATGGATTTCGCCTGATGGATATACTACAAACCAGCTAGATTTCATCTCGATGTTGCTGAAGTAATTTTTGACGCAACTTTCGAGAATGGAAGAAGATGTGGGCACAGATCATCATCCAGTTCAAGGAACCTTGATGGTGAAGGTGAAATCCTTCAGTAAACCTGCAGAGAGACTGTAGTTCAAGTTCAACACCATGAAACTGAAGGACAAAACTACAAGGGATTCCTTCGCTACAGATCAGATAAGAGCACTGTTGGTGAGGCTACGTGTTACCGACGACGAGATATGTATAGAAAAACACTGAAACTCTCTGGAGGAGACATATATTCAAGGAAACATGTGAAGCAGTTCTAAGAAGAAAGAAAACACAAAACAAGGAGTGGCTCTCAACGGATACTCTCAACGGATAGAGTAATTCATGTCAGTGTGCATTGCACTGAATAGTGAAGTGAAGAAGAGAACTAGGAAAGACAGAAGACAATTCCAGGACACACTGTCTGTAAAATGATGCAGACCAAGTAGGCCACAGGCAAAAGTGCATTCAGCACATGATATCGGACGACCAAGCTGCTCGCTATCCGGAAATATCAACCCAGATGATGAAAACTGTAAAGGATGGTCGAGGTAACCTTTAACCAAAAAAGAGAAACGAATAAAACAATGGGCTATTCATTCTACAGGAATCTTGAGTCGACCGTCATCTGCAAGTCACCTAGAAATACCACTAACAGCACGCACAGTATTGTCCGCCAAAAGATACCGATGCTCCGACGAAAGCAGTAATCCCGAATGCAATCGAGCTGATGAAGTCCAGTAGAGTGCCAGTCAAGCCTCACTCCACCTCAACTTCATCAACTTCGAAAACGCCTCCAACAGACAGCATAGACCGAGAAGTAATTTGAAAAATACTTGAACACTACGGCGTACAGTGTCCGAAGATTTGTTAACTTCATCCAACAGCTGCCTCTATTACAGTGTCAAGTGTCAGTCGATCCCCAACGGGAATTCAGAGAGTCGCCCGAAGTGAGTAAGACAAGCTGGCTTTCTAATATCACCGATGATATTCCTCAATGTAGTGGACTGGATTATGCGTTAGACTGTGCATTGATAGTGAGAAGACAGGAATACACTAGATCAACGATAAGAAGACTCTAGACGATCTGGATTTCGCATACCGATGAAGTATTTCTAATGTCACACAACCTCGAAGACTTGCAGGTGAAGATCAACACAGTGGGTCAAGAGGCCAGCAGCGAATACAGCACTCCACGTGAACATAGAGAAGACGGAGTTGGTGAATATAACCGAAGAACCACAACAACGACAACAACCAGCACCTATCACCATCAACACGAGAAATGTGACAGATGTTACTTCCTTCAATTATCCGCCAAGGAAGCAGCATTTCAACTACAGTCAGCCGGAACTGATGAGCATGTCAAGGCCAGTCAGAGTCGGAAATGCAAGAAACGCTTTCAGCAACCTGAAACTAGCTTGGTAATCTTCTACACTCATCACAAGGAACACGACTCAGTTTTTCAACACCAATGTGAAATCGGTCAGGTCTTCTATGCGGGTGAGAAACTTGCACTGCGTGTCACGATAAGGATTTCCAACAGGCTACCGCAGGCTTTCATCAACATCTGCCACCTTCACTGGCTGGCTCCATACTGAAGATCAAATAGCCAGAAAGAAAGGATTAGCAACAAAAAAACTCCGGCTGATAACAGACCAACGGAGCAAGACCCGATTATTCAATAAATATGTAGGAGGCAATGGAGATGGATCGGGTACACGTTTAGGCTACTATCGAATGACATCGCGTGCAATGCAGGCTATCTCCCGAGTGGAATTCCATCGAGAAGCGACGAGTGGGTCGTCACACGGTGTCACTACCACACGGAGGGGATCGTGTGAGGAAGGGATGAGAGAGTTTGGTCTATCAAGAATCCAGTTGAATGGGACCGTGGAAAATACAACAAAGTGGAGTTGTGTTCCTGAAGACCCATATCCTATTCGGAATTCAAAGGAACAATAATAATAAGAGTAAATAATTCGACTGGGCATTTAAAATATTCTACAACACTTATAATGCCCACATTCTTGTTGTATGTATAACTTTCATACCATTTTGTATGTGCTGTTTTGTCTATAGCCTTTTGTGTATTCTAATAAAGACCAGTTAAAGAAGAAACTCATTGGACTAATGGTATTTACATGGAAGCCTAAATTGATGCATCACAAATATACTCCTACTTTCATCATTCGAACATTTCATTAGACGTTTCACAGAAAAAGGTTTTATCTGTCGTAGACATACAGCCTACAGCATTTTACAAAATCAAGTGGATAATACGTATTAAAAAAGCATCCACTGTGTATCAGGTCAACAGCACTCAACTGAATGATCTTCAACACCACCCACGCCTTTGATTGATAACTTCATGCTTAATTATCTGTTTAACAGTGTGTAACTGCACTATGAAACAAAATCACAAAAGACACTTGATTCGAAGACATTACACTGTTGACAGTCATTTATTTCTAATGAATGACTCATGTTGTCTGTTTGCATTATGAACAATTAATCATGTATCAGCGATCTGATTGATTGGAAACAGTCACACAAGCTATCGAATGACCTAATTAAATCAAGATGTGTACGTGACAATAAACTGAGACTGAGTAACAGGTAAAAACTGCATAAATAATACAGTCATATTTATCTAATCAGTTCATCTGTCATTAGAGAAATTGGTAAGCCTAACTTTTGCATATACTATTGATAATTATTGTTATTATTACTATCCTAATTAAACGGCGTTTTATTTCAAACATTTATTACGCTCTATGAATCTGAACGAAGCAAGAACAACAGTGTTTGCAGAGTAGAATGGTACCATCATTCATTTTGTTGGCTTCTTATCACCTGCTCACAACTCAAAGACATCAATAATTAAACGGATATAAACAATCTTGACATCCTTGCAGAGTTCATCTTTAAACAAGAATTATTCAGTCATTATATGTATATAATGCTAGTAATGATAATAAACACTTTATCCCGAACATTAATAGTCAAACACAATGGAAACATTCGACAACGTGTAATCAGATGAAAGACAGGATGAAAATGTCGAGTTAGAAGTGAAAAGAAACACTGACATTCGCTTCTTTCTCAACTCATTAATCGGATTCAACCCGCTTCATGGATATTGCTTCGGCAAACTTGAGGAGAATCGAACACTGTTCCTCGCCTACTGATAGGTTTGAATGATCTTTCGAAGTCCACCTCATGACGCGTGTCAAGGAGATTCCTGGCGAGGGCACTGTTCAAAGCATCTGTTCCCTTCAGACATAGGCCCTTTAGTACAAGTTTAGAAAATCGTAGGTTTGCCATTCTTTCTGTTCTCACAATGTAACTGCTTCCGCAGATACATGTAAATTTGTAAATACAATTGAAGTTAACGTGACAAGGATATCAGTCTATTTTTGACTGTACCAAAAAACAAGTTGTTCGATAGATGGAAACCAGCTTGGCTGCATGATAGGCTCTGGCTAGCCATGTTCTCAATATTCTGCTCACGGGTGCTGTAATATTATTCATGAACCTTTGACGATAAACATTGCTTCCCAACATCTTTCATATTTCATGGCTGGAGAAACAGTCCTTAAATATTTAAGTGTAAAATGCACAAATTATAATGGCAAATTGTAAATTACGCACGTATCTATCTCTAACACTTTACAACATAATTAGCATATGCGGTCTGCATTGTCCTGTCCAACTTTTGACTACTTAATGTGTCTACGTAAGTATATTTCTCTTGACATTGTGAGTCCGATACACGCAATAAGTAATCGGCTTTCAAAGTCCAGAAATAATTATCGTTTCCAGTTAGCCTCGGTTATTCTGTGCGTTAAAGTTATATATACCAAAGAAGTGAGGATTACAAGTATACGCGATATTATCATCGTATTTTCATTCTGTTCATCGCATCAAACTTGTTTTCCTTCTTTCTTCATAGAATTGTTCTCATCTGGTTGATTACTGCGAAAAGTGTGTGAAAATTATGCGAAGTATCCTCTTGTTTCTACTAATCGGTGCTGACATTTATAATGTTCACATAAACAGTAAGTCGGCTTGAACTGAGTTATTGTTACACGTACATATGAACTGACGTCCTACTTTGCTGTATTAATACACATAAAACACGATTAATCAAGCGTAGTATGCCGATAGAAGTTTAATCAGCCAAACATTCAAACACTTAGTCAGGAATATTCTCTCTCATTGTCTCGCTGACAAATACGTCTCGATCTGATTGTTCCAAACTTAACAGCTACTCTTCGGATATCAGACAATGGTCTAAGCTAAATGATTTTTGCTTCAACACCTCTAAATTTCAGTCAATTAACTTGACATTAAGGTGTAGATGCTTCAAAAGCTGTTTCCAGCGAAGAGGGTACTGAAACAGAAACTTAGTCAAGCATTAAATACCGTGAAGTAGAATTATCCCCTGACCTCTCTTCCTTCGTCATCATGTATCATATCGATTTCCAAGAACACTTCCCATCTAATCTTCTACATTAAGACGTGGAGACAACGAGATATGACTCAGCCACTACTTTACAGCTTGTTAACGTATGATTTTAAAAATAATATCAATATCACTGCTTTGCACATTTTATGAAATTCAGGCTTTATTTCATATTACTGCTGAAATGCACAAGCGAGAAAATTAGAATCGGTTTTGCAAGTAAACGCTTGAAGTCACATGAAAATATCCCTTGTAGTCCCCCACTTGAGATTCACTTCGGAAAGCTCTTAGGAGTGTGTTGGAAATCGCGGGTATCTTCTGATGGATTTTATAGGACTATTTAGCACAGATTAGTTTGGCGTCAAAGCGTTGCTCATGAAAGTGATACTGATTTTGTGTTTAGGATTAATACTCTTGATCTGACAGATATATTACTCTTTCATGAAACTTTATTATCTCTTGAACTTCCAAAAAGGGAAACACTGAGCCGCTCAGAAGCTAGTAGCCTGATTTTGTGCATTCTTTTCGAAATAATAATTGTGCAGTTATTCTCGAGAAATTATCTGGGAATAACATAGTCTGACTGACATAAAAGTTGGTCTAACTATGTGCGGATTGTTATCAAAATAAATTACTTAATTCCATATTTTGAATGTGATTGAACCTGTTTCAATTATTTTACGCTGTGCACTAGGTATTCCATTGAACGAAAATAGACTTCCACAATATCCACCCTTCGCTGGACCACAGCCACCATTCGGACCTCCTCCACTATTCGCACCACCTCCACCATTCGCATCACCACCATCATTCGGACAACCGCCACAGCTCGCACCACCTCCACCATTCGCACAACCTCCTCCATTCGCACAACCTCCACCATTCGGAAAACCACCACAATTCTTTCCACCGCCATCAGGTGGTCAACCTCCACAATTCGTTCCACCGCCATCGAATGGGCAACCTCCACACTCTGGGCCACCGCCATCAGGTGGTCAACCTCCACAATTCGTTCCACCGCCATCGAATGGGCAACCTCCACACTCTGGGCCACCGCCATCAGGTGGTCAACCCCCACAATTCGTTCCACCGCCATCGAATGGGCAACCTCCACCATATGAACCAACTCCACCATTCGCACAACCTCCACAATTCGTTCCACCGCCATCGAATGGGCAACCTCCACACTCTGGGCCACCGCCATCAGGTGGTCAACCTCCACAAATCGTTCCACCGCCATCGAATGGGCAACCTCCACAATATGAACCAACTCCACCATTCGGACAACCACCACAATTCGTTCCACCGCCATCGAATGGGCAACCTCCACACTCTGGGCCACCGCCATCAGGTGGTCAACCTCCACAAATCGTTCCACCGCCATCGAATGGGCAACCTCCACAATATGAACCAACTCCACCATTCGGACAACCACCACAATTCGTTCCACCGCCATCGAATGGGCAACCTCCACACTCTGGGCCACCGCCATCAGGTGGTCAACCTCCACAAATCGTTCCACCGCCATCGAATGGGCAACCTCCGCAATATGGACCACCTCCACCATTCGGACAACCACCACAATTCGTTCCACCGCCATCGAATGGGCAACCTCCACACTCTGGGCCACCGCCATCAGGTGGTCAACCTCCACAAATCGTTCCACCGCCATCGAATGGGCAACCTCCACAATATGAACCACCTCCACCATTCGCACAACCTCCACAATTCTCACCACCGCCATCTGATGGGCGAACTCCTCAGTTACCACCACCCCCTCCTCCAGGATCCCCACAGGGATCTGCACCGATGTACCAACCACCTTCAGGTGGACAGTCCCCTCCACTCGGACTACCAATGTCCGGCAATGACGGATCGAAACCCTCACCTCCAGCTGAATCTGAACACCCATCAGCGGAGAAATAAACAAGAATCTCATTCCAAGTGAAAACATTGGTATTTCTATGATTTCGCTAACACTCGATACGTTTCGCTTATGAAAACATCCAGATATTTCTGTCTACAAATGAAAAGGTGGAGGAATAAAACGTGTTCATTCACATTTATCAGAGATATCAGTACTCGTTCATAATTTCGTTTACCATATGTTATTTTTATATGACATCATCACGATTTGTATAAATGTGAGTCGCTCTCATCCACTTTTGCATCACACCATTCTCATTTCGACAGTAAATTGTAATCATCTTTGTCGAATCACTTGTTCTATTCTGTTTAGTTTTAAATATTGTATCAATTTCACCTTCCAGTTTCATTATTAATAAATGTATATATTATACTTATTTCGAATGCAGAAGCCAGCTAGTGATTATTATTATTATTATTATTTGATACATTTCATTATTGCATAGGGTTTCCAGTGGAATTCGGCGCTTCAACAGCCCATGTCCACCTCACCGAGTCCTCTGGAGTAGTTTCCGGCTGACTTAATGAATCCCCATACGCCTTCATTTGCTCCTGAGGCGATGTTCTATATTTTAACCTTAGAAAAACACTGAATTCGTCATTTCCCGTTCGCATTTCATTTAAGTTTCTTCTTCGTATCAGTCAAACAGTCTTATCAGGCCATATCCAGTACATCCAGGTTTCCTGGCGCATATTGATTAGTTCTTGGTTCGTCCAATGACGAAGTTTTTTGTTGTAAATCTCTCCTCGAAATTCAATCTTCGCTATCGAACCATCAATTCATCGTAGGATGGTGAGATGTTCACAATCGACACTGTAAAATGCAATATTGTTTATGTGCGAACGTAACAAAGCGTCTGCAACTTCATTATTGTTACCTTTTACGTGTCTTATATCTGAGTTGAGATGCAATATGAACTCAGGATTTCTTAGTTCACTGGGTGAGTTGTTGTGTTGTTTTGCTAATAACCAGCTGTTAAACGAGAAGACACTCACAGTCAGAAGCAAAGATAATGCGCATTTTTTCCCTCATGCCGAACAACTCAAACGTTGCCATTAGGGCGGTTCTGCCACAACAAGTACTCGGTGAATGCCAGCCCTTCGCATTCTTTTCAAAACGACTGATTCCTACTTAGTGTCGCTATAGCACCTTCGGTGGAGAATTACCAGCTGTTTATCTGGCCACCAAACTCATGCTTTCCACATGCTGGAAGGTACAGCTTTTACTGTCTCCACGGTTCACATGATGTAAGCGCTGTATTTACGTAAGCAGTCAGTAAACCGTTGCGAAACTATTGCGCATTTGGGATAGAATAACGTTAAAAACTGATGAATAACCTTGAAATTCTTGTATCTTCTTTGAACAGTAAGGTAGCGGATTATTCCTTATACCATTCACATTGTCAGGGACTGGCACAATTCCTCGACAATCGATCAAGTGCCTAAGGAGTTCCAATGACTCACTCACAAAATGAGTTCAAAATATGCAAAGTGTATAGATTCAACATAGTTAGGAAGCTTATTATCCGGAATGAGTTTCCATACGTCCAGTTAATAAATTCATGCAGTACTTAATGGGGTTTCGATTATAACTCTATAGTTATAATAATGTTTTCACGTTCTGTTATGTGGTGACGCTGTTCACTGCCAAAGAAGAACAACACTGTATTGAGAAGCACAAGTGGAAAGATGTGTTGTTAACGAAATCAAATTTCCAAAAGTGCGAGGCGAACGCGAAAGTATCTAACCGCGTAAGATAAATGTGTAACAAACGAAGAGCAATGTTCAGAAATACAACGTCAGATATTCCACAAACACTTGTAAAATTATTCTCCGTAAACGTATAATATGTGTACGTGGATTTGTAAAGGATTATAAACTTACAGTTTGAGCAAACACAGAATAAGTTGTCGCGTTTCATTTGCATGGAACAACCATTTGAATCTTCTATTTACTTGCTCTACATTTCCACAGTCATAAGCGTTACCGGAAAAATGGCTTGATTTGTGCTGAAAATTGTCTCGAAACAACCATCTTGCTTTCTGTCTAAATTATATCCTGCATTTTTTCCTAAGACTGAATATTCGACTTTCGACGAATCATTTCACACACTCCATGTGACAATGAATTCACAAGGTAAAAGAATATATAGTCAAGATTCAAACATAAGTTACTTTGAGCAGAGAGAGAATTGCGAATACGCCCAAGTCTACAGGACTCAATGAAACATATGCAGTGTTTACAAGAAGGCTTACACTTCAGTTTCGTTAATGGAGAAAATTACCTCTCACTTGACTAACTCCCATGTGCTCACATCATCTTCTGTATTCAGAAGAAACAGCGCATTAAAAACAAAACCGGAATTAACGATATCACCTGTGAAACGTCTATCTTTGGGTATCATTTTAGTGCACTTTGGTAGCCAGTAAATCTGTAGTGCACAGAACGCAAAATGATCTTGTGTCAGGTAACACATTACTAAGCGATGTATACTTTAGAAGTAACACTGCAAAGAAGTCGAAATTGTGTACTAGCTCTATGATTCCGGTCGAAAACATGAAGCATTTCGACTTTGTGTAGCATAAAATTTCTGATCCTACAGATTCATGCTGGTTCCTGAAAAATGATCGATTCCAGTTGCATAAAATAAACATGATTTTGAATATAAAATGTCCCCCATTGCTGGTGATGAAAATGACGAATTCATGCCAGATTATCAATCAAATAATATCTCAAAATTAGCAGTATGAGTTACATCTATCTTAGTCAACCGCCGGACTATTAATACTATTAAAAGATACACTTAACAGGCTGAACCGTATAGAAGCTATGAGGGCTAGATTTCGACATCTTTTGTACATCGCCTAAATTCACTAATAGTCACAACCCCTTAGTGGGGAATTAAGTTGCAATCGATTTGTATTTTTCGAGTTACACCTAAGTAGAGGAGAAACATCATCATTTTATAACACTATTCAAATAATTTATACAGATCTGTGGTTTCGCATTTTCTGAAATGGCTGAACTGAAACGCTTGTGATGAAATCGTGTACCTGGTATTCATGTTTCTCGCATTAGTATAGATTCCATACTACAGAATTATTGTTGTTATTTCTGTCTAAATTTGATAGCCAATTAAAAACAGTTTCAAGTATTGGTTTGTAGGGATTTGATTGATTGTTTATAGAACTTCATCATGAGCTGATATTAGTTGGAGAAACACTGGAGGACCTCGCAGTACTCGACAGCTGTTTCCTCATCAGTACGCACCCACCACCAGGGTTCAGACACAAGACATTATGGTTACAAGGCGAGCTCGTAGACCAGTGGCTTAATGGTCGAGACAACAAAGATAGCATAATATTGTTGTGATCGATCACCCATTTCATCTTAACTGGAGGCTAGTTCACAGTTACGCTCAATCGACTGAGCTGTGCTGCGATAGACATTTTATGTATATACTTTCTAGAGTTTACACAGATGGACAGGAGGACATGAGGTCTATGCATTTTAGAATGAAGTGCTTCATTGCTTCTTGTTGAATCTCATGATTATTTTCTGGGCCAAATATTTACCGTGTGCACTTCAATGACATGAATGTGAATCCTGTGTTCAGTGAATACAGGTCAAAGTTCTCTTCTAATCACACAGTCAATAAAACAAAGATAGAGTATTTGACCTAGATAATAATATTGGCATCATCTCACTCCTACAGTTTACTCAGTCATTCTCGTAAATGCGTTCATTTTATAGTAAATTGTTGGTTGAATTCGAATTTTAACATATTCGCATTTGAGTTAGAACAAGAGGAGTGAATTTAACAAAAACAATTGACGAGTAGTAGTTCCATTTTGATAACATCAGTATTGTTTGATCACATTCTGCTGAAAAAGTGGACAATCTGCGACATACTTGAGTGACTCAAAGCGTGAGGTTGACATCACGGAAGATAATCGGACAGACAAGTCAAGAGAACATTTTGGGAAGAGTGAAAAGAACACCCACCTCCATCATGCTAGAAGTGAGAAACGTAACCTTGAGGTAAGACTTTGTTTATTCAATAATTTATTGAGTGTGGTTTCGCGAATTAGTATATCACTAAATAAAAAACAAAATAGGAGGCAGCTTCAACAGAGATAACACCAGAAGGTGTGAGGAAACTGGATATTCTTTTGCCCCGAATATTATCTGTCTTCAACATCGTCACATTACACTTTCATGTGATCTTTGACAATTACTCACGTTTACGGTATTAAATCTCTGAAGAGATTCTATCCCTATTCTACTTATAAGCTAATTTTGAGATACAAGAATTGTAAGCCTTCTGGAACAGTATGTCTCTTGCATGATGTCAACATAATCGCCATACATGAGACAGCTGATAAGTATTGACAGTAGTTGTGTTGCACTGTGTTTCGGAGTAATATCAATCAAACACACGTGGCTGAAGGAATTAAGTTGCAGTAACATTTCATGAATCACCTATCTGTCTCTACCGATCAGCTAGTTAGACAAGCATATGGTGGTCTCTGATCGGAAGCCATGATTAACATTGTCGTTTTCACAATGCTATTGTAGGTCATGTTGTCTGATAATCAAACTGAAATAATCTGTGGTGTTCTGGTTATAACTCTGTTGTCGACAGTAGTATTACTCACCTGCTTATAACAAGTAGTGCAGAGTTTTCTTCTTGTACTGTCATATATTTTCACTTCAGAAACAAACAATCATTGATTCTGTAAAACGTTGCGTAATATATAAAATGTTGTCCATGCTGTATGTCTGAGATCTACCTCTACATACAAAAAGATGGAATTGCAATGGGATCTCCTCTTGGCCCGCTTTTAGCAGACTACTTTATGGCCAGTATGGAGAGTGGAGTTTTAAAATCAACAATAAACAAATTACTACTATACAAAAGGTACGTTGACGATACCTTTATAGTCTGCTACGATAACTCGGACTTCAACTGCATCTTACAAGAATTTAATAATTCCCATCCTTCGATTGAATTCACAATGGAATTAGAAATCGATTCAATGATTCCATTTCTGGACGTGGAATCGACAAGAAGAGATGATGGAACCCTGAAGGGGTCCATCCACAGAAAACCGATATGGAATGGTCAACTAACGCATTTCTATAGTTGGGTACTTCGAGGTGAAAACGAGCTCTCGTCAGCACACTAACCCATCGCATTAGAAAAATCTGCAGCAGCGATTGCATGGAAGAGGAGCTCCTATCCCTAAAAATATCCTGGCTCAAAATGGCTACCCGACACGTTTTGTCGAAAAGAACATGAAACCGAAACCTAAAAGAGAAGAATGCGATTCAGCGCCAAAGAAAACGCTGTATCTAAATCTGAATTTCAAGGGAGATTTGGCAGCTGATATCCTGAAGAGGAGAATATCCAGCTCCTTAAAAATGACTTTCCCTGCAACAACACTAAGAGTGACATTCTTTAGCCGTCCAATACTTCGAAACAACACGAAGGACACACTTTCACATATGACCAATTCAATGTACACATACCAGTTCACTTGCTCGTGCGGAGCTAGGTACATAGGTCGTTGTATGCGCGTCCTTTCAAAACGTGCTAAAGAACACTACCCAGCGTGGCTGCAAAGAGGAGGTACCGGTTCAATCAGAAGTGCCATTATGGAACATCTGGTCAACACCTTCCACAACATCTCAACTGATTCTTTCAAAGTGATTTACAAAGTCAACAGAAACTTACCAAGAACAGTATGTTTCCGACTTCTTTGTAATGCGGAAGCTCTCGTCATATGCATCGAGAAGCCGGAGCCGTGTGTTCAAAAGAAATTAGTCCAACCTCTACAACTACCATGCACCTAGTTTGGTATGTTCCCTTTGCTTCCTCTTTTTACCTTCTTCGTCTTTTTTCGTTCTCGCTTTTTCTTTTGAGCATTTTTTCGTTCGCTGTGTGTCTGATCCTTAGTCCCTCAGTCTTCATTAGATCCACCTAATTTTTTTCAGTTATAAAAACAGTTATTTCAAGTTTGTTTCCATGCTTTTCCTGTTCACATGTATAATTCGTTTGAAATAACTATTTTACAATTATATGTTAATCCTGTGCAATTTTTGTGTTTCTAAGGCTTTTGTAATCTATATTCACACCTCCTAAACTTCATTTCAGGCTCAAATTATTATTTCAAATTTCCATTTTCTAATCCTATGAAATCTTGTCTCCAAGTCTTTTGTAATCTATATTCCTACCTTCAAACTTTCCTATCAAGTTGAAAATTATTATCACCTTCGTTACTATGTGGAATTAAACAAATAATAATTGTATCCATGTAAAATAATCTATATAAATGTGCGTCGGTGGCACAGTGGTTAGGACTCTCGCCGACCATGCACATGTTCCGGGGTTCGAGCCCGCGCCGACGCACACCTGTTATCTACGGTCGGCCTGCGAATTTTGGCTACCGATATCCACGCTGAAAATTCCACCAAAAATACAGTGTGGAATCAAGCTGTAATCAAAAAAAAAATAAAATTGTACAGCTTTTGAGAATGAAATCGCCAAAAAGATTTCTTTGCTGAAATTCCTGTTCTTCCTTCTAATGTCTGAGATTTCGCGAAGTGGCTGTAAGTGACTGTAAGGTTGATACAGATGAAATAGTGTGGTCTGGGGGCAGTAGGAATCCTTACAGTAGCTTCCATTTTCGTAGTTCAATGTTCGACCTGTCGAAACACAACTGGTAATCAGGCATTCATTCTGCCTCGTTCAACTATTCATCTGTTCGTCAGAGAGTTTGATAGTTTCGAAGGTCGTCAGTGCATTAAAATAGGAGGAAGAAGTATCACATTTTGTGAAAGACATCTACAATATTCACTTACCGACTATTAACTTCGAAAGTACTCCTTAGCTTCCAACAGTTCCGCAGAACTTAAAATACTCTTCCCATTCTCGAATCATTCAACGATTTGCTCGACACCAAATTCAAAACACTCGACGTCAATGTGTTGACTTCTTTAATAGTGATAAAACCCTTGTCCTAAACAACTGTTTGTTTACTTCATATACAAACTCAGCGATTGGAAGTGGTCTTTTCAGTGCAGCATTTCTCATAATCTTGGTGAGTAGACTTACAGAACAGACTTATTAAACCCTTATTATATCATATATTTAGACTATGTGTTTCCTAAGGGATCTGGATGAATGTGAAAGTGGATTTCGTCACAAACCAAAGTCACGTAAAGATAATTCAATGCGAAGAAGCACTGGATGGATTTGAATGCATGTGGCGACCAAACTCAACGTGCTGTGAATCGATAACTGGAAACCAATCCTCCGTTCTACCAAGGCTACCCGAAGTAATGTGCGGTGGTTGATCTTAGATAGAATGATGGGTGTGTAATGCAGAAGATATATTATATTCTATCCTGTTAACAACATTGTATGGTTTCACTTAAATATAACTCATATTACTCCTATTCTCTAAAATATCAGATTTCACTTATCCATGAAGTACGTGAAGAGGTTTCATGAAAGTGTACACAAACATGTATATTTATATCGATGTAAATGAAATCAGCTAAAGGTAACTTAAGTCCTATAATACATGTGCTACTCTAATTAGCAAACAGTTCACTCCAAACATTAGATGGTGGTGTTGGATGTCTCACTGTGGATTGTGTATGCAGTATTATGAAACACAAATTGATACCTTGAAATTTCTTCAAACTCAGAATGATACAGCTGTAATATCTTATGATATTGTCTCCGGTTGGAGGTTGTCTACATTACGGCGTTTTCGTGTTACTGGTGTTTCTGAGAATTCCAAGTATTCTTAATCTTGAAGAGACAACTCATTATCTCAACACAAAGTTAAATTTATCAGATAAAATACTTGAGCAAAATGGTGATTGAAGTGATGAAATCGTGACAAAATATTGGTTTGTTAAGTTTCCTAATAATTTTACTGCTTTTAAATTAACTTGGAAGCATGTGACTGGATCAGTTTTAACACAGTGAAAAAATATCAGTCGTATGACTTTTCCAAAATAGGCCAAACGCGTATTAACTTACTTTGATGATTTGCTACATTTGATTTGAACTTGATCAACTTGAATCAAATCCATCTATGATGCAATGCAGAAGAATGAAAAATTATCCAATATCAAGAATACGTGTTACTTATTCGGATGAATCATCAATCTACGAATATTGGAATTGTAGTTATCGAACATGACTAAAAGTCATACCATAAGTCAGTTTAGAAAGAAAACTTTTGAAATGAATTCGAAAACATCGTAGTCTGATTCTGTCCTTCATAAAGTATGTTAGATAAAGTAATATTCATATATTTCTTCCGTGGTAATAAAAACTGTTACAGGATAATTAGTTTTTTATAGCAAACGTAGAGCTGACCACATATGTATTGACTGTAAATGTCAAAAGGGGAACTGACATTCATTTATCATTGTGAAACCTGAAGCTGTGAGAATACAGACTGTTTGTCTACAGGAAAAAATACACTCATCTGATAGGCAGAATACCTTAATAGCAGGTTAGTTGTTTTGCTCACCAAACAAGCTGACGGTTCATCTCTGCACTATCGTATCACTGTCAACTCGTCAGCTGGATCTACATGCATCACAAGTCTGGAGAGGGAGGTCTCAAATGACTGACGCGTAAAGCAGGTGAAGAAATATTAGAGTTCATCTGATTCTCTCAATCTTCATCACTCTGACATCATTGTGGGAATTCACTGCATTTAGCCTAATGGAACATGATCCGAATCATCAGTTCTAATTTCAAGTCGGCAGTTATATGTGGTTGCTTCTGGTGCATAGTGAAAAACAAATAGGCAGAATGAATACCTGAAATGAAGCTATAGCAACAAAAAAACCAAGAGCCAGTTGGTCAACAGCGATGTAAGAGAAAATAGAGATGGATAGGGAACACTTTAAAGAGACAGTCGAAATACATCACGCGCCAGGCCAGTACTCGAGTGGAATTACAATTGGAAGCGAACACGGAGTTGTCCTATCGTGATATGGAAGAGATTGTACGAGGAGGAGATAAGAGATTGTAAACAGTCATTGACTGAGCTGAAGACGAAGGCAGAAAATAGAACAAAGTGAAGATACGTTGCTGAAGTCTTATGTTCCACCCGGAATCCAAAGGAATAACCATGCGTCACGAAAAGCGTTTAGAACAGTCCGTAGAAGATTTCTCTTCCTCGATACAGATGACCAACGATAAAAGATCTGCGACAAGGGATTTTGATAACAAAGCACACAACAAAAGAAATGGATATGGATTGAATGTACACTGTGGAAACCGTTGACTGCCACTACCGGCGAGATAGAACCTCGCAGAAACTGATAGACGAGATATAAGATTACGTGCGCCGCTGAGGTTCTATAGCGTTTCACTACAACAGATAATGAAGTCTCTTCTGGTGTATCCACGATAATTAAGCTCCATGCATATGACAACAATCATAAACAGTATTCATAATATTAGAAATCTTCCATTATAGAAACAGATGTATTTACAACCAATTTAAATACAGAATAACAAACGAAAATCAGGATTACACAAATTTTAACTATCAGACACACTTCAGAAGTCATATGGTATTATTGTTTTTGGTTCCAAATGGGACAAAGCGCTTCAGCAGCCTATCTCCACTTAGCTCTCTTCGTTGGTCCCACGATCGCCTATAGACTTTCATAACATCCATCACATCTCCATTCTCCAATACAATTTCATGTCATCATTTCACATTTGATTTTGTCACTCAACGGTTCCATCATGGCATATCCAACAAACGTTCATTTCCATCCTCAAATTTATGTGTATAAACGTTAACCACTCATTTTCTGTTTCACAGCATGCCTTTCCCATTTTGACAGTAAAATTCAATCATCTGTCTTGGACGTTTTTCCTCTAAATAATTTATCAAAATCCTTTTACCAGTGTCATACAGAATACACATATATACTGCACTGCTTTCAAATTCACATGAAGTAAAACGGAGACAATAGTCAGCCATCTGTTATTACCTACTATATTGAATTATTCTTTTGGGTTCACTGTAGAATGTAGGGCTTCAACATCGCATATCTACCAGACTCTGTCCTCTGGAGTGATTTTCAGCTGACAACAAGATTCTCCATTCACTTTCATTTCATTCTCAAAAGAATTCCTCATGTCACCCTGACATACACACTCAATTCATCCTTTCAGATTTGTTTTCCTTTTAACACTTCCTGATATATGATGTCATACGTACATGAAGTCTCTCAGCATTCTCCATGTGTATTCTGTTTTGCTTATTTGCTGGACAACGGGTTCTTGGTTTATATGTTGTACGTCGCAAGTTATTTGTTGCTTATCACTAATGGCAATGTAATTTTCGTTAACGAGGTAATGTAGCAGTTGATGAAACTACACAGTAGTCTGTTGCCAGCGCTCTTGGTATGAGCCCACCAGGCCTCTCAACAGTATAGTAGAAGTGATTTGAAATTACTGTTAAAAATCCGATTCTTGTTCGTTTCGCCGAGAGCACTTTACTTCCACACTGATCTACTGGACTTAAACGGGAACTACAATTCAGAGGATGGTGGCATCTACACTGTTGACATTTTCACGGTCCCATTTTTTTTTAAATCCAAGCAACCCAATCCACTCTCTTTCTCTCAGCCAAATATTTTCTTCGTATGAATTGACAAAATCGACAGACAGACTTCAAATTGAAGTATGCACTGAAGATGTCACCCAGTAGGGTGATGAAAGCTTCGGAAATTACCCTTCCAGCTCAGAGAACAAAACTACCTAAAAAAGATACATGATGTGGAATGAAATGAGGATGGACAAATGCATCATGATAAGACTAGAGATACCTTATCCTGTCACCCTTTTTCTTTACCAAGGCATCTGTTTTATTCAAATTTGTTTTTCTATCGATTGAATGGTTTTGCTGGCTGGGTGGTGTAGTGGATAACGATATGGAGCGTGGAAAAGTGTATACTGAGTTTTAGTCACAGTGAGGAAACCAAAATGTTCAATGGAATAATAAAATTTTTCACAACAATTCGGCTGAAACCTCGCCTAGTCAACTATCTTGCTATTTTTCTAGCCGGCCCCAAGTCCGGGTGAAGAGGGAGAGTGTGGGATGCGGGACTAACAAGCCTACACAACAAAAGCTATCAAACCGCTAGAGAAACTTCAACGCACAAAAACATATTCAATATACAAAAAATTCAAACAACAAAAATCTTATTCTTCTCTCAAATCGAAGAGGCAAAATGACATAGCGTGCTGGGGAAAGCCAGCCTTCGGGAAGCAAGTTAGCCAGCCACTCCGCCATCCGATGTGTCTTCTCTTTGTGAAAGCAAGAATAAGAATGAGTAGGTGGAATGTCCGTACAATATACGAGACTGGCTGGTAAGGCTTCTCAGGTAGTCAAGGAAATGCGAAGATATCGCATAGAAGTGGTTGGTTTCAGCGAGATCAGATGAAATGCATATGGAATATCGAAACAGTCAACCAGAGTCAGTAATCTACTCCAGTCTGGTCACCCAGATGACAACTACGAACACACTGAGGCAGTGAGTGGCTACCACGATGTCACCAGTGGCAGCTGGAGCCCTAATCCAGTGGGAACCGATTTCATCCTGCAGGATCATGACAGCAAGATTCAAGTCAAAACACAGAAAGAGAGGTAACAATTATCCAATGGTAAAAACATCGCGAAACAAGACGAGAATGAGGATTCTTACAGACAACTAAATGCAGTAGTGCACAACATCCCGAATGGTGACATCGAAATCCTTATGGGTGATATAAATGCCAGCTAACTGGGACCAGATAATACAGGAAGCGGACTCATCATGGGTCGAGAGGCTGTGACTCGGAGAAATGAATAAGAGCGGAGAATTATTCGCCGACTTGTGTGCTTTCAATGATTTGGTGATCGGAGGGAGCGTGTACAAACACAAAGATATACACAATGCAACATGGATTTCGCCTGATGGATATACTACAAACCAGCTAGATTTCATCTCGATGTTGCTGAAGTAATTTTTGACGCAACTTTCGAGAATGGAAGAAGATGTGGGCACAGATCATCATCCAGTTCAAGGAACCTTGATGGTGAAGGTGAAATCCTTCAGTAAACCTGCAGAGAGACTGTAGTTCAAGTTCAACACCATGAAACTGAAGGACAAAACTACAAGGGATTCCTTCGCTACAGATCAGATAAGAGCACTGTTGGTGAGGCTACGTGTTACCGACGACGAGATATGTATAGAAAAACACTGAAACTCTCTGGAGGAGACATATATTCAAGGAAACATGTGAAGCAGTTCTAAGAAGAAAGAAAACACAAAACAAGGAGTGGCTCTCAACGGATACTCTCAACGGATAGAGTAATTCATGTCAGTGTGCATTGCACTGAATAGTGAAGTGAAGAAGAGAACTAGGAAAGACAGAAGACAATTCCAGGACACACTGTCTGTAAAATGATGCAGACCAAGTAGGCCACAGGCAAAAGTGCATTCAGCACATGATATCGGACGACCAAGCTGCTCGCTATCCGGAAATATCAACCCAGATGATGAAAACTGTAAAGGATGGTCGAGGTAACCTTTAACCAAAAAAGAGAAACGAATAAAACAATGGGCTATTCATTCTACAGGAATCTTGAGTCGACCGTCATCTGCAAGTCACCTAGAAATACCACTAACAGCACGCACAGTATTGTCCGCCAAAAGATACCGATGCTCCGACGAAAGCAGTAATCCCGAATGCAATCGAGCTGATGAAGTCCAGTAGAGTGCCAGTCAAGCCTCACTCCACCTCAACTTCATCAACTTCGAAAACGCCTCCAACAGACAGCATAGACCGAGAAGTAATTTGAAAAATACTTGAACACTACGGCGTACAGTGTCCGAAGATTTGTTAACTTCATCCAACAGCTGCCTCTATTACAGTGTCAAGTGTCAGTCGATCCCCAACGGGAATTCAGAGAGGCGCCCGAAGTGAGTAAGACAAGCTGGCTTTCTAATATCACCGATGATATTCCTCAATGTAGTGGACTGGATTATGCGTTAGACTGTGCATTGATAGTGAGAAGACAGAAATACACTAGATCAACGATAAGAAGACTCTAGACGATCTGGATTTCGCATACCGATGAAGTATCTCTAATGTCACACAACCTCGAAGACTTGCAGGTGAAGATCAACACAGTGGGTCAAGAGGCCAGCAGCGAATACAGCACTCCACGTGAACATAGAGAAGACGGAGTTGGTGAATATAACCGAAGAACCACAACAACGACAACAACCAGCACCTATCACCATCAACACGAGAAATGTGACAGATGTTACTTCCTTCAATTATCCGCCAAGGAAGCAGCATTTCAACTACAGTCAGCCGGAACTGATGAGCATGTCAAGGCCAGTCAGAGTCGGAAATGCAAGAAACGCTTTCAGCAACCTGAAACTAGCTTGGTAATCTTCTACACTCATCACAAGGAACACGACTCAGTTTTTCAACACCAATGTGAAATCGGTCAGGTCTTCTATGCGGGTGAGAAACTTGCACTGCGTGTCACGATAAGGATTTCCAACAGGCTACCGCAGGCTTTCATCAACATCTGCCACCTTCACTGGCTGGCTCCATACTGAAGATCAAATAGCCAGAAAGAAAGGATTAGCAACAAAAAAACTCCGGCTGATAACAGACCAACGGAGCAAGACCCGATTATTCAATAAATATGTAGGAGGCAATGGAGATGGATCGGGTACACGTTTAGGCTACTATCGAATGACATCGCGTGCAATGCAGGCTATCTCCCGAGTGGAATTCCATCGAGAAGCGACGAGTGGGTCGTCACACGGTGTCACTACCACACGGAGGGGATCGTGTGAGGAAGGGATGAGAGAGTTTGGTCTATCAAGAATCCAGTTGAATGGGACCGTGGAAAATACAACAAAGTGGAGTTGTGTTCCTGAAGACCCATATCCTATTCGGAATTCAAAGGAACAATAATAATAAGAGTAAATAATTCGACTGGGCATTTAAAATATTCTACAACACTTACAATGCCCACATTCTTGTTGTATGTATAACTTTCATACCATTTTGTATGTGCTGTTTTGTCTATAGCCTTTTGTGTATTCTAATAAAGACCAGTTAAAGAAGAAACTCATTGGACTAATGGTATTTACATGGAAGCCTAAATTGATGCATCACAAATATACTCCTACTTTCATCATTCGAACATTTCATTAGACGTTTCACAGAAAAAGGTTTTATCTGTCGTAGACATACAGCCTACAGCATTTTACAAAATCAAGTGGATAATACGTATTAAAAAAGCATCCACTGTGTATCAGGTCAACAGCACTCAACTGAATGATCTTCAACACCACCCACGCCTTTGATTGATAACTTCATGCTTAATTATCTGTTTAACAGTGTGTAACTGCACTATGAAACAAAATCACAAAAGACACTTGATTCGAAGACATTACACTGTTGACAGTCATTTATTTCTAATGAATGACTCATGTTGTCTGTTTGCATTATGAACAATTAATCATGTATCAGCGATCTGATTGATTGGAAACAGTCACACAAGCTATCGAATGACCTAATTAAATCAAGATGTGTACGTGACAATAAACTGAGACTGAGTAACAGGTAAAAACTGCATAAATAATACAGTCATATTTATCTAATCAGTTCATCTGTCATTAGAGAAATTGGTAAGCCTAACTTTTGCATATACTATTGATAATTATTGTTATTATTACTATCCTAATTAAACGGCGTTTTATTTCAAACATTTATTACGCTCTATGAATCTGAACGAAGCAAGAACAACAGTGTTTGCAGAGTAGAATGGTACCATCATTCATTTTGTTGGCTTCTTATCACCTGCTCACAACTCAAAGACATCAATAATTAAACGGATATAAACAATCTTGACATCCTTTGCAGAGTTCATCTTTAAACAAGAATTATTCAGTCATTATATGTATATAATGCTAGTAATGATAATAAACACTTTATCCCGAACATTAATGGTCAAACACAATGGAAACATTCGACAACGTGTAGTCAGATGAAAGACAGGATGAAAATGTCGAGTTAGAAGTGAAAAGAAACACTGACATTCGCTTCTTTCTCAACTCATTAATCGGATTCAACCCACTTCATGGATATTGCTTCGGCAAACTTGAGGAGAATTAAACACTGTTCCTCGCCTACTGATAGGTTTGAATGATCTTTCGAAGTCCACCTCATGACGCGTGTCAAGGAGATTCCTGGCGAGGGCACTGTTCAAAGCATCTGTTCCCTTCAGACATAGGCCCTTTAGTACAAGTTTAGAAAATCGTAGGTTTGCCATTCTTTCTGTTCTCACAATGTAACTGCTTCCGCAGATACATGTAAATTTGTAAATACAATTGAAGTTAACGTGACAAGGATATCAGTCTATTTTTGACTGTACCAAAGAACAAGTTGTTCGATAGATGGAAACCAGCTTGGCTGCATGATAGGCTCTGGCTAGCCATGTTCTCAATATTCTGCTCACGGGTGCTGTAATATTATTCATGAACCTTTGACGATAAACATTGCTTCCCAACATCTTTCATATTTCATGGCTGGAGAAACAGTCCTTAAATATTTAAGTGTAAAATGCACAAATTATAATGGCAAATTGTAAATTACGCACGTATCTATCTCTAACACTTTACAACATAATTAGCATATGCGGTCTGCATTGTCCTGTCCAACTTTTGACTACTTAATGTGTCTACGTAAGTATATTTCTCTTGACATTGTGAGTCCGATACACGCAATAGGTAATCTGCTTTTAAGGTCCAGAAATAATTATTGATTCCATTTAGCCTCAATCATCCTTCATGTTAAATTAGTATATACCAAAGAAGTGAGGATTACAAGTATACGCGATATTATCATCGTATTTTCATTCTGTTCATCGCATCAAACTTGTTTTCCTTCTTTCTTCATAGAATTGTTCTCATCTGGTTGATTACTGCGAAAAGTGTGTGAAAATTATGCGAAGTATCCTCTTGTTTCTACTAATCGGTGCTGACATTTATAATGTTCACATAAACAGTAAGTCGGCTTGAACTGAGTTATTGTTACACGTACATATGAACTGATGTCCTACTTTGCTGTATTAAAACACATAAACACGATTAATCAAGCGTAGTATGCCGATAGAAGTTTAATCAGCCAAACATTCAAACACTTAGTCAGGAATATTCTCTCTCATTGTCTCGCTGACAAATACGTCTCGATCTGATTGTTCCAAACTTAACAGCTACTCTTCGGATATCAGACAATGGTCTAAGCTAAATGATTTTTGCTTCAACACCTCTAAATTTCAGTCAATTAACTTGACATTAAGGTGTAGATGCTTCAAAAGCTGTTTCCAGCGAAGAGGGTACTGAAACAGAAACTTAGTCAAGCATTAAATACCGTGAAGTAGAATTATCCCCTGACCTCTCTTCCTTCGTCATCCTGTATCTCGTCGATTTCCAAGTATACTTCCCATCTAATCTTCTACATTAAGACGTGGAGACAACGAGATATGACTCAGCCACTACTTTACAGCTTGTTAACGTATGATTTTAAAAATAATATCAATATCACTGTTTTACACATTTTATGAAATTCAGACTTTATTTCATATTACTGCTGAAATGCTCAAGCGAGAAAATTAGAATCGGTTTTGCAAGTAAACGCTTGAAGTCACATGAAAATATCCCTTGTAGTCCCCCACTTGAGGTTCATTTCGGAAAGCTCTTAGGAGTGTGTTGGAAATCGCGGGTATCTTCTGATGGATTTTATAGGACTATTTAGCACAGATTAGTTTGGCGTCAAAGCGTTGCTCATGAAAGTGATACTGATTTTGTGTTTTGGATTGATATTCTTCATCCGACGTATATAGTACTCTTTCAAGAAACTTTATTATCTCTTGAACTTCTAAAAAGAGAAACACTGAGTCGCTCGGAAGCCGTTAACCTGTTATTGTGTATATTTTTCCAAATAATAATTGTGCAGTTATTCTGGAGAAATTATCTGAGAATAACATAGTCTGACTGACATAAATGGTGTTCTAACTTTGTGAGGATTTTTATCAAAATAAATTACTTAATTCCATATTTTGAATGTAATTGAACCTGTTTCAATTATTTTACGCTGTGCACTAGGTATTCCGTTAAACGAGAATGGACTTCCACAGTTTCCACCATTCTTTGGACCACCACCTGCATTCGGACCACCTCCACAATTCGGGCCGCCCCCAGCACTTGGACCTCCTCCACAATTTGGACCACCCCCACCACTCGGACAACCACCACAATTCCTACCACCTTCACCACTCCGACAACCACCACAATTCCCACCACCCCCACCACTCCGACAATCACCACAATTCACACCATCGCCATCACTTGAACTAACCTCTCAGTTAGCACCACACCTTCCTTCAGGATCTCTATACTCATCTGAACCGATTGGCATACCACCCTCAGGTGGACAGTCTACTCCACTTGGATCACCAATATCTGACAATGATCGATCAACAACTTCACCTTCAGCTGAATCTCAACAACTATCAAAGGAGAAATATAAAACAAGCAATAAAGGTAAATAAAGCAGGATTTAATGAATTCATCAAATTTACGTTTAACTCGTCAGCTGAATACTCTACCTACACGGATATATTTACTTTTGAAATTACGTTGGGAGATATAAGACTGATAAGTAAACAAACTACATTGAATCAGTCATGCAGAAAGACAAATTCGAATGTTTTCCAGGTCATGTTCAAATAGATAGGGGAGAGAGAGTATGAGAAATGAAAATTAAGATAAATTGCATTACGCTTTAATTACTTTATTTATTTATTTTTGATTACAGCTTGATTTCACACTGTATTTTTAGTACATGTATAGAATTTTCAGCATGGACATGGGTAGCTCAAATTTTGCAGGCTGACCATAGGTATCAGGTGTGCGTCGGCAGGGATCGAACCTCGGACCATGTGAATGTCGGAGGGAGTCCTAACCACTGTGTCACCGACGCACTTAAATAAACAATGTCATTAGGGAATATAACAAGAATTGCAAACAGACTACTATCAATAATAATAATAGTTATAATAACAATAATAATAATAGTGTTAAAGTGAGTTAACATAGTCCTACTGATAAAGCATAGTTTTAAATGAATCAAGAATAATAATGATAATAATAATAAGAGGTAGAATAATAATAATAATAAGTAAAGAATAATAAGTAAAACGTATTACTATGGTAGATTCAGAGTCAAAACCATCTTTTTTACACAGAACCTGGTTTATGAATTTGAATTGCGCAAGCCTATGTATTTGCAAGCGTCTTCTTGTTTCTTTGTCTGTTGACAATAGTGAATGACATGACAGCGTCGATATCATGTCCGTAATTCACAAGATGTTTTGTTATTGAGGATTTTGGGACTTTGCACTCAGCTGTTTTCAACCATTTTGGCAAATGCTGCATCATGCGAGTAGACAATCGCCTTTCCGTACGACCTACATATTTGCTTCCACAAGCACACTCGAATTGATATACGCTGTTTGAAGTGTTGAGGATTGGCGACTAGTCTTTCCCAGACTGTTGAAGCACGCGCTTCGTGGTGTTAAGGATAACACGTTTTGCAGCATAATAAGATCTCTTGATGGCTTTCTCGAGTCTTCGTTTGACTACTTCCTGTACGTCATCTCCTTTGAACGGCAAACTGATATAGGCAGGTTTCTCGAAACTGTTTGGATTGTTTAGCAAGGGGTAATTTATGTAGAGTATTTATTAATGAACTTCTCAGGATATCCATTCTTAGACAAAATATCCTTCAGAGATTTTACTTCATGCTCAATAGTACTGTCAGAACAGATTTTTCGTGCTCTATTGAACAGTTTTCTAACTAAGTTCTTTTTATTCTGAATTAGAACAAAGCTCTTGAAATGCATGTACTGTCCTGTCCATGAAGACTTTCTAATTATAGATCTTTCGATTGTGCCATCATTCATTTTCGTTTTAGCAATCCTACACCTCAACAACAGCTTCAACAATCTGGAAAACGCCAGTCGCCAATCCTCGACACTTCAAACCGCATGTACAAAGGGAGATGGTCGTGACTCTGAATCTACCATAGTAATACGTTTTACTTATTATTCTTTACTTATTATTATTATTATTCTACCTCTTATTATTATTATCATTATTATTCTTGATTCATTTAAAACTATGCTTTATCAGTAGGACTATGTTAACTCACTTTAACACTATTATTATTATTGTTATTATAACTATTATTATTATTGATAGTAGTCCGTTTGCAATTCTTGTTATATTCGCTAATGACATTGTTTATCTAAGTGATGTAATCGAAGCGCAGTGCAATTTATCTTAATTTTGACCTCTCATAATCTCACTCTCCGTATCTACTTGAACATGACCTGGAAAACATTCGAATTTGTCTTTCTGCATAACTAATTCAATGTAGTTTGTTTACTTATCAGTCTTATATCTCCCAACGTAATTTCAAAAGTAAATATATCCGTGTAGGTAGAGTATTCAGCTGACGAGTTAAACGTAAATTTGATGAATTCATTAAATCCTGCTTTATTTACCTTTATTGCTTGTTTTAAATTCACATCGGGAAGTAAATGTTTTTATTGGAGAAATAAACAAGAATCTCCTTCAATTAGTATACAATTGGTGGATGGTGGCTAGCAGTGGAATCCAGGATGCGCATTTAGTCCTTCCAAGTAAAAACATTGGTATTTCTGCGATTTCGTTAACACTCAATATGTTTCCGACATAAACACGCCTATGAAAACAACAAAGACCTTCAACTACTAGATTTGTCTGCTGAAGAATGAGGAGAAAGTCAAATCAAACGTGTTCATTCACTTTTAAGAGATATATATATCAGCACTCTTTCATAATTTTGCCTAACACATATTATTTTTTCTCCCTCAATACGAAAGCATGCTTGTAGATACTCCTTGATAAGAGACGAGAATTCAAAGTGAACCGTCTTTAAACTGGAATTCTGTTAGAGTTATGATTGTAAATTTTATGACTCAGTGCATAAAAATATTGTACTTTATTTTATCAGTCAGTAAATATTTAAATCAAACTTTGATGAAATTGTATCTCTTATTTTCGCTGTACATACTCTTGTCTATTGCAAAATGAGAGTGGAACATTTTAGTAACTGTTAAGTGAAAAGCGAAATATCACGTTTAGCAAAATTCGAATTCATCATACCACCATATGTGTGTGTGTTTCTGATGCTTTCATTGGACTGGTTTCCTTAAATACATAATTCTTTAATCTTTTATTTTTGATTGACACCAGATTTGTATATGTGAATCACTTTTGTATGTGAATCACATTTGTATGTGAATCACTCTCATTCACTTTCGGTTTCACATCACACCATTCTCATTTCGACAGTAAATTGTAATCATCTTTGTTGAATTACTTGTTCTATTCTGTTTTGTTTTAAACAATGTACCAATTTCGCTTTTCGGTTTCATTATTAATAAATGTATATATTATACTTATTTCGAATTCAGAAGGCAAATATCGATTATTATTATTATTATTATTTATTACGTTTCATTATTGAATAGGGTTTCCAGTGGAATTAAGGGCTTTAACAGCCCATGTCCACCTCACCGGGTCCTCTGGAGTAGTTTTCGGCTGACTTAATGAATCGCTATACACGTCTTCACTTCCTCTTGAAGCGATGTTCTCTAATTTAACGGACAGTTGAACAAACACTTCTATTCAAGAGATTCCGTAAACAGTCCATACACGCGGATATTTCCAGTAAAGTGTACATGTTTTTTCCCCGAACCTTGTTGATTACTTTGAAATATCAATTCGGAATATGCATATGCTTCTGCAACAGACAATACAAATTCTGATGATGTATATTGAAACGATGTATGACTCAAGTAGTGGATTCCTTTCTTTTCAAATTAAACTTCAATCATTTCAGGTTGTTAAAATGGGTTCATCGACAACAGGTCATGCGTTCAGAACATCGTGGTAGCCACTACAGACAAAATAAATTTTTCCTTAGGAATACGAAATTCGATTACTCAATGCTCAGTTTGATCACGTTGTCATGAGGCTAATCAAGATATTTCGAGCACTGCACAAGAAAGCAATCAGATATACGCCAACCACATTCTAACACTGTCAGATGACAGTAATTAACCTAATTATAATAAACACTTATCCATCACAGAGGTGGCGTTCCACTACGTGAAGATAATCGACATATGTCTTATCATGAACAAGAAGAAATCATGAAGCAACTGATGTTTTTCACATGACAAACACTTACCTTTCATGTACTTACGAACTGTTGAGTAATGAATTTCTCAAGAAGCTTCGATTGAACACAATAGGTGCTACGGATGATTAAGCAGTAATAATTATAATAATCCAATTTACCACTGTAGCACAGGAACAGACTTTTCACTAAAATATTATTTGTCTCAGTAAGAAATGTCTGCTGAATCATGAATGGACATATTTTGATGGCCTACTATTATCACTGAGCTACCAAATTTCTATCGTTCATTAAGATAACCAATACTTATTGCATTGCATATTGTCTTGACTATCCAACTGCGTGGTTAACTCATAGTCTGTTCTCACGCACATTTTCAAAACGGGTTTCGGCTCACCTCTATCAAATGTATCGAGGGAATGGAGGAAAATAACTTCTCGTATTAATGAAGCAAAGTTTGCATTGATTGATATTGCTTGAAGTTATGTAATGCGAATTATTAAATTACTTGAATACCTTGTACAAATGGTAAATACCACATAACAAGAGCACCTGACGATTCTGTGCTATGCGTGCTTCAGACGATCTGTCGATGATGATACTAATACCAGTCAGTCATCATCAGCTCTCAATTAACTTTTTTCTATCTCATTGATTGTGCCTGCCTACTCTGAGCACCATGGTAATAAAAAATAATAATATTAATCGTAGTAATAATGATAATGGTATCAGCTATATTTCGGTAATTATATTTAAACACAGTGTGGAATTCTCAGCGTTATATTCTGCCAAATATTTACTCCATGCATAGAATCATCAAGTAAAATACTCGTAGACAGTACATCGTGTGATGCAAAGTTATTCTATCCGAAATACAACTCATGTTATATTTGGTCGGAGAAGCAGCAAGTGCAGTCTTGATTTCGCGATGAAATCATTCAATCATCTTATTACAAACACGGTGATACTCTTTCCCTCGTATTCGTGTAATTCTCAGTAATTCAGTGAGCTGTTGAAATAGACAACTTTTCAACTGTCCACCTCTGTCTGTGATGATTGATAATGGACGGAATACCAAAGTTCACTGCCTAGTTTTCGACCGGAGATTTAGCAACTGTCTCAGTGGATTCGTCTGCTAGAGAAACTGCTACTGGCCAACTAGTGAATCTATCGATGCAACTGGAAATGTAGATGAAACTATCGGAAGGAGGCAGTAGACCAACGAAATCTGTGCTTATGTGGTCAAGTCTTCAGTTGGAGTTAGGAAAATGACCAAACGGTGTATTGATATGATGATAAATATTGGCTCTTTGACAAAACAAACAATTTTGCGTCCACCAATACTATCGCTGTTTGTTTTTGCCATATAAATCTTTCCTTCAGCACCATAGCAGTAGCACTGACTCAGGATGTGAGAGACTACACAGCTTCTCAAGAGGGAATTTTGATCGATTTTAAGGATGTCGTTTTAGAAGACATAACCTTCTTTAGTTCACTATCATTTCTAAGTAGGGTGGCGAGATTTTCACAGTCGATACTGTAAAATGCAATATTTTTTACGTGTGAACGTACCAAGCCATCTGCAACTTCATCATTGGGACCCTTTACGTGTATAATATTTGAGTTAAACTGGGATATAAAATGAAGACATCGTAGGCTTTTGTAAGAGCTATGTGATCCGTAAAGACAGCAAAAGCTGTACCTTCCAGCGTATGTTTGGTGGCCAAATAAACAGCTGGCAACCGTCTACCAAAGCTACTATAGTGATACTAAGTAGGATTCAGCCGTTTTGAAAAGAATGCGAAGGGCTGCTATTCACAGTGTACTTGTTGTGGCAGGACTATTCTAATGGCAAAGTTTAAGGCGTCCACCATGAGAGAAATAGTGCGTCTGGAAATGAGTGTCTTCTCTTTTAATAGCTGCTTAACAGTTTCGAATGACTTGAGGGTTGCACTTACGTAAACAATCAATTAACAGCTGCGAAACTATAGCACATTTAGGGTTAAAATAACGTTAACAGTTGATGAGACCTCAAAATTCTTCTAACTTCCTCCAAGAGTCAGGTAGTGGATTATTCCTTACAACTGTGACATTCTCAGAGACTGGAATAATTCCTAGGCAGTCGATCAAATGCCTAAGGAATTTCAATCAGATATTGCCGAATTCACATTTGTCTAAGTTGATAGTATTCCCATACGGGTGAAACCTTTAAAATACAATCTCCATATGTTTCAGATTCTCTGCCTCATCTGCACTCGAAAAGAGTAAGACATAAATTTATGCATAGGCAATGGGGAGACAACGGAGTACTTTATCAATTAGGCGTTGGAATGTCCGGGAGGCGTTCACTGATCCAAAAGGCATGCAGACGAATATGTATAAGACTAATGGTGTTGTAATAACAGTTTTCTGATCGTTCTCCGAAAGGATAGGAATGTGATGATGAGCTTGTATGAGATCAATCTGTGGGAAAACCTGAACGTCAAACAAATTACTGAAGAAATCGTATATGTGTGAGTGAGGACACGTAGCAGGTATTCAAAGCTAGGTAATCACCACACGACTGAATTTCACTGAAGGACAACTTGAAGTGGTGAAGACAAAGAGCTGCTAGATGGTCAAACAATTCCAGGCTCTGCCACTTTATCACATTCTGTCTTTTCCATACCCAGTCGGTGTGAATCAACGCACCGAAGGCGTGAAGGTCTGGTGGTCCATTGGTTTCAAATATGATTAATCACATAATGCTTCCGTTCGGCTTCTCCGAAAGAAAGTAGAAGAAGATTATGGAATTGACTCACTAATTCTGTATATTAAGATACAGGCGTGCGTGTAACCACTAGATTTAAAGATGATGCTCAGATGATTGTACCAGCAATATACGCTTTGTTGTGTGAGACAATCAATTCGGGACTTGTTGGTGCTGCGAAAATAAGTGTCTACGATTGGTTATAGGACATCTTCAGTGCCAAACGATCAAGTGTAGACAGTCCGCAGATCAAAGTCCTAAGTCATACGTTTGCGTCCATATGCAAATATACTGGGCCTGTCAACAACTTGGAGCGTGATCGTTGGGTCAAGATGTTGACGCTACTACGTGGATGGAGGGAGAACACTTACGTCTGCTTTGGTGCTGACCAGGAATTTAGAGCCAGTGTTTTGACCTATTACATGAAACAAACAACCATTGGACTGTCGATAACAGAATTTGTCACAAATACCGATTCATGCCTTAACTCTTTCTGAAAAATATAACGGGGGTGGCAACCACGTGCATTGCACCCATAGCTACGCTGATACTAACAAATATTACTACGATCTCTGATCATGCTAGGTGACCTAGAATGACGTTAATGGGATGAAAACCTAGAACGGCTTAATCGTGCGCATAAAGATACTTTTGCTAACTGGCAAAGTAAACAGCAGACTTTACGTTCTAAAGTCTATAGCCATTCCTGAGTGTCCAGTATTTGTTTGTTGGAAGTGATAGTTTGAAGTGTTGAGTTCTCATACATGCGATGAGCGAGTTTATCTATAATAATGTCATCATCTCCAAACGGAAGGACTTGTTGAATGTTAGCAGGTAGTTGTTGGAGCCAGATTTGATAAGAAAGTCGTTTGTCGATCTCCATAGCTGCTGTCACTGTGTTTTACATGTATCTCATGAGCTTGGGCGGTGTCTTATCCACAAACTCGTCATTACTTAGCAAGCAGCCTAGAATTCACCCACTGCAGAGAGATGTGCGTGATAGGATCTCTTCTTCCAATTTATCGTAGAGGAACTCAGTGCTGGGATGAATGATTTATTCAAGTACTTGCTCGGCGATTTTATCCGGTAGTACAGCACTCAAAATGCTGAATTTAGAGTTCTTCAAAGGGAGCTTATTGGCAGCTAAATAATGTTCCAGTCTAGGCAACAAAGGGCGGGTGTCTCTGTTGAAACACTGGTACATTGAGAGTAATAATAATAATGGATCACGACTCGCAATTAGTGAATGCATATAACAAATCAAGAACGAATGGTTTGCAGATAACACAAAAACGCAATTTATACAAAATGAATAAATCGAAAGACGAAGGTAAAAATGTGAATTACATGTTGAGAAGACATAACAAAATGATTTCAAAATATGCAAAGTGTATAAATTCACGATAGTTAGTAGGTATATAATCCGGAAAGAGTTTCCATACGTCTAGTTCACAACTTTATGCAGTACGTAATGTGGTTTCGATTATAATCCTATAGTTATATCAATGTTTTCACGTTCTGTTATGTGGTAACGCTGTTCACTGCCAAAGAAGAACACTACTGTATTGAGAAGCACAACGTGGAATTGGAAAGACGTGTTTTTAAAAATATTGACTTTTCGAAGGCGCGAGGTGAACGCGAAAGTATGCAACCGCGTAAAATGGCTTGATCTGTGCTGAAAATTTTCTCGAAACCACCACCTTGCTATCTGACTAAATTATATTCTACATTTTTTCCTAAGACTGAATATTCGTCATTATACGAAAGAGCGGTATTGGACAGTAATCAACTCACACACTCCATGTGGCAATGAATTCACAAGGTTAGAGATAATATGGTCAGGATTTAAATATAAGTCACCCTAAAATAGAGAGAGAATTGCGAATACCCAAGTCTACAGGACTCAAAGAAACATTTGTTGTGTTTACTACTTCAGCTTCGTTAACGGAGAAAATTAACTTTCAGGTGACTAACACACATGTGCATCTTGTGCATTCAGAGGAAACAGCACAATAAAAACAAAGCCGGAATTATCGATACCACCAATGAGACGTTTATCTGTATGTAACATTTTGAGTGCAATGTGGTAAGGAATAAATCTGTAGTGCAGAAAACACAGAATGATCTTGGGTAGGGTAACACATTACTAAGCGATTTATAATTCAGAAGTAACACTGAAAATAAGTCGAAATCGTTCACTAAGTCAATAATTCCGGTCGAAAACATGAAGCATTTCGACTTTGTATAGCGTAAAATTCTTGATCCTACAGATTCACGCTGGTTCCTGAAAAGTATCGATTTCAGTTGTATAAAATAAACATGCATATGAAAATAAAATGTTGCACATTCCTGGTGACGAAAATCAATTCATACCAGATTACCTATCTATCAAATAATATTTCAAAGTAAGCAGTTGGAACTACATCTATCCTAATAAACCTCCGGACTATTAATACTATTAAAAGATACACTTAACAGGTTGAACCGTATAGAAGCTATGGAAGATAGATTTCCACTCTTTTTGTGCATCAGTTACATTCACTGATAGTCATAATACATGAGTTGTAACATAACTGTATGGTAAAGCTTTAATGTGTAATTCTCTAACACACAAATGTGTGCGTTGGTTAGCTAATATTTTGAACCTGATTGACACTGAATTACGTACCTTCCCTTCACAAGATATTTTTGAATCTGACGCTTGTGTTGCTGTCATGAAAGTGGATCCTTCTCTTTGGAACGCCTTATATGCTAAAACAATCCCACCTGAAACTGTCATAATGCTACAATCGTTTTCATCCAATATGAGAAAATCCGTACCCTTGTGTGAGGATTTAGTTTATTCAAAAGTTTATTGAGTGTGTTTGCAAAATATTATATCACTCAATAAAAAAAACAAATAGCAGATGTGCAGCACTGTGGTTCAGAGTAATATCATTCAAACACGCGTGGCTGAAGGAATTAAGTTGAAGTAACATTTCATGAATCACGTATCTGTGTCTAACGATTAGGTAAATAGACAAGCATATGGTGGTCTCTGTTCGGAAGGCATGATTAACATCACAGTGTCATAGTAGGTCATGCTGTCTGATAATCAAACTGGAATAATCTGTGATATTCTGGTTATAAATGTATTGTCGACAGCAGTATTACTCACCTGCTTATAACAAGTTGGGCGGAGTTGTCTTCTTGTACTATCATAAATGTACACTTCACAGACAAATAATCATTGACTCGGTAAAATCGCTGAGTAATATATAATACGTTGTCCAAGCTGTCTGTCTGAGATCTCCAGAAGTGGCTGTAAGTGACTGTAAGATTGATGATACAGATAAAAAAGTGTAGCCTGAGGGCAGTATGAGTCCTAACATTATCACATAAGTAGAAACAGTAGCTTCCATTTTCGTAGTTCAATGTTCGACCTGTCGAAACACAGCTGGTAATCAGGCATTCATTCTGCCACAATCCTTACGAATATCAGCTGGGTATCAAGACGACATGTAACAAGTCAATGCTCAACAAACTTTCCTCACATAAATCCTTAGCGTGATGAATTACACAGTGGTCACAGGTTCTCACGCACTTTCGTCAAGTATTACAAATCATATTTAGACTGCGTTTCACGACACAATACGGAAGTACTAACCTTCTCATTACCGAAGAAATGGATGAATTTCACTTGCTCAAACAATTTATCTACCTGACTTCACTAAACTCACATACATAGACGTGTTTCTACCTCGTTCAGATATTTATCTGTTCGTCAGAGAGTTTGATAGTTTCGAAGGTCGTCAGTGCATTAAAATAGGAGGAAGAAGTATCACATGTTGTGAAAGACATCTACAATATTCACTTACCGACTATTAACTTCGAAAGTACTCCTTAGCTTCCAACAGTTCCGCAGAACTTAAAATACTCTTCCCATTCCCAAATCATTCAACAATTTGCTCGACGCTGAATTCAAAACACTCGATGTCGACGTGTTGACTTCTGGAAAACTGATAAAACCCTTGTCCTAAACAACTGTTTGTTTACTTCATATACAAACTCAGCGATTGGAAGTGGTCTTTTCAGTGCAGCATTTCTCATAATCTTGGTGAGTAGACTTACAGAACAGACTTATTAAACCCTTATTATATCATATATTTAGACTATGTGTTTCCCAAGGGATCTGGATGAATGTGAAAGTGGATTTCGTCACAAACCAAAGTCACGTAGAGAGAATTCAAAGCGAAGAAGCACAGTAGGACTTGAAATGCCTGTGGCGACTAAAACCGACTTGCTATTGTCCGACCACCGAAAATCAGTCTTCCGTTATACCAATGCTACCCCAAGTAACGTGCGGTAAGAGAATGCCCCATTACAGCAAAAAGAGAGTTATTTGCTATAAAACCACTGCAACCACTTAACAGTAATAACATTTCAAAAACACAAAATTACGTCGAAAATGCCATTAAGCAGATGTACAGATCAGAAAGTAATCTGAAATCGAGGAATCGATCCCAGATGAGATAATGATTGTGTACTGCCAGAGGATATAAATAAATATTCTGTCCCGGTTAGACCATTCTATTGTCTAACTTAGATATCACCAAAATTACTCCTATTTTGGAAAACATCAGCTCTCACTTATCTTGTAATTACATCAAGAGGTTTCATGAAAGTGTAAGATAACACGTATATTTATATAAGTAGGTGTACACACATAGGAGACGTAAATGAAATCATTCAACGATAATTTTAGTCCTACACTGACTGTGCTACTCTTGTAAACCTTTTCAATTCATGAAACAGTCCACTCCTAAATTTAGATGGTCGTGTTGGATGTCCCACTGTGGATTGTGTTGCAGTATTATGAAACACAAATTGATACCTTGAAATTTCTTCAAACTCAGAATGATACAGCCGTAATATCTAATGATATTGTCTCTGGTTGGAGGTTGTTACATTACGGCGTTTTCGTGTTACTGGTGTTTCTGAGAATTCCAAGTATTCTTAACCTTGAAGAGACAACTTATTATCTCAACAGGAGTTTAAATTTATCAGATAAAATACTTGAGCAAAATGGTGATTGAAATGATGAAATCGTGACCAAATATTAGTTTGTTAAGTTTCCTAATAATTTTACTGCTTTTAAATTAACTTGGAAGCATGTGACTGGATCAGTTTTAACACAGTGAAAAAATATCAGTCGTATGACTTTTCCAAAATAGGTCAAACGCGCATTAACTTAGTTTGATGATTTGCTACATTTGATTTGAACTTGATCAACTTGAATCAAATCCATCCATAATGCAATGCAGAAGAATGAAAAAAATAGTCCAATATCAAGAAAACGTGTTACTTATTCGGATGAATCATCAATCTACGAATATTGGAATTTTAGTTATCGAATATGACTCAAAGTCATACCATAAGTCAGTTTAGAAAGAAAACTTTTGAAATGAATTCGAAAATGTCGTGGTCTGATTCTGTCCTTCATAAAGTATGTTAGATAAAGTAATATTCATATATTTCTTCCGTGGTAATAAACACTGTTACAGGATAATTAGTTTTTTATAGCAAACGTAGATTTGACCACATATGTATTGACTGTAAATGTCAAAAGTGGAGCTGATTTCCAGTTATCATTGAGATATCTGAAGCTGTGAGAGTACAGACTGTTTGTCTACAGAAAAAATTACACTTATCTGGTAGGCAGAACACCTTAATAGCAGATTAGTTGTTTGGTGAGAGCTGGCGGTCCATCGCAGCACTATTGCTTTACTCTCAACTCGTCAGCTGGATCTACATGCATCCCAGGTCTGGAGGTGGAGGTCTCGAATGACTAACGAGTAAAGTCGGTGAGGAAATATCAGAGTTCATCTAAATCTTTAGATGTTGGTTGGATAGGAAAAGAAAGAGAGATCTTCATTACTCTGACATCATTGTGGCAATCTACTGCGTTTCGCCTAATGGAACATGATCCGAATCTTCAGTTCTAATTTCAAGTCAGCAGTTATATGTGGTTACTTCTGCTGCATACTGAAGAACAAATGGGGAGAATGAATTCGTAAAATGAAGCTATAGCGACAAAACAACCAACAGCTGATCGCTCAACAGTGATGTAAGAGAAAATGGAGATGGATCGGGCACACTTTAAAGAGACAGTTGAAATACGTCGCGCGCAAGGCCAGTGCTAGAGTGGAATTACAATGGAACCGAACACGGAGTTGTCCTATGGTGAAAAGGAAGAGATCGTCGGAGGAGAAGATAAGAGATTGTGGACAGAGGTAAAGAGGGCTGGACAAAAATAGAACAAAGTGGAGGTGTGTTGCTGAAGTCTTATGTTCCACTCGGAACCCAAAGGAATACAGGTAATAACATAATAATATACTTATATATGGTTTGTACAGTAGTCGCTTGCGTCACGAGAAGCGTCTAGAACAGTCTGCGGAGGATTTCCTTTGCTCGATACAGAAGGCCAGATGACCAGCCATAGAGGATAAGCGACAAGGGAATCTGATAACAAAGCACACAACAAATACACTAAAAGAAATGCAGATGGATTGAATGTTCACTGTGAAGATCATTGACTGCCCCTACACGCGAGACAGAAACTCTCATTAAATCTGATTGAGAACCGAAGAATTGTGCATGTATCTAAAGATGGCGAAGAGAAAATTATGTGGAGAAGTAACGAAAGATTGTGGACATTTCTGCAACCAGTTGCAATTGAAAGTGATGAACCAGTTGGTGCAAAATTTTATTTTTGAACCACTATGTCTCATTCAAAATCCAATGGATAAATAATCAGTAACAATAACAATTAACACATGAAATTCACTACGTAATCCACTGAATATCAGCAGAGTACATATCTGATTGCTGAAGGAAATTCTGAGAAGGTTTTATCATTTTTCCAGTGTAATTACTTGGTACATTTTCAGTGAATCGATTAAAGTCCTTTTCACGACACTAAGGGAGGCGGCGAGTTGGTCGTCCAAGGGTGACTTGGAGGAGGTCATGCGAGGAGGAGATGAAAGCATGTGGACAGACCTGGAGCAGGGTGAAAAAGTTGTCAGAAAAGCGAAGGCAATGGAGGTGCGCAGCTGAAGCCCTATGTTCCTCTAGGAACTAAAGGATACAATAATAATAATATAATAATAAGCATGATGGTGTGGATCCAGGCATAGTCTTATAAGTAAACTACTTGGATTAAGTCGCTTCCCCTTCATCCGTTCAACAAGAGCGATTGATGTAATGCTGCACTCAGCCTGATGGACGCGATGTAAGATTAGGTGCACCACTGAGGTTTTATAGCATTTCACTACAACAGATATTGAAGTCTCTTCTGGTGTATCCACGATAATTAAGCTCAATAGATATGACAACTATCATTAACAGTCTTCATAATTTGGAAAGCTTCCATTATAGAAACAGATGTATTTACAACCGATTTGAATACAGAACCACAAACGAAAATCAGGATTACACGAGTTTTAACTATCAGAAACACTTCGAAAGTCATAAGGTATTATTCTTTTGGGTTCCAAGTGGGGTATGGTGCTTCTGCAGCCTCCACATGGTCTCCACAGTCTCCACTTAGCCCTCTTCGCTGGTCCCATGATTGCCTATACACTTACATTACATTCATTACATCTACATTCTCCAATACACTTTCATGTCAACATTTCACGTATGGTGGTGTCATACATGGTTCCTTCAAAAAACATGTATTCACTTCTTCAAACTTGGTATATCTAGAAATGTGAACCACTCATTTTCTGCTTCACATCATGCCTTTCCCATTTTCACAGTAAGATTTTATCATCTGTCTTGAACATCTTTCCTCGACATAATCTATCAAGTTCCTTTAACCAGTGTCATACAGAATACACATATATACTGCACTGCTTTCGAATTCACATGAAATAAAACGAAGACAATAGCCAGTCATCTGTTATTACCTACTATATTGTATTATTCTTTTGTGTTCACTGTAGAATGCAGGGCTTCAACACCACGTATCTATTAAACTCTGTCTTCTGAAGTGATTTTCAGCTGGCACCAAGATTACCCATTCACTTTCATTTCATTCTCAAAAGATCACCACATGTCACCCTTACACACACACGCTCAACTCATCCTTTCGGATTCGTGTTACATTTAACACTCTTCTTGATATATGAAGTCACTCCACATTCTCCCTGGTGTGTATCCGATCCATCTCTATTCTCTTCTGCATATTTGCTGGACAAAGGGCTCCTGGTTGGCATTTTGTACGTCGTATATTCTTTGTTGCTTACTCGTTCTGGCCATCTAACTTTCAGTAAGGAGCAAATGTAGCTGTTGATGAATTCCACTATAGCCTGTTACCAGTGTTATCGACGATGTGGCCACCAGGTCTCTCAACAGTATAGTAGAAGTGATTTGAAATTACTGTTAAAAATCCGATTCTTGTTCGTTTTTCTGAGAGCAGTTTACTTCCACACTTATCTACTGGAATTCAACGGGAACTACAATTCAGAGAAAGGCAACATCCACACTCCCGAAATTTTCACAGTCCCATTTTTCTAAAAAATTCAAACAACCCAATCCACCTTATCCTATCACCCTTTTTCTTTACCAAGGCATCTGTTCTATTCAAATTTGTTTTTCTATTGATTGAATGGTTTCCTGGCTAGGGTGGTGTAGTGGATAACGATATGGAGCGTGGAAAAGTGTATACTGAGTTTTAGTCACAGTGAGGAAACCAAAATGTTCAATGGAATAATAAAATTGTTTCACTACAATTCGGCTGAAACCTCTCCTATTTAACCATCTTGCTATTTTTCTAGCCGGCCCCAAGTCCGGGTAAAGAGGGAGAGTGTGGGATGTGGGACTAGCAAGCCTACACTACAAAAGCTATCAAACCGCTAGAGAAACTTCAACGCACAAAAATCATATTCAATATACAAAACATTCAAACAACAAAAATCTTATTCTTCTCTCAAATCGAAGAAGCGAAATGACATAGCGTGCTGGGGAAAGCCAGCCTTCAGGAAGCCAGTTAGCCAGCCACTCCGCCATCCGATGTGTCTTCTCTCTGTGAAAGCAAGAATAAGAATGAGTAGGTGGAATGTCCGTACAATATACGAGACTGGCTGGTGAGGCTTCCCAGGCAGTCAAGGAAATGCGAAGATATCGCATAGAAGTGGTTGTTTTCAGCGAGATCAGATGAAATGCATGTGGAATATCGAAACAGTCAACCGGAGTCAGTAATCTACTCCAGTCTGGTCACCCAGATGACAACTACGAACACACTGAGGCAGTGAGTGGCTACCACGATGTCACCAGTGGCAGCTGGAGCCCTAATCCAGTGGGAACCGATTTCATCCTGCAGGATCATGACAGCAAGATTCAAGTCAAAACACAAAAAGAGAGGTAACAATTATCCAATGGTAAAAGCAACGCGAAACACTACGAGAATGAGGATTCTTACAGACAACTACAAGCAGTGGTGCACAGCATCCCAAATGGTGACATCGAAATCCTTATGGGTGATATAAATGCCAGCTAACTGGGACCAGATAATACAGGAAGCGGTCTCATCATGGGTCGAGAGGCTGTGACTCGGAGAAATGAATAAGAGCGGAGAATTATTCGCCGACCTGTGTGCTTTCAATGATTTTGTGATCGGAGGGAGTGCCTTCAAACAAAAGAATATACACAATGCAACATGGATTTCGCCTGATGGATATACCACAAACCAGCTAGATTTGATTTCGATGCTGCTGAAGGAAGTGTGGACGCAACCAGTCTGCTGGATGAAATGTCGTGAAGGGAAGCAGATGTGGACACACATCATTATCTTGTTCAAGGATAAGGAGTTACTCTCAATGGACACTTAGCAGCTAATCAACGAGAGAAGAATCGTGGAAGGGGATGTGACTCAATGCAAAGCTTCCTTCTAGGTGAAAGTGAAATCCTTCAGAAATTGTGGAGACAGACTCTAATTCAATTTCAAAATCATGAAACTGAAGGACAAAACTACAAGTGATTCCTTCGCTACTGATCAGATTAGAGCAAAGTCGGCGATGCTACGTGTTACCGACGAGGAAACATGTATGGAAGAACTTTGAATGAGATAGATATTCAAAGAAACCTGTACAACTGCTCTAGGAAGGAAGAAAACACAAGAAAAGGAGGGGCCCACCAACGGACATCGAGAAGATAACCGACAGGGAGAATGGTGGAAGAAAATATGACGCAATGCGAAGACAACTAACATCACCGATGATATTCCTCAATGTAGTGGACTGGATTATGCGTTAGACTGTGCATTGATAGTGAGAAGACAGAAATACACTAGATCAACGATAAGAAGACTCTAGACGATCTGGATTTCGCATACCGATGAAGTATCTCTAATGTCACACAACCTCGAAGACTTGCAGGTGAAGATCAACACAGTGGGTCAAGAGGCCAGCAGCGAATACAGCACTCCACGTGAACATAGAGAAGACGGAGTTGGTGAATATAACCGAAGAACTACAACAACGACAACAACCAGCACCCATCACCATCAACACGAGAGATGTGACAGATGTTACCTCCTTCAATTATCCACCTAGGAAGCAGCATTTCAACTACAGTCAGCCGGAACTGATGAGCATGTCAAGGCCAGTCAGAGTCGGAAATGCAAGAAACGCTTTCAGCAACCTGAAACTAGCTTGGTAATCTCTACACTCATCACAAGGAACACGACTCAGTTTTTCAACACCAATGTGAAATCGGTCAGGTCTTCTATGCGGGTGAGAAACTTGCACTGCGTGTCACGATAAGGATTTCCAACAGGCTACCGCAGGCTTTCATCAACATCTGCCACCTTCACTGGCTGGCTCCATACTGAAGATCAAATAGCCAGAAAGAAAGGATTAGCAACAAAAAACTCCGGCTGATAACAGACCAACGGAGCATGACTCGATTACTCAATAAATATGTAGGAGGCAATGGAGATGGATCGGGTACACGTTTAGGCTACTATCGAATGACATCGCGTGCAATGCAGGCTATCTCCCGAGTGGAATTCCATCGAGAAGCGACGAGTGGGTCGTCACACGGTGTCACTATCACACGGAGGGGATCGTGTGAGGAAGGGATGAGAGAGTTTGGTCAGTCGTGAATCCAGTTGAATGGGGTCGTGGAAAATACAGCAAAGTGGAGTTGTGTTCCTGAAGACCCATATCCTATTCGGAATTCAAAGAAACAATAATAATAAGAGTGAATAATTCGACTGGGCATTTAAAATATTCCACAACACTTACAATGCCCACACTCTTGTTATATGTATAACTTTCATACCATTTTGTATGTGCTGTTTTGTCTATAGCCTTTTGTGTATTCTAATAAAGACCAGTTAAAGAAGAAACTCACTGGACTAATGGTATTTACATGGAAGCCTAAATTCATGCATCACAAATATACTCCTAATTTCATCATTCGAACATTTCATTAGAGGTAAGACAGAAAAAGGTTTCATCTGTGGTAGACATACAGCCTACAGCATTTTACAAAATCAAGTGGATGATACGTATTAAGAAAGCATCCACTGTGTATCAGGTCAACAGCACTCAACTGAATGATCTTCAACACCACCCACGCCTTTGATTGATAACTTCATGCTTAATTATCTGTTTAACAGTGTGTAACTGCACTATCAAACAAAATCACAAAAGACACTTGATTCGAAGACATTACACTGTTGACAGTCATTTATTTCTAATGAATGACTCATGTTGTCTGTTTGCATTATAAACAATTAATCATGTATCAGCGATCTGATTGATTGGAAACAGTCACACAATCTTTCTATAGAAGTCGAATGACCTAATTAAATCGAGATAAGCACGGGATAAAATCTGTGATTGTGTAATAGGTAAAAACTACATAAATACTGCAGTCATATAAAGCTAATCAGTACATCTGTCATTAGACAAATTGGTAGGTATAACTACTATTACTAATTATTAATAATATTATTACTAATCTTTATTATTGTAGTCATCATTAAACAGCTTTATACTTCATATATTTATTACGCTACATGAATTTGAACGAATCAAGAACAACAGTTTTTGCAGAGTAGAATGGTACCATAATTTATTTCGTCGGCATCTTATCACCTGCTCACAACTGAAAGACATCATTAAGTATACGCAGAAAAACAATCTTGACATCCTTGCAGAGTTCATCTTTAAACAAAAATTAGTCAGTCAATATATATATATATACAATGCTGGTAACAATAATAAATACTTTATCCCGAACAGTTATAGTCAAAGACAATGGATACATTCGACAATGTGTAATCAGATGAAAGAGGGGATTAAAACGTCGAGTTAGCGGTGAAAAGAAACACTGTCAACCACTTCTTTCTCAACGCATAAATCGGATTCAACTCGCTTCATGGATATTGCTTCGGAAAACTTGGGGGAATTTATCTTCTTCGCCTAATGATAGATTCGAACGACCTTGCGAAGTCCATCTCATAACGCATGTTAAGGAGATGCCTGGCGAAAACACTGTTTAAAGCATCTGTTCCCCTCAGTAATAGACCATTTGGCACAAGTTCAGAAAAACGTAGACTTGTCCTTCTTTCTGTTCTCACAATATAACTGCTTCCACAGATACACGTAAATTTGTGTATAGAGTTGGGTTAAGATGGAAAGGATATGGGTAAATTTTTGACTGCAACAAAGAGCAGGTTGTTCGATAGAGGAAAGTAAGATTAGCTGAGGAATCAGATCCCTCTAGTCACGTTCTCACGTGACAGATAGCCTCGGTTATCCTTTGATGTAAAAGTACTTCATTCTAAAGAAGTAAGGATTACAAGTATACGCGATATTATCATCGTATTTTCATTCTGTTCATCGCATCAAACTTGTTTTCCTTCTTTCTTCATAGAATTGTTCTCATCTGGTTGATTACTGCGAAAAGTGTGTGAATATTATGCGAAGTATCCTCTTGTTTCTACTAATCGGTGCTGACATTTATAATGTTCAAATAAACAGCAAGTCAGCTTGAACTGAGTTATTGTTACACGTACATATGAACTGACGTCTTACTTTGCTGTATTAATACGCATAAAACACGATAAATCAGGCGAACTACGTACATAGAAGTCTAGGTAGCCAAACAATAAAAAAAACAACCAGGAATATTCTCGCTCATTGTCTCGCTGACAAATACGTCTCGATCTGATTGTTCTAAAGTTAACAGCTACTCTTCGGATATCAGACAATGGTCTAAGCTAAATGGTTTTTGCTTCAATACCTCTAAATTTCAGTCAATTAAATTGACATTAAGGTGTAGATGCTTCACAAGCTGTTTCCAGCTAAAAGGGTAAAATATGTCAATATCTGAATGTTCCAAACCTAAAAGCTACTCTTCGGAAATCAGACAATGTTCTAAGCTAAATGGTCTTTCCTTAAATACCTCTAAATTTCAGACAACCAACTTGACATTTAGCCGTAGACGCTTCACAGGCATTCTCCAACGAGTTGTGTAATGAAACAGAAACTAGGTCAAGCATAAAATACCTTGAAATAGAATTATTCCCTGACCTCTCTTCGTTCGTCATCCTGTATCTTGTCGATTTCCAAGAACACGGCCCGTCTAAGCTTCCACATTAAGAAATCAAGACAACGAGAAACCACTCAACCTCTACTTTCACAGCTTGTCATCTCTGACATCTTGCCTACTGTACTTCAAGGCTCCGCCTTAGTCGTTCCTGGGCTACTCAAAAAAGACTATGTCATATTGCGAAAGGTTTTAAAGGCTGTCAGTAGGCAAAGTGCTGTGCGACTAAGTCAGCTCGTCTAAATGCACATTGTAGCACTCTCAACACCCTTTCTGCTGTAAACTCTCCCCACAATCATTCTCATCAGGTAGGACTGAAAGTCACTAGAAAAGAGTATCCTCACATAAAACCGATCACAGACGCCCATTGATACCTCTTTTGGCCCGACCGAATTCTATGTGACACAGATAGTGCTAAGCGTTAAACTCAAAACTTATTATGTTACTAGCAAGAAAATTGGCTCTTTTGCCCTCTCCTATTTGTTATTTAATGGTGACACTATTTGAATTAACTAATAATTTTAGCTAATAAGATTAATACCACTGTTTTACACATTCTTTGAAATTTCGATTTTATTATCATTGTAATTACCACAATAGACTGTGATTATGAATCATGTAATATTATATTTCGTCTTTGCTTTTCCGCTTGCTTATCGAGTAAAAAAGATGCAACACTGTAGTGAATGATGAGAATTCCCCACGCTATCATGACTACTGTTTTGAAATAAAGTATATTATCACTATTATTTCCTTTTATTGTTGAAGTGCACAAGTGAGAAAATTAGAATCGGTTTTACAAGTAAACGCGTTAAGTCACATGAAAATAGTACTTGTAGCCCCCAAATTGGCGTTTACTTCGGAAAGCTCTTAGAAGTATGTTGGAAATCGCAGGTATCTTCTGATGGGTTTTATAGGACTATTTAGCACAGATTAGTTTTGCGTCAAACCGTTGCTCATAAAATTGATACTGATTTTGTGTTTGGGATTGATGCTCTTGATCTGACAGATGTATTACTCTTTAACGAAACTTTATTATCTCTCGAAACTCTAAAAAGAGGAACACGAAGCAGCTCAGCAGCTGGTAACGTAATATTGTGCATTCTTTTCGAAAGAATAATTGTGCAGTTATTCTCGAGAAATTATCTGGGAATAACATAGTCTGACTGACATAAAAGTTTGTCTAACTTTGTGTGGATTTTTATCAAAATAAATTACTAAATTCCATGTTTTGAATGAAATTCAGTCTGTCTCACTATTTTTGCGCTGCGCACTAGGTGTTCCGTTGAACAGAAATTGACTTCCACTGGTTGCACCCTTGTTTGGACCACAAACTCCATTCGGACAACCTCTGCAATTCGGACCACCCCCTGCAGTATTCCGACAACCGCCACCGTGTGGACAACCTCCATATTTCCTACCACCACAGTCATTTGGACAACCTCCATAATTCGGACCACCCCCATCATTCGGACAACCTCCACAATTCAGACCACTTCCACCATTCGCACAACCTCCACAATTCGCACCACCGCCATCAGATGGGCGAACTCCTCAGTTACCACCACCCCATCCTCCAGGATCTCCACAGGGATATGCACCGATTAACCAACCACCTTCAGGTGGACAGTCCCCTCCACTCAGATCACCAATGTCCGGCAATGACGGATCAAAACCTTCACCTCCAGCTGAGTCTGAACACCATCAGCGGAGAAATAAACAAGAACCTCATTCCAAGTGAAAACATTGGTATTTCTATGATATCGCTAACACTCGATACGTTTCGCCTATGAAAACATCCAGATATTTCTGTCTACAAATGAAAAGGTGGAGGAATAAAACTTGTTCATTCACATTTATCAGAGATTTCAGTACTCTTTCATAATTTTGTCTACCATATGTTATTTTTATATGACATCATCACGATTTGTATAAATGTGAGTCACTCTCATTCTCTTTCGGTTTCACATCACACCCTTCTCATTTCGACAGTAAATTGTAATCATCTTTGTTGAATTACTTGTTCTGTTCTGTTTTGTTTTAAACAATGTACCAATTTCGCTTTTCAGTTTCATTATTAATAAATGTATATATTATACTTATTTCGAATTCAGAAGGCAGCTATCGATTATTATTATTATTTAATACATTTCATTGTTGCATAGGTTTTCCAGTGGAATTAAGGGCTTCAACAGCCCATGTCCACCTCACCGAGTCCTCTGGAGTAGTTTTTGGCTGACTTAATAAATTTCCGTACGCCTCCATTTCCTCCTGATGCGATGTTCTCCGTTTTAACCTTAGAAAACACTGAATTCGTCATTTCCCATTTACATTCAATTTAGCCTTCTTCCTGGTGTCACTAACACACTCTCTGCTCAGGCCATATCTAGTACACTATTATTTCCCTGTGCATATTTGTTGGGCAACAAGTACTTGGTTCGTACGAGGGTGACGTTCTCTGGAGTCAATCCCTTGTCAAAATTCGGTCTTCTCTGTCGAACCGGGGAAGGCAGTTGATGACGAAAGTTCTGCATAGACTCTTCGAATCAGTTTCGTTGACTCACTAAGCCTCTGATTCATGTAAACATATAGACTGACTTGACAAAAATGCTGCAAACTAGGAAATGTTCCTTTGTTCGAGCGTATTTCTGATGAAAATCTCAAGCTTATTCCATGTTCTGCATGCAGCACGTTTCAATACTGATTTCAGATAGTTGAAGGCCTGTCATTCTTTTTCAATCTTGCATTTCAAATTCTCATCCATGCCACTTGTAGTTGACACGAAGCTGTCAGTTATCTGAATAAATTTCATGATGGTAAACGACTGAGGAACTGTGACAGTGTCCCATTTCCTGTTGGAATCATTTATACTCAGACTGAACACTAACAGAAGACATTTATGGCGTTTAAAAGTGTATTTCGTGTAAAATATTCTGCTAATGTTTGGATACAAATATCTCAGGAATACTAATCAACGAAAAATAATTCCATACAAGCTAAATTTTCAAAACATGGCGCAATTAGAACAACAAATATTACAGTCATAGTTTAACTAGAGAACTGATGGTGTCTTCATCAGTATAAAATACCAGTGGTAACACCTTCAAAACAGTCACTAGTTCAGAGGGTAACCAAATGCCTTGGACGACGATTAAACAAACATTTCTACATTACAAATTTGGCAAATAGTGTACAAACATGCGATACTTTTAGTAAAGTATGCTCCACGAGAAAGCACTCAGATATACACCACCCACATTCTGAAGACTGTGAGATTATAGTCATTAACCTAATTGTATTAATACTGATCTGTCACAAAGGTTTTCTTCCACTTTTGCAGATGCTTCACATATGCCTTATCATGAAATCGAAAAATCAGGAGGACACTGACTTTTATAAATGACACACATTTACCGTTTGTGCACTTACAAACAGTCGTGTGATGAATTTTTCAAAAAATATGGATTGAACTCAATACGTGCTACAGATGGGGTTGCTACCCTCATGCCCAAACTTTCCTCTTTACCAGGCCTATTACTGGCTTAGCGAGGTAAAGGAGTGCATCTGTGGCCGGGGATCGAACCCCAGACCATGTGCATGGTCGACAAACGTCCCAACCGCTATGCCACCGACGAAACTCAAATAAATACAGTAAATTCCACAACTCCCTGGCCAGAAACGGTTTTATGTAACTGAGCAAATGTAGCGTTCTTATCGAAACGCTTGTCAAGGTCGTTGTTTTCCTGCTCACTAATTACTACTTACCATCAGTGAGTAGTATGAAATATGCTTTCAAAACTTCAATAATCATTGGATTACCGTCCCGTTGTGACGCTGTCTAGTGATGGGAGTAAAGTCTGTTAAACCGCAACGAAGGGGTATACACAACTTTGGTAATGTAACCAAAATTGAGAAACTGTTTTCTCACTGTGACTAAAACTCAGTATACAGTTTTCCACGCTCCATATCGTTATCCACTACACCACCCCAGCCAGGAAAACCATTCAATCGATAGAAAAACAAATTTGAATAGAACAGATGCCTTGGTAAGGAAAAAGGGTGATAGGATAAGGTATCTCTAGCCTTATCATGATGCACTTGTCCATCCTCATTTCATTTCACATAATATTTCATGTGTCTGTATGTCGATCTTGTCAATTAACACGAAGACAATAATTGGCCGAGAGAAAGAGAGTGGATTGGGTTGCTTGGAAGAATTTTAAAGAAAAGTGCGACTGATAAAATTTCGACTGGATCAGTTTGTTGTGTGGATGACGCCTTTCTGTGAATTGTAGTTCCTGCTGAATTCCAGTAGATCAGTGTGGAAATAAACTGCACTCAACAAAAAGAACAAGATTCGGATTTTTAACAGTAATTTCAAATCACTTCTACTATACTGTTGAGAGGCCTGGTGGGCACATCACCGAGAGCACTGACAACAGACTACTGTGGAATTTCATCAACAGCTACATTTGCTCCTTACTGAAAATTAGATGGCCAGAACGATTAAGCAACAAAGAATATACGACGTACAAAATACCAACCAGGAGCCCTTTGTCCAGCAAATATGCAGAAGAGAATAGAGATGGATCGGATACACACCAGGGAGAATGTGGAGTGACTTCATATATCAGGAAGAGTGTTAAATGTAACACGAATCCGAAAGGATGAGTTGAGCGTGTGTGTGTAAGGGTGACATGTGGTGATCTTTTGAGAATGAAATGAAAGTGAATGGGTAATCTTGGTGCCAGCTGAAAATCACTTCAGAAGACAGAGTTTAATAGATACGTGGTGTTGAAGCCCTGCATTCTACAGTGAACACAAAAGAATAATACAATATAGTAGGTAATAACAGATGACTGGCTATTGTCTTCGTTTTATTTCATGTGAATTCGAAAGCAGTGCAGTATATATGTGTATTCTGTATGACACTGGTTAAAGGAACTTGATAGATTATGTCGAGGAAAGATGTTCAAGACAGATGATAAAATCTTACTGTGAAAATGGGAAAGGCATGATGTGAAGCAGAAAATGAGTGGTTCACATTTCTAGATATACCAAGTTTGAAGAAGTGAATACATGTTTTTTGAAGGAACCATGTATGACACCACCATACGTGAAATGTTGACATCAAAGTGTATTGGAGAATGTAGATGTAATGAATGTAATGTAAGTGTATAGGCAATCATGGGACCAGCGAAGAGGGCTAAGTGGAGACTGTGGAGACCATGTGGAGGCTGCAGAAGCACCATACCCCACTTGGAACCCAAAAGAATAATACCTTATGACTTTCGAAGTGTTTCTGATAGTTAAAACTCGTGTAATCCTGATTTTCGTTTGTGGTTCTGTATTCAAATCGGTTGTAAATACATCTGTTTCTATAATGGAAGCTTTCCAAATTATGAAGACTGTTAATGATAGTTGTCATATCTATTGAGCTTAATTATCGTGGATACACCAGAAGAGACTTCAATATCTGTTGTAGTGAAATGCTATAAAACCTCAGTGGTGCACCTAATCTTACATCGCGTCCATCAGGCTGAGTGCAGCATTACATCAATCGCTCTTGTTGAACGGATGAAGGGGAAGCGACTTAATCCAAGTAGTTTACTTATAAGACTATGCCTGGATCCACACCATCATGCTTATTATTATATTATTATTATTGTATCCTTTAGTTCCTAGAGGAACATAGGGCTTCAGCTGCGCACCTCCATTGCCTTCGCTTTTCTGACAACTTTTTCACCCTGCTCCAGGTCTGTCCACATGCTTTCATCTCCTCCTCGCATGACCTCCTCCAAGTCACCCTTGGACGACCAACTCGCCGCCTCCCTTAGTGTCGTGAAAAGGACTTTAATCGATTCACTGAAAATGTACCAAGTAATTACACTGGAAAAATGATAAAACCTTCTCAGAATTTCCTTCAGCAATCAGATATGTACTCTGCTGATATTCAGTGGATTACGTAGTGAATTTCATGTGTTAATTGTTATTGTTACTGATTATTTATCCATTGGATTTTGAATGAGACATAGTGGTTCAAAAATAAAATTTTGCACCAACTGGTTCATCACTTTCAATTGCAACTGGTTGCAGAAATGTCCACAATCTTTCGTTACTTCTCCACATAATTTTCTCTTCGCCATCTTTAGATACATGCACAATTCTTCGGTTCTCAATCAGATTTAATGAGAGTTTCTGTCTCGCGTGTAGGGGCAGTCAATGATCTTCACAGTGAACATTCAATCCATCTGCATTTCTTTTAGTGTATTTGTTGTGTGCTTTGTTATCAGATTCCCTTGTCGCTTATCCTCTATGGCTGGTCATCTGGCCTTCTGTATCGAGCAAAGGAAATCCTCCGCAGACTGTTCTAGACGCTTCTCGTGACGCAAGCGACTACTGTACAAACCATATATAAGTATATTATTATGTTATTACCTGTATTCCTTTGGGTTCCGAGTGGAACATAAGACTTCAGCAACACACCTCCACTTTGTTCTATTTTTGTCCAGCCCTCTTTACCTCTGTCCACAATCTCTTATCTTCTCCTCCGACGATCTCTTCCTTTTCACCATAGGACAACTCCGTGTTCGGTTCCATTGTAATTCCACTCTAGCACTGGCCTTGCGCGCGACGTATTTCAACTGTCTCTTTAAAGTGTGCCCGATCCATCTCCATTTTCTCTTACATCACTGTTGAGCGATCAGCTGTTGGTTGTTTTGTCGCTATAGCTTCATTTTACGAATTCATTCTCCCCATTTGTTCTTCAGTATGCAGCAGAAGTAACCACATATAACTGCTGACTTGAAATTAGAACTGAAGATTCGGATCATGTTCCATTAGGCGAAACGCAGTAGATTGCCACAATGATGTCAGAGTAATGAAGATCTCTCTTTCTTTTCCTATCCAACCAACATCTAAAGATTTAGATGAACTCTGATATTTCCTCACCGACTTTACTCGTTAGTCATTCGAGACCTCCACCTCCAGACCTGGGATGCATGTAGATCCAGCTGACGAGTTGAGAGTAAAGCAATAGTGCTGCGATGGACCGCCAGCTCTCACCAAACAACTAATCTGCTATTAAGGTGTTCTGCCTACCAGATAAGTGTAATTTTTTCTGTAGACAAACAGTCTGTACTCTCACAGCTTCAGATATCTCAATGATAACTGGAAATCAGCTCCACTTTTGACATTTACAGTCAATACATATGTGGTCAAATCTACGTTTGCTATAAAAAACTAATTATCCTGTAACAGTGTTTATTACCACGGAAGAAATATATGAATATTACTTTATCTAACATACTTTATGAAGGACAGAATCAGACCACGACATTTTCGAATTCATTTCAAAAGTTTTCTTTCTAAACTGACTTATGGTATGACTTTGAGTCATATTCGATAACTAAAATTCCAATATTCGTAGATTGATGATTCATCCGAATAAGTAACACGTTTTCTTGATATTGGACTATTTTTTTCATTCTTCTGCATTGCATTATGGATGGATTTGATTCAAGTTGATCAAGTTCAAATCAAATGTAGCAAATCATCAAACTAAGTTAATGCGCGTTTGACCTATTTTGGAAAAGTCATACGACTGATATTTTTTCACTGTGTTAAAACTGATCCAGTCACATGCTTCCAAGTTAATTTAAAAGCAGTAAAATTATTAGGAAACTTAACAAACTAATATTTGGTCACGATTTCATCATTTCAATCACCATTTTGCTCAAGTATTTTATCTGATAAATTTAAACTCCTGTTGAGATAATAAGTTGTCTCTTCAAGGTTAAGAATACTTGGAATTCTCAGAAACACCAGTAACACGAAAACGCCGTAATGTAAACAACCTCCAACCAGAGACAATATCATTAGATATTACGGCTGTATCATTCTGAGTTTGAAGAAATTTCAAGGTATCAATTTGTGTTTCATAATACTGCATACACAATCCACAGTGGGACATCCAACACGACCATCTAAATTTAGGAGTGGACTGTTTCATGAATTGAAAAGGTTTACAAGAGTAGCACAGTCAGTGTAGGACTAAAATTATCGTTGAATGATTTCATTTACGTCTCCTATGTGTGTACACCTACTTATATAAATATACGTGTTATCTTACACTTTCATGAAACCTCTTGATGTAATTACAAGATAAGTGAGAGCTGATGTTTTCCAAAATAGGAGTAATTTTGGTGATATCTAAGTTAGACAATAGAATGGTCTAACCGGGACAGAATATTTATTTATATCCTCTGGCAGTACACAATCATTATCTCATCTGGGATCGATTCCTCGATTTCAGATTACTTTCTGATCTGTACATCTGCTTAATGGCATTTTCGACGTAATTTTGTGTTTTTGAAATGTTATTACTGTTAAGTGGTTGCAGTGGTTTTATAGCAAATAACTCTCTTTTTGCTGTAATGGGGCATTCTCTTACCGCACGTTACTTGGGGTAGCATTGGTATAACGGAAGACTGATTTTCGGTGGTCGGACAATAGCAAGTCGGTTTTAGTCGCCACAGGCATTTCAAGTCCTACTGTGCTTCTTCGCTTTGAATTCTCTCTACGTGACTTTGGTTTGTGACGAAATCCACTTTCACATTCATCCAGATCCCTTGGGAAACACATAGTCTAAATATATGATATAATAAGGGTTTAATAAGTCTGTTCTGTAAGTCTACTCACCAAGATTATGAGAAATGCTGCACTGAAAAGACCACTTCCAATCGCTTGAAGTAAACAAACAGTTGTTTAGGACAAGGGTTTTATCAGTTTTCCAGAAGTCAACACGTCGACATCGAGTGTTTTGAATTCAGCGTCGAGCAAATTGTTGAATGATTTGGGAATGGGAAGAGTATTTTAAGTTCTGCGGAACTGTTGGAAGCTAAGGAGTACTTTCGAAGTTAATAGTCGGTAAGTGAATATTGTAGATGTCTTTCACAACATGTGATACTTCTTCCTCCTATTTTAATGCACTGACGACCTTCGAAACTATCAAACTCTCTGACGAACAGATAAATATCTGAACGAGGTAGAAACACGTCTATGTATGTGAGTTTAGTGAAGTCAGGTAGATAAATTGTTTGAGCAAGTGAAATTCATCCATTTCTTCGGTAATGAGAAGGTTAGTACTTCCGTATTGTGTCGTGAAACGCAGTCTAAATATGATTTGTAATACTTGACGAAAGTGCGTGAGAACCTGTGACCACTGTGTAATTCATCACGCTAAGGATTTATGTGAGGAAAGTTTGTTGAGCATTGACTTGTTACATGTCGTCTTGATACCCAGCTGATATTCGTAAGGATTGTGGCAGAATGAATGCCTGATTACCAGCTGTGTTTCGACAGGTCGAACATTGAACTACGAAAATGGAAGCTACTGTTTCTACTTATGTGATAATGTTAGGACTCATACTGCCCTCAGGCTACACTTTTTTATCTGTATCATCAATCTTACAGTCACTTACAGCCACTTCTGGAGATCTCAGACAGACAGCTTGGACAACGTATTATATATTACTCAGCGATTTTACCGAGTCAATGATTATTTGTCTGTGAAGTGTACATTTATGATAGTACAAGAAGACAACTCCGCCCAACTTGTTATAAGCAGGTGAGTAATACTGCTGTCGACAATACATTTATAACCAGAATATCACAGATTATTCCAGTTTGATTATCAGACAGCATGACCTACTATGACACTGTGATGTTAATCATGCCTTCCGAACAGAGACCACCATATGCTTGTCTATTTACCTAATCGTTAGACACAGATACGTGATTCATGAAATGTTACTTCAACTTAATTCCTTCAGCCACGCGTGTTTGATTGATATTACTCCAAAACACAGTACAACACAACTAATGCCAATCGTCATCTGCTGTCTATCGTATGACGATTAGTTTGACATCTCGCAAGAAACACACAATTCCAGAAGGCTAACAACTGTTGTATCTAAAATTTCCCTTTTAAGTAGAATAGAGATAGAATCTCTTCAGAGATTTAATACCGTAAACGTGAGTAATTGTCAAAGATCACATAAAATTTTATGCGGCAATGTTGAAAACTATTCATCACAAAAGAATTTCAAATTTCTTACACCTTCTGGTGTTATCTCTGTTGAAGCTACCTCCTATTTTGTTTTTTTATTTAGTGATATGCTATTTTGCGAAGCCACACTCAATAAATTATTGAATAAACAAAGTCTTACCTCAAGGTTACGTTTCCCACTTCTAGCATGATGGAAATGGTTCTTCTTTTCTCTCTTCTCAAAATGTTCTCTTGACTTGTCTGTCCGATTATCTTCCGTGATGTCAACCTCACGCTTTGAGTCATTCAATTATGTCGCAGATTGTCTACTTTTTCAGCAGAATGTGATGAAACAATACTGATGTCGTCAATTGGTGTTTGTTAAATTCACTCCTCTTGTTCTAACTCAGATGCGAATATGTTAAAATTCGAATTCAACCAACAACTTACTATAAAATGAACGCATTTACGAGAATGACTGAGTAAACTGTAGGAGTGAGATGATGCCAATATTATTATCTAGGTCAAATACTCTATCTTTTTTTATTGACTGTGTGATTAGAAAAGAACTTTGACCTGTATTCACTGAACACAGGATTCACATTCATGTCACTGAAGTGCACACGGTAAATATTTGGCCCAGAAAATAATCATGAGATTCAACAAGAAGCAGTGAAGCACTTCATTCTAAAATGCATAGAACTCATGTCCTCCTGTCGATCTCTGTGAACTCTAGAAAAAATATATATAAAATGTCTATCGCAGCACAGCTCAGTCGATTGAGCGTAACTGTGAACTAGCCTTCAGTTAAGATGAAATGGGTGATCGATCACAACAATATTATGCTATCTTTGTTGTCTCGACCATTAAGTCACTGGTCTACGAGCTCGCCTTGTAACCATAATGTCTTTTGTCTGAACCCTGGTGGTGAGTGCGTACTGATGATGAAACAGCTGTCGAGTATTGCGAGGTCCTCCAGTGGTTCTCCGACCAATATCAGCTCATGATGAAGTCCTATAAACAATCAATCAAATCCCTACAAACCAATACTTGAAACTGTTTTTAATTGGCTATCAAATTTAGACAGAAATAACAACAATAATTCTGTAGTATGGGATCCTTTATTGATGCCAGAAGCATGAATACCAGGTACACGATTTCATCACAAGCGTTTCAGTTCAGCCATTTCAGAAAATGCGAAACCACTGGTCTGTATAAATTATTTGAATAGTGTTATAAAATGACGATGTTTCTCCTCTACTAAGGTATGAATCAAAAAAAGTACAAATCCATTGCAACTTTATTACACACATGCAAGGCTGATATAACTTCAATAGAAGAAGAATATGGTATCTCTCGTGCTTGTATCGCCAAAATACTACTTACGAATTACAACTTTAGTGATTTTGCTACAAGCCATATTTTCAATTCATTTTTCATATTTTCATTCATTCAAGCCATATTTCAAATTCATTAGGATTCAATTCATTTCGGTTCCTGCTCCATGTTAGTTTCACATGTTTTTCCTTTTTCCAACTAATACATACATAAATTTACTGAATTTCCTATTAAAATGCTTGTATATAACTAAATTTACCCTCATATAGGAAATGTTTCACTTACATTTACATATTCCACATATCATGCGACTAATGACTTAACATATTCTTGCCTGTTGAAGCTCTCCCATTGACAGATCCACCATCAGTGTCACAGTTAGACGAGGAGGATTTCCCAACTCACCCGCTCCCCATCAAACACCCTTACCACAAACTGCGCCTCAATCACAGCGTGCAGCTAAAATGTTACCACCAACTGCATCGACCAAGTATACTCTTGCTCCCTTTATTACCACTCCCTACATCTCCAAATGACCCATACTCGAACAACAATCTCATCATACAACCAGATTTTCCAGAGAATCATATGTTGATGTACAAACACATTCATATGTATACACGTTTGCGTAAATACACTCCAAAATGCATTCTTGACAAGAAGTTTCACTTCTACATGTTATTCAAAGACTAAATTAACTTATACGTAGCTAGGCTACTCAAATCCATTAGAATAAACGTGTCAGGATACTAACTGCTTCGAAATCTTATATCTTTTGAATCAATCAGCTACATGTCGTTCACAGTCAGTTCTATTCAAAATGTCTGAATCTCAATTTCCTCATTATACTCAAAGCTTAGAGAAATCAGTTGACAGTATCTTTCTTTGTAGAAAACGGATGACTGTAAGTTTCTGGTCGAAATAAACCTGCAGTTGGATAGAAATTTCCTCTACGGTTGCGTCCACTTCAGACGAACTGTGTTTTTCTCCAAGTATCCTTTGTCAGCAGCCCAGCATAACTTCAATCGGAGTGATCTTTAGATGACAACATCGAATTTGACTATTAATCTTAATAGTAAGAGAATGATTACTACAGTACTCTGCAAACAATTAAAACATGTCCTGTGCACAATGTGTTTTTCAATCTTCATTAACGACCGTGGAATGAGTTGTGATTTGTTCTTTGCTAATCATAATCGTCATTTCACCCAGCTCACTGTATTCGAGACACTTTGTTAATGAACCATTTGAACATCAGTCAGTTGAACTCGCACATCTTAGAGAATTATATCATAACACCATATCTATGGAAATAAAAACTTAGAAGCGGATCATTCATTACCAGTTATTAGTCTCACTATTCATTTCGTCAAGATGAGACACACATCGAATGCCAACGAATGCAAGAATGCCTCTCGTAGAATTCACACTCACTTTAGCTTTGCACAATGAAACATTTAATTTTAGTGCATTTAATCCTGATAACAATCAATGACGCATCTTTAATTCCTACCATCATTCACGCATCATCATTTAACCTGATAAATTCACATGTGCTTATTTCTCGTTTCTCAATTCGGCTAGTTTTACTACATATAGTTGTTCATCGAGGTATTTCCAACGTTTCTGAACTTTACTCACTCATTGGAATTTCAATTAAATCATGATTTGTAATCAGCTCAACGTAGATTATCTCGATCCGGTATTTTCACTCACTGTTGAATTTCATAAGTTACATGCATGAAGAGCAGACACTTATTTTCCGTTTATTCTACTCCGTATATTATTACGATTGTGCAGGTGTAAAAGCTTGACCTTAACAATCAGAAATTTACTTGATAAATTCTCGATACTATTCCTCAATAGGGATTACTAGTGTGATTTATTCTAAGAGGAATTTCAACTAGATGTTGAATGCTTCATTGGTAGATCGACACCTGTATACGAATATTCCCCTTCAGAATAGGTGCCTGTGTATATTAAAAACCCACAATCTAATATCTGAGGAGAATGACAATGAAATATCTCTTCTCAGATATGTTTCTATGTGAAATGGGTATTTACGCCCCACTATTTGGTGGTGATTTGTGTCTCGAATATTGCGAGTATACTGATGAATATTGCATGAGAAATTCGAAGTTTCCTTTTTTTATTTGTTTGAAGTCATGGAAAATCGGATTGTGTGGTCACCAACCATCTTACCTACATTTTTCTAATTATTCTACAACACTGTCTCATACATCGGAATTATCATCTAACCTCAACCGGAATACTCAGTGGTATAGACAATAAATTCTCCAGGAGTATAAGCTGTGGTGCATGGAATTATAGAACGAAATAACAAGGAGTTTGTTCACAAGAAGTATTTATTCAACATAGGGTAGTTCGTCCCATTCAACTAGATGAAGAATTTCGGCGAACTATTCCGTGAAGGCACCATAAATAATCGAAGACATCTTGAATGCACCATCGATTTTTATATGTTACCCATGGGTATGGTCCTGGAATAAACGGTAATGGTGGGTATATATTCGGCGCGAAAGGACTCTGTGAATGGATATCCGTTGGATATGGTAGTGTTATTCCGTTGAATGAGGCGTTTGACAATGGTACAGAATTTAATGCACCCAGAGTAACATTGAATTCATCAGGCTTGGATGACTCTTGACCTAGTTGAAGTTAATTAAACAAACTATATAATGGTTGTTGAGAATGAGTAGAATTTAAAAGGTGATCACAGCTAGCATGTAAATATTTTCTCACAAGTGTTCCTTTTTGTTGATTTTAATTTAGAGGAGGAACGAAAATCAGATAGAGAGCTATTTGGTTTCAAGTAGTACTCGATATAAGTTGACGAACTTCAGAATTTACGGTTCACTAGACTGTGTTACAATGTCTGAATTATCAACCCGACATATCATCACCTGAATGCCTCGGTTTTGATGTTCAATGTTACGTTGGATGTGTACTGCTCTCTAGAACATCCTGTTTTTCAAATGACTGCCAACTATTGTCAAATCATATTTCTAAGTCATACTCTTCACAGCTTGACGAAGAATGCAGACAGACTGAATTTGAATCATACCGTAAGAACCGGAGAAGTTGTATTTATTTATAAATTCTACAAATGAGGATTTAGATAAAGTTGACTCTTTTACTCTAATATTTTCATGACCAAAGTTCATTTGAGCAATCACATATCGAGTCTACTACAATGACAATGAATTGTATGAAAGAAACTCAGCACAGATTAACTTTGGTTTCAAAACAAATAGAAATTGAAGTGAGTATGAACTTGCTTGTTTTCTCTGAATATGAAACGTGGTTGATGTGATATGTGAAACGCATCTCAGCTGATGCATGATTTAGCATGATTGCTGAACACCATAAAATACCCACGACGTTTACTGATATAAGCTGAAGAGTGTGTTTGTTGTTGAATAATAAGATTCATTAATAAGCGGAAAGAACACAAATGAATGTTTTCAGAATGTGATTTAAGTGGCGCGATACTCATTTACTTTCAGCCATCTAAATGTATCACATTTCTACTAGTGATGTATAGACAAATAATTCTGAGCAAAGTGACGTTGAACCTCACCTAGACTACTAGCTCCCTAGTTTTCTAGCTGGTCCTAAAGCCGGAGAAGGAGGGAGGGATGGGGTGTGGTGCTAGCAACCTTACCCCCAAAACTTAACCAAATCGCCACACAAACTTCAACGCACAAATACACTGAAAATTCCAAAAATATAAACAACAACCTGATTTTTCGTTGGAATCGGGGAAGTGAAATGACACAGGCTGGTGAAAGCACTCGGGAAGCCAGTCAGCCGATGTGCCTTCTTTCGATGAAAGCAAAAATAAGGATGGGTACGTGGAATGTGCGTACAATGTACGAAACTGGAAAGGCTGCCCAGATAGCCGCTGAAATGAGAAGGCACAGAATAGAAGTGTTGGGAATCTGCGAGAGCAGATGGCATGGGTGCGGTAGGTGCCAACTGCCAACCGGGCAGACAATAATCTATTCCGGCCACCCAGGGGACAATCACGAGCACATCGAAAGAGTGGCCATCATGACGTCACCAACAGCAGCCAAAGCCCTCGTGCAGTGGGAACCAATCTCCTACAGGATAATGACAGCCAGGTTCAACTCAAAAGGAAGGAAAGTTACAGTCATCCGATGCTATGCGCCTACAAACGTCTCAGAACAAGAGAAAAAGGAGGCGTTCTACAGACAACTACAAACAATAATGGACAACGTCCCAGATGGCGACATCAAAATCCTGATGGGCGACATGAATGCGAAGCTGGGAGGAGACAACACAGGAAGAGAATTTATTATGGGTCGAGAGGCCCTCGGTGAAATGAACGACAATGGTGAGCTCTTCTCAGACTTCTGTGCCTTCAATGATTTGGTGATTGGTGGCAGTGTGTTCAAACACAAGGATATACACAAGACGACACGGATTTCACCAGATGGAAACACCAAAAACCAAATAGACTTCATCTCAACTTCAAGAAAGTGGAGACGGAGCCTACTGGACACTAGGTCAAGGAGAGGAGCAGATGTGGGTTCACACCACTATCTAGTACAACAAGGGACTTTCAAGGTGAAACTAAGAGCTTCGAGGATAGCTGGGGATATGTCACAATGCAAGTTCAACACTCGATTACTGAAGGACACAACCACAAAAGACACCTTCACTGCAACTGTCAGAGCAAAGCAGGAAACACTACGCGACAGCACTGAAGAATCATGCGTGGAAGAACATTGGAGGTCTCTGAAGGCGATTCTCAACGAAACGTGTTCAACGGTCCTAGGAAGAAAGAAGAGACAAGACAAGGAATGGCTCTCAATGGACACTTGGAAGCTAATAGAGGAGAAGAGAATGATGAAAGAGAAAATGATTCAATGCAAAGACGGGCAAAAGAAATAGACGCTGAGCTCAACTTACACAGCACTGGACAAAGAAGTGAAGAAGAGTGTTAGGAAGGACAAAAGACAATTCTACGACAATCTGGCCATTGAAGCTGAGAAGGCAGCAGGCAAAAGGGACCTGAGGACACTATATCAGATAACCAAGTCTCTATCCGGGAAGAGATCGACACAAGTGAAACCTATAAAAGACAGCCAAGGGAGCCCAAACACCAAGGAAGAAAAACAGATTAAACAATGGGCGGATCACTTCAAAGGACTCTTGAACCGACCACCACCTGCAACCCGTCCAGAAATACCAACAACAGCGCACACACAAATGCAAGTTGACACCAATCCTCCAATGAGAGCTGAAGTCTTGAACGCAATCAAGCTTCTGAAAGCTGGAAAAGCAGCCGGACAACCCATTACTACTTTCAAAACAATAAATGTGAATATATGTTAAAAAAATTATTAGATGTTAAATATCATACACTATTAGAAAACATGTATCTTACCATCTGTAACAAAGGGACTGGATGATACGAAGCAAAAGAATACACTGCTGGTAAACAATAAACTGTTGAATTTTCTGAAGATAAAAGATACGCATTAATAATTAACGAATAAAATACACAAAATATTGTTGTTTAATGAATACTGAATTCATTTGAGTTAGTGCGTGAGCCAGTAGGAATGACATGGTGACCAGTTTAGATTTGAAGACCATTTAGCATGGATGTCTTCTGTTCATAGCTGTTAGTTGCCCTTCTTTCTAAGGTATTGAGTTATATTTACTGGTGGGGGGTGGGGCTGAAGGTAACTATGGTGTTATTTGTTTAAGTCGATTAGTATTTCCTCCTGGTAGCTTCCATTGGACCTAGGTAAACACGTCTGTCAATATGTCATCTCCTAGTTCGGATGCTTCGACAATGTTTAAGGATTAACTTAATGTTGTTTGTTTGATGGTTTATGGTAGATATTAAGATGGTTCATACTTTAATCGAGTCTGTTATTCAGAACATCACCATTTAATGAATATGCCAGTGTACTTTACAAAGAAGTCTCAAATATAACTGGATGTGTTTCCTGTTATCCATTGCCATGCATCAAAAATCAAATGACATCGTGTAAGTAGGGAGGTGAGTTCAGTTCACTATGCATTCAAACTCAATAATCGCTAATTTTTTTCCTCTATAACCTGAATTTACAGTATTACTGATAATGAGATCAATCACTGTTATGAATTAATGTAAAAGAAGGGAATTTATATGAGACTGGTTAGGAAATCACCTCAAAATTTAAGTATTTATCTATAGTTTCCAATGTATAGTACATCAAGCAGTTGTTTCGGTTCGAGGCAATGTATGTTATGTCATCAAAAATATTTATTACAAACCGTGTTTAATCAAATAATTAGTAACCTTTAACCACATCTATATGGAGCCCTAAACATTCATGGGGAAGCGTGACTGCACACAAATTTAGGAGCAGTATGGAGCACTCAAATCTTTTTATGACTTACTAGATTGTGATAACAGGGTAACGCTATTCTAAAGTAAATCCTAAAATAACTGTGGTTATATTTAAGAAATGTTTTACATGGAAGCATCAACCTATTCGTACTTCTTCTTCTTCTTGTGCCGTAAAATTAATATGCCAGAGTGATATATGTATTTATAGGACAGTATGTTCAAACAATTCAGTCAGTCTAGCTAATACGTGAAGAGAAGTTACAGAAAACATAAACTTACTCCATCTCTTTTACAGAATAATCTTCAAATGAATTCTGTCCACTTATATAGTAATAATTTATTCTCATATGATCCTCTTAGAAATGTCATACAGACTTTAACACACCAGTGAATCATTTGATGTCTGTTGGAAGGAATGTAAACTTTTCAGATTGACCTTTTTTCAAAATATCTAAATGGAAAGAGATCATATGAAAATTATGCCTTATAGGCAACCCGATCATTCATCTAATAGTCGCGTAATTAAGCTAATAACCTAGTAAATGACACCAGACCAGTATTACATAATAGAACTCAAGTGATATTTTTTTATAATGTAACTATTTTTATCTAAGAAGAATACATGAAAGTTAATCTTAACTTCATTTGAAGTCGAGTTGAGGCAATGGTGTTGGTGCTTTTGACCTCTTATTGTTCAAACCCTTTAAGTGGTCATCTAAACAATGATCAAGTATAGCTTCGTCTGCCACGAATTAAATTTTTAATTTCGATTTTCAAAATTAATTTTACTCAAACGTGACTGTTAGTTTAGTGTTATGTGAGGTTTGAAACAGTCTGGTAACTACGTATTTATTTAATGTTATGTTTAACTGAATCGCGTTTAAAACATTCTACAGTCACTTATTGTCATTGTATTACTATGATTATTATTATTATTAATATTGCCTTGGATCCAGAGTGGAATATACGGCTTTAACACTGTATCTTCATGTCATCCTGTTTTCGGCAGTCCTTTCTAGTCCTTTCCTCGTGATCGCTCATAAGCTCTCATCTCCTTCTCACATACTCTCCTACATGCTACCATCGGACATATACAAAAATCATCGTTTCTCATTAGGAATCCCCATTAAAGTGCTTGATGCTTTGTGTCATCCAATGATATCCCCGACATTAGTCCGATTTACCTTCATTTTCTTTGGTATATGTCTTCACAAGTTAATTAGTTTGTTTCTAGAGTTACTTACGGCTAATTCTTTATGGTTTGATCCTCAATATAGAGACAGAAATGAATTAACATTGGTGTTTAAAATCTGAATTTTGTTCCTTATGTTGATTTCAGGATGAGGAAGATTTGTCTTACCTTTCTGGTCCTTATTTTGACATCTTCATCCATTCCGCCTGTAGTTCTAACAACGCTGCCTAGAAAAGTGAAGGAAATTACATCTTTCAAATTCCTCCCATTGATCGTGATTAGTACATGTTGCTGTTTGTTAGTTATCCCTATCACCTCCCGCTTCATTACGTTCTCCTGAAGTCCTATTTTTGCTGCTTCTCTTTTAAATGTATATAACATTAGACACAATTCGTCTACGATATCCAGATCTTCTAAAATCTTCTTATCCGTTCAGCGTTCTCTTGTCTTCTCATTCCTTACAGTTTTCTGTATGATGCAGTACACCAGAGTTAGAAATATTATCAGGGAGAGTAGTGACCCTCGTCTTGTTTTTGAAGGTGAACTCTAAATATATGCTCAGTTCAAGGTGAATTACTGAGAAAGAATTAAACAGAACGCTTTTACTTTGATCATTCTTATGTTACAGTATAAACTTGGCATAAGTGATACAGCAAAACTAGAAAAATGATGAAGAGACTTCAAAAATAAATAGCAGATAGAATTTTCATTTAACATTTATCTCTTACCAACAAAAGTACGCTCAATTCTTCTCCAACAAAGCCGTCCACATCGTATGAACAGCGAATAGTAAGTTGGTGGAAAGTAGAGTAGAAGTGGATAATAATTTTTGGGTTCTCCAACACCTGGAAAATATGCGTTCGACTGAACTTCTAATGGTGTTGCTGTAATACCGACCGGGTACATCATCCGAACAACCAACATCTGTTGCGAAAGACTGGATCTACCAGATGCTAATGATTGTCCAAAATGAGGTAGTTCACACCCAGAAGACTCATCATCTTCTTCTTCCTTTCGTTGTGCATCCTGTGATGTCTGCGAAGACCGAGGTGCTGAATTTGTGACTCTTAGCTGAGAATGAGGCAATGGTAAGCGGGACTGACCTGATAAAAGAATAAAGAAGTATACAGAAGTGAGTATAAAACAATACTTTGAGATATTAATTTAGACCTAGATGTTCATGTCAACCTCAGCATAATTTTGAGTAGTAATATATATATGTCAAATACCAGGTAAACATTCTACTGTCCAGTTATGGTGATTTCATTCCCCTTGTTTACTGATCAAAGGATATAAGTGGAATAACAATTGGAAATGGAATAATGGTAAGAAGTAAATAAAGTACAAGACAGCTACTTCGTTCAAACATTGGACTGTTTAGCGGTGATTACTCATTACCTCACTAGAAATCGAACCTAAGGCCATCAGTAACCAAGATCAAGCACAGTGACCATTCAGCAGCCAACTACGCATATAAACCGGGCTTTGATTTCTGGCCGACTCACTTTTAAATCTTGGTAGACCTGTGGTAAGAACGATAAAGAGGAGAGGTTGGGAGTGAGGTTAGCAACTCCACCCCTTAGAATCGAAACCACTACTACTAATACTACTGAAACTTCAAAGTTCAAGCTTGAAACCCTACGTCCCACCTGAAACGCAAAGGAATAAAATAAATAAAGTATTAACTGTAAAACAGAGATCTTTTTATGGTAAAACTAAGAGATATTCAATTCACATCAATAATAATTGGACTTTCTAGAGAAAGCATAATGGAATAGAGGTCCCCTGATTTCTCTCGTGTGGCCTTTTATGTCACTTTTTCAAACTAGTAGCTTCAAATATATATATATATATTAAAATTACATTCAAAAAGAAAGATTATGATGGATTTATCAGTTGATGAACAGAAAAACTAGTGTGGTGAGAGCTGTCTGCTAGCCAAAATTAGTAGACAGAAATTTACGTCAATGTTTACGTCCCAAATCTTGGTCATGAGAAAAAAACAAGAGCAAAGCCTAATCTTGAGGAACTTCACAACCAATCGCGGTAGACTTTGCATGGACGGATACGACTAGCAGATATATCAACGAACTGTCTATGAAACTACAACAAAGAGATGACAGAATAACCTTCAGCAGGTAAACAACCAAACAGAAGACGTTACCTCTGCATGTAGTGCTATAGCTGAACTATTCTCTAGATTTCTTATCTTATTTGGGTCAACCAAATGTTCGGCTAGTCTGACTGCACCTGTTCTACTACTCTGACCTATTTATTTGACCTGACAATCATTGCAGGCAGGGAATTAAATAAACTAAAAAGGCTCCACAGAATCCTTTAGCCGACAAAGCCAGTTTCTAACTGTGTTTGTGTATTTGAATGCTACTTTTATTCCTGCCCTTTTAAGAATTCTGCAGTTACACACAACTATGCAATAGGATGGATGGGATAAGATGACAGTTTTAAAATCTAATGTCACAGGGTGGAGTGAGAGATTGGTAACAGAAGCTGTGTTTATCGAATCAACTGCAAATACATGCAATAGGAAAGATTCAACACCTGTCCACCCAGATATCTGGAAAATTCTACTACCTCAACGAATGACAAATAGAAGAAAAAGAAAGCTGTAAAACTCAAGTTTCAAAGTCGTGTGATTATAATTGATGAAATGATTATGAACAATAAAGTTTGTTCGAAACGTAATCCAGTAAATAATACTGTCTGTTCAGTGTGTGACATATCTAATAAACTAACTAATATGGAATTACTTACGACCACAGTGCCCAAGGTTTACACGTATGTCAATAATGTTGTTTTATAGAAAATTTTGCTTGTTTCGCGTTTTTCAGATCTTCAGTATTTATCTGTATGTATGATTGGTCGACAAAAACCTGAGTTAATTTGAACAAATTACTTATCCTTGCATAGAATTCGTGATATAATCCCACGTGTTACAAACAGTGAACAGTGCATTTATTATTCTATAATTTATGTTTCTAAAATCCTTTATGGTTAGAAATTAGATTTTAAATATTCATTCTTTCTTCTTTTTAACAAGAGTGTAATTTTTTTAGTTTGACTCATGTGTTTTGGTTTCAACCAAACTCTGTAATCAAAGATTTCAGTTTGTAGTGAAAACATACAACAAGTAGGTTTAGCAAGATGACTCATTCTGGTGGATTTGTTTTGTTCAACTGAACAACCGCAATTGTACACGATATCTTTCTCAGACTACTAGTATGGGACCAATTGCGATGAGATGTCCTAATCATACAACTTTAGTTCTATGTTGATAATATTAGTGAAATAATAACACAACGCTTGAGGTTTGTGGTATAAAGAACATTCAGTAGCCCTGAAGTACATGGTGTCTACAAAACCATCCCTATCTTACATTCAGCAGTTGAAGATAAACTACCTTGTTTGGTTTCCTCCGTTTGTAGCTATCCGTTTAACTGTCCCTGTGGAGTCAGTTAAACAGGAAGTACAATCAGGCGCATCTCTATCGTCAGATTTCCAAACATCATCCTGCGTGGTTAAGCATAGTGACAGACAACGTACATTCGAAGTGGTTTAATAAATTTCTTCCATATGCATAACTTTGATTTCTGTATCTGAATGGTTAGAGCTTCATAGGTCCACAGGAGATGAAAGTGTGTTGCCTTTGACAGGTTGTTCATCACTTTGTAGATTACTTTGAAGGCAGGAGTTAGTTGAGCCAAAATGATCACTGTTGATGTGTACAATTATCCTACTCCATATAGAGCCACTGCTACTTTTCTGCAACCGTGCGAGATAATGTTCTTAAAGCTTTTTGAGTTTTTATTAAAAAGCTTTCAACTGTATTGCATTCTAGTTCAAACAAAACCGCTATATCTCTTTTTTGTTCATTTCATTCCTGTTGAAAGAGCCCAGCTATCGGCTAGTAAACTACATGAGGTTTAAAATTTTATTGGCTGGAAATCGAACTCGGACCTCCCCCAAACATATCGCATTGTCTTCTTTGCTTGCCAATATCATCATCCACCAAGTACAGAAATTCTACAATACCCTATTTAGCCCGTACCTTATGTAACGAAGACTCTCTTAGACGTGAAACACATCAGCTACTATATAACTAGCACAGTGAATCGACCCTTTCTTTGTTCATCTTTCTGTATTATATGGTGTCACACTTTCTATCGTTTAATTATAACTTTGCGATTTTATTTTAGTTGTTATTACTATTATTACTACAATTTTATACTTTATGCATATTTTTCTCCGTATTGCATACAGTAATTTGCTATGTAGCTGCTATAATAACGTTTTATTATTATTGTGTAATGTTTATTTTACTATAATTTCTGTCGTTTTTTGAGTAACCTAGATTCAATATTGTACTGAATGCTGAATATTTCTTGCTGTATCATTAGTACTGTTTTTAGAATAAAGCAAAATTATCATTATCATTAGGTGGTTTGGACTGTACGGATATCGTTATATCAAACCTGATGAAACTACATTATCGACCACGCTTAGGTTGGACCAAACAAGGAGACACCAGAAGAAGATTTGTACTTCGAAGATGATCTATATGTCTAATGTCGAGCAAAACTTGAAGATCTACAGGCTGAAACCAACAAGTTGACTGAAAAAGCAACGATTAGAAAACTTCAGGTGAAAACAGAGAGTAGAAGGATGATGAAGCTACCTCAACCAACAAAATCAAGCACTAAATTTGACGGAAGTCGCTTCAGTCACTTTTTTAGTCAGCATCATTATAACTACACAGAGTGTGAATGAGGATGTCAGATTCTGAATTGGATTAGCAAAACAGACTTTTTTATTCTTCAATTAGTATAGAAATCTACTGCATTTTGTCTGTTTTGCTAATCCAATTCAGAATCTGACATCCTCATTCACACTCTGTGTAGTTATAATGATGCTGACTAAAAAAGTGACTGAAGCGACTTCCGTCAAATTTAGTGCTTGATTTTGTTGGTTGAGGTAGCTTCATCATCCTTCTACTCTCTGTTTTCACCTGAAGTTTTCTAATCGTTGCTTTTTCAGTCAACTTGTTGGTTTCAGCCTGTAGATCTTCAAGTTTTGCTCGACATTAGACATATAGATCATCTTCGAAGTACAAATCTTCTTCTGGTGTCTCCTTGTTTGGTCCAACCTAAGCGTGGTCGATAATGTAGTTTCATCAGGTTTGATATAACGATATCCGTACAGTCCAAACCACCTAATGATAATGATAATTTTGCTTTATTCTAAAAACAGTACTAATGATACAGCAAGAAATATTCAGCATTCAGTACAATATTGAATCTAGGTTACTCAAAAAACGACAGAAATTATAGTAAAATAAACATTACACAATAATAATAAAACGTTATTATAGCAGCTACATAGCAAATTACTGTATGCAATACGGAGAAAAATATGCATAAAGTATAAAATTGTAGTAATAATAGTAATAACAACTAAAATAAAATCGCAAAGTTATAATTAAACGATAGAAAGTGTGACACCATATAATACAGAAAGATGAACAAAGAAAGGGTCGATTCACTGTGCTAGTTATATAGTAGCTGATGTGTTTCACGTCTAAGAGAGTCTTCGTTACATAAGGTACGGGCTAAATAGGGTATTGTAGAATTTCTGTACTTGGTGGATGATGATATTGGCAAGCAAAGAAGACAATGCGATATGTTTGGGGGAGGTCCGAGTTCGATTTCCAGCCAATAAAATTTTAAACCTCATGTAGTTTACTAGCCGATAGCTGGGCTCTTTCAACAGGAATGAAATGAACAAAAAAGAGATATAGCGGTTTTGTTTGAACTAGAATGCAATACAGTTGAAAGCTTTTTAATAAAAACTCAAAAAGCTTTAAGAACATTATCTCGCACGGTTGCAGAAAAGTAGCAGTGGCTCTATATGGAGTAGGATAATTGTACACATCAACAGTGATCATTTTGGCTCAACTAACTCCTGCCTTCAAAGTAATCTACAAAGTGATGAACAACCTGTCAAAGGCAACACACTTTCATCTCCTGTGGACCTATGAAGCTCTAACCATTCAGATACAGAAATCAAAGTTATGCATATGGAAGAAATTTATTAAACCACTTCGAATGTACGTTGTCTGTCACTATGCTTAACCACGCAGGATGATGTTTGGAAATCTGACGATAGAGATGCGCCTGATTGTACTTCCTGTTTAACTGACTCCACAGGGACAGTTAAACGGATAGCTACAAACGGAGGAAACCAAACAAGGTAGTTTATCTTCAACTGCTGAATGTAAGATAGGGATGGTTTTGTAGACACCATGTACTTCAGGGCTACTGAATGTTCTTTATACCACAAACCTCAAGCGTTGTGTTATTATTTCACTAATATTATCAACATAGAACTAAAGTTGTATGATTAGGACATCTCATCGCAATTGGTCCCATACTAGTAGTCTGAGAAAGATATCATGTACAATTGCGGTTGTTCAGTTGAACAAAACAAATCCACCAGAATGAGTCATCGTGCTAAACCTACTTGTTGTATGTTTTCACTACAAACTGAAATCTTTGATTACAGAGTTTGGTTGAAACCAAAACACATGAGTCAAACTAAAAAAATTACACTCTTGTTAAAAAGAAGAAAGAATGAATATTTGAAATCTAATTTCTAACCATAAAGGATTTTAGAAACATAAATTATAGAATAATAAATGCACTGTTCACTGTTTGTGACACGTAGGATTATATCACGAATTCTATGCAAGGATAAGTAGCTTGTTCAAATTAACTCAGGTTTTTGTCGACCAATCATACATACAGATAATAATAATAATAATAATAATAATCACTTTATTCCACAACAATAAAAATTTACAGCATGGAATTTTCAGCGTTTCTTTTACATATTGCAATGGTTTAGCTCTGTTTATAATTATATAAATATATAAAATGTTAAAATATTGATAGTTAATAGGAAAAAATAATAAAAAATAAATAAAAATAAAAAACCCAACAAAATCATACCATTTCTAGGTCATAGTGAATAATAAATAAATAATATAACAAATAACACTTGCATTAATATGCATCATTACATTTTATAGTTTAGTTACTGATTCAAAAGTTGTAAAAGTTCTTTTCTGATATTTGTCTCTTCACACAATACTCGTGCCAAATATGGAACGGTCGAATTTTTATATTTTGTAGTACGAGCATAAATGTTTATAAAATTTCTTCTGGTCTTACCCGAAGAGATACAAGGAAACAATTGTGAATAAAGAGGATGTTCACTATCAGATAAGATAACTTTAGCTAAGTGTTTACAAGAATTCATATGCCTATTGACAACAGTGTCATTTAGTTCAGTCAAAGGGATAGCACTGACCCTACTTACAGCCCTCAATGTTCTTCGTAGTATTATATGATCTTTCTTGAGTAGCCCAGGGAAGAATAATGGAGAACAATAAAGAATGATGGGCAAAACACATGAATTAATAAATTGTATGATAAGAGATTGAGTTATACCTGAGTGTCTCAACTTCTTTATGTAATAAGTCAGACGGAAAACTTTCTTAGAAACTATAAGAATATGAGACGACCAGCAAAGATTTGACGAGAAACTAATGCCAAGATAAGAAACACTTGACTTACTCTCAATCATGGTACCATCAATATTACAACAATCATGAGATTGAATCAATCCATGCATGTCTTTTTCACTTCTCAAGCTAAAATCAACAGTGTTACATTTAGTTGGATTTAGTTTAAGACCATTTGAGCCAGACCAATCCTTAACTTCAGCTAGGAAGCCATTCATATAGGAACAATCCGATGTGGAAACTACAGGGACAGAAACGGTCAGGTCATCAGCATACTTAATGAAGTTAACTTTGGGTGAGTTCGGAAGGTCATGCAGAAAGAAAGAGAAAAGAAATGGAGAAAGTACTGCACCTTGAGGCACACCACTTTCAGTTAGCTGGGAAGTGGAGCGCTTTCCAGCCAAAACAGTATGCTGTTTCCTATCCTTAAAATAAGAAGACAGCCATCTAGTTGCCCAGGACTCTGTTTGTGCTGAAATCATCTTTCCTAATAAAAGTGTCCTAGGAACAGAGTCGAAAGCTGCAGTATAGTCTAAGAAAGCTGTTCGAACGAACTTAGCGCCCTTATCAAGGCAGGAAACAATATTGTGGTGTAGTACAATGGCTGCATCTAATGTACTTCTTCCACACTTATAAGCAAACTGCTTAGGGTCACTAAAAGCTTTTAAAGAAGGTTTAAGAATATTCAAAAGAAGTTTCTCCATAGTTTTCAAAAAAGGAGATGTTATAGCGACTGGTCTAAATTTTATACCTGCTCCAGAAGATGATTTCTGTACAGGTACAACCTTGATTTCTTTCCAGTCAGCAGGTACCGTTTCCCTCTTAAATGATGCGTTAAAGATTTGAGTAAGAGGATGACACAAGATGTCTGCACACTTTTGGAGAAGAATGCTTGGTACACCATCTGGACCAAGGCTGTGTGTTGGATTTAATGACTTCAAACATAATAGTACATCCTTTTCTTCAAAACCCTGAAAATGACCATTTTCTTGACTAGGTACATCAGGTACAACCATATTAATTTGTTTCTTGATAAATGATTTGTTTAAAGCATTTACATCAGAATAAGCATCAACGGACATTTGTTTTTTACTTGTTAGTTTATTGAAAAGTTTCCAAATGTTTGAAGGATTTTTACATGATAAAAATTTTTCATTATATAGTCTGTTCAACCTTTCTATTTCAATTTTTATAAGGGTGTTTATTTTACGGACACCAGTATTATCACAATTCTTATACAACTTCTCTTTTTGTCTTCTAAGTTTTTTCAGTTGCAAAGAAGAGATTCTGTCAAATCTCGAAAACAGTGTTTCATAAGGACAGCAAATATCCAAACAAAACTTCAGATAATCGGTTATATTAGAGACAGTAGCATCCAACTTATCGTCAGTAAACAGTTCCCAGTTGGTATCATGCAACATGCTTCTTAATGCTAGAATGTTGTCATGGGAATATGAACGTTCATGTATCTTCTTTGTTAAATGACTAAACAATTTTCGTTGTGACTTGCCGTACACTTTCGGTAAAATACGAATAATGCAGTGGTCAGAATTTAGCAAAGGAGCTCTCCTTCGGGTTTCATATACATCACGGTCATTTATGAAAACCAGGTCTAGTGATTTGTCCAGACGTGTATTAAACTTGACTAGATTCTCATGACCAAGCGAAGTAAGAAAGCTGTGATCACATAAATTAAAATCACCACAGACTATAGACAACGAGTTTCCGAATGCAGGAGCAGCGAATTCAGTAAACTCATCTGCAAACATAACTATATTAGAAAGGCTACAATTGGGTGTTATGTAAATATTTGTTATGTATATATAAGAATATTTACTTAAGTGTTTTGGGCGACACCTGACGGTTATGCAATCTATATTGTCATTAGAATAATTGAAGCAAACGTGATTTGATGTAGACCAATTTGTGTTTATATATGTGGCTACCCCTCCTCCATATTTTTTCTTGGAACTATTTCTATCTTGGCGAAAAACTTTATATCCATTTATTGAAATTAGATTATCATCATAATGCTGGTGCAGCCAAGTCTCTTGTATTGCTAAAACGCCAGCATTTCGATAAACATTGGAATACATTAGGGATTGAAGGTAATCCATTTTGTTGGACAGGGATCTACAATTAGTGCTAACGAGTTCAGGAACAGTCATTTGATTAATTTGTGTACGTTTCAGTGCACGCTGCCAGCCACAGTGATGCTTTTTTCTCAATTTTTGTGGATGACACAACGCGGTAGGTTGTAATGATTTTAAAAATGCGCGATTATATATAATACGATTAGGACACATTATTGATAAATTAAAACAAAATTAAAAGAGCAAACCAAAGCAATTTTGCAAAATGTTGTAAGGTGGAATTTTTGGTAGCCCTATGTTCAAGCAGGCCGCCGAGATAAATACTGAAGATCTGAAAAACGCGAAACAAGCAAAATTTTCTATAAAACAACATTATTGACATACGTGTAAACCTTGGGCACTGTGGTCGTAAGTAATTCCATATTAGTTAGTTTATTAGATATATCACACACTGAACAGACAGTTTTATTTACTGGATTACGTTTCGAACAAACTTTATTGTTCATAATCATTTCATCAATTATAATCACACGACTTTGAAACTTGAGTTTTACAGCTTTCTTTTTCTTCTATTTGTCATTCGTTGAGGTAGTAGAATTTTCCAGATATCTGGGTGGACAGGTGTTGAATCTTTCCTATTGCATGTATTTGCAGTTGATTCGATAAACACAGCTTCTGTTACCAATCTCTCACTCCACCCTGTGACATCAGATTTTAAAACTGTCATCTTATCCCATCCATCCTATTGCATAGTTGTGTGTAACTGCAGAATTCTTAAAAGGGCAGGAATAAAAGTAGCATTCAAATACACAAACACAGTTAGAAACTGGCTTTGTCGGCTAAAGGATTCTGTGGAGCCTTTTTAGTTTATTTAATTCCCTGCCTGCAATGATTGTCAGGTCAAATAAATAGGTCAGAGTAGTAGAACAGGTGCAGTCAGACTAGCCGAACATTTGGTTGACCCAAATAAGATAAGAAATCTAGAGAATAGTTCAGCTATAGCACTACATGCAGAGGTAACGTCTTCTGTTTGGTTGTTTACCTGCTGAAGGTTATTCTGTCATCTCTTTGTTGTAGTTTCATAGACAGTTCGTTGATATATCTGCTAGTCGTATCCGTCCATGCAAAGTCTACCGCGATTGGTTGTGAAGTTCCTCAAGATTAGGCTTTGCTCTTGTTTTTTTCTCATGACCAAGATTTGGGACGTAAACATTGACGTAAATTTCTGTCTACTAATTTTGGCTAGCAGACAGCTCTCACCACACTAGTTTTTCTGTTCATCAACTGATAAATCCATCATAATCTTTCTTTTTGAATGTAATTTTAATATATGTATATATATTTGAAGCTACTAGTTTGAAAAAGTGACATAAAAGGCCACACGAGAGAAATCAGGGGACCTCTATTCCATTATGCTTTCTCTAGAAAGTCCAATTATTATTGATGCGAATTGAATATCTCTTAGTTTTACCATAAAAAGATCTCCGTTTCACAGTTAATACTTTATTTATTTTATTCCTTTGCGTTTCAGGTGGGACGTAGGGTTTCAAGCTTGAACTTTGAAGTTTCAGTAGTATTAGTAGTAGTGGTTTCGATTCTAAGGGGTGGAGTTGCTAACCTCACTCCCAACCTCTCCTCTTTATCGTTCTTACCACAGGTCTACCAAGATCTAAAAGTGAGTCGGCCAGAAATCAAAGCCCGGTTTATATGCGTAGTTGGCTCAAGTAGTTGGCTGAATGGTCACTGTGCTTGATCTTGGTTACTGATGGCCTCAGGTTCGATTTCTAGTGAGGTAATGAGTAATCACCGCTAAACAGTCCAATGTTTGAACGAAGTAGCTGTCTTGTACTTTATATACTTCTTACTATTATTCCATTTCCAATTGTTATTCCACTTATATCCTTTGATCAGTAAACAAGGAAAATGAAATCACCATAACTGGACAGAAGAATGTTTACCTGGTATTTGACTATATATATATTACTACTCAAAATTATGCTCCCTACTTACACGATGTCATTTGATTTTTAATGCATGGCAATGGATAACATGAAACACATCCAGTTATATTTGAGACTTCTTTGCAAAGTACACTGGCATATTCATTAAGTGGTGATGTTCTGAATAACAGACTCGATTAAAGTATGAACCATCTTAATATCTACCATAAACCATCAAACAAACAACATTAAGTTAATCCTTAAACATTTTCGAAGCATCCGAACTAGGAGATGATATGTTGACAGACGTGTTTACCTAGGTCCAATGGAATCTACCAGGATGGAATACTAATCGACTTAAACAAATAACACCATAGTTACCTTCAGCCCCACCCCCCCACCAGTAAGTATAACTCAATACCTTAGAAAGAAGGGCAACTAACAGCTATGAACAGAAGACATCCATGCTAAATGGCCTTCAAATCTAAACTGGTCACCATGTCATTCCTACTGGCTCACGCACTAACTCAAATGAATTCAGTATTCATTAAACAACAATATTCTGTGTATTTTATTCGTTAATTATTAATGCGTATCCTTTATCTTCAGAAAATTCAACAGTTTATTGTTTACCAGCAGTGTATTCTTTTGCTTCGTATCATCCAGTCCCTTTGTTACAGATGGTAAGATACATGTTTTCTAATAGTGTATGATATTTAACATCTAATAATTTTTTTAACATATATTCACATTTATTGTTTTGAAAGTAGTAATATTGAACGACTAAAGTCAATTTCCTTAAATTGAAGTAAAAGAAGTAACTAGTTTGATGGTGGTCTCCAACAGTATCCGAATGTATACCCGGTCACACTCTTTCATCAAGAGAATGCAGATGTAGCTAAGTGGCCTAATGGTTAATGCTACGGTGTTGGGAGCAATACGTGGTGAGCTCAAGAAGTTTCAAACGGGACAACATCAATTGTCTAAGAGCAAGTAGTTCTAGGTGACTTCAGTCTCGAAATAGGAGGAAACGTGTTTCCTGTTCTGTATCGCTAGTCAACAAACAACAAGTTTCCCTAGGTTTATCAATTCCAACAGGGTCGAGGAATCGGTTTAAAAAGCCTATGTTGTAAAATGAGGCTGACCAACGTCGTTCTATTAGATGTTGTAAAATCAAATGAATGACTGCATCGCTTAATGCCGAGGGAAGTTTACAGATTTGAAGACTTCAGTTTCACTTAACTTTCGAAGCTCAATGAAATCAGCTGAAACTGGAAACTAAATGGGTGTTTGAAAATATACATTTTCTGTGAGAACAATAAACATCTTCCTGCTAAGGAGTGAAATATACCTCACTTGTCAGTTTATCTCGAAGAAATACAAGTTTCGATGGAAGGTAAACAATCATAATTGCAAAATTACCAAATGTTTCTGGAAATCCTATTTATACCACAGATCATTGATAATCAGTCAACATCACTTTATTATTATTATTATTCACCTGGGTTCCTAGTAGAACACAGGGATTCAACTGCACGTCTCCACTTGCTTCTGTCTTCCTTCTGCTGTACTTTTCACCTGCATCCATGTTAGTCCATACTCTTTCAACTCCTCTTCACACGATCTCCTCCATGTCACCCTTGCTCTGACGTCCCACTCGCCGCTTCCCTTTCGGGTTCCACTCGAGCGATGGTCTGACGCGCGATCTCGCCAACCGGTCTCCTCAACGAGTTTCCAATCCATCTCCACTTTCTCCTGCATATTTGTTGGTTGATGATTGGTTCTTGTTTTGTTTGTTCCCATAGTTCCTTGTTGGTGATTCTTTCCGGCCCTGCCATTTGATCTTCAGTATAGAGCGAAGACAGTTGTTGATAAAGGTCAGCAACAGGCTGTTGGAAATATTCTTTGTGGCCCGCCAAGTTTCTGATCCGTATACAAGAACTGACTGACTTGACGTTTGTAGTGAAAATCCGACCGAATTTTGTTGTTGATGTTAGTTGAGTGACGAAGATTTCCAGGTGGGTTTCAGATTGATGTATGTGTTTCTCGCCTTCCCGATTCTCGCTCGATTTGACATCCTTGTCCGTTCCGACTGCCTGTAGTTGAGACAATGCTCCCTAGATAAGTGAATGAAGTAATCTCTTTTAAATCCCTCCCGTTGATGGTGATTGGCGATGGATGTTGTGTCTGTAGCTGTTGTTTGGTTGGTTATTTTCATGACCTCCGTCTTGTCTATGTTCACATGGAGTCCTGTCTTCGCCAGCTGCTTCTTCGACCAGTTTGTCTGTTTTTGCTTGTAAGTCTTCGATTTTGTGTGACATCAAACATAAATCATCCAAGAGTGAAATCCAGGTCTTCTAGGTTCTTCACGTCGGTCCAGGTTATCCCTGTTTGCTCGTTTCCCACCACAATTAGGAATATCATTGGTGATAGTAAGCACCCTTGTCTGACTCCTGTGTTTACTCTAGATGCCTCGCTGAGTTTTCCGTCGTGGATCACTTAACATGTGCCGTTGTCGTACAGCTGTTGAATAAGGTTGATGAATATTTGGGGTACGCCGTAGTACTCGAGTAATTTACAAATTACTTCACGATCAACGCTGTCTGTCGAAGGCTTTTTCGAAGTCTATAAAGTTGAGGTATAGGTTTGATTGATGCCATTCCATGCTATATTCGATGATGATGCGTAGAGTTGCAATTTTGTCAGAACATGACTTGCCTTTCCTGAATCCGGCTTGTTCTGGTCAAAGTTCTGCATCCAGTGAGCCCTTAATTCTCTCCAGGATGATGCGACTCAGGATTTTACTTGGCGTCGACAGGAGCATGATTCCTCGCCAGTTCTTGCAGAGTCTCAAGTCGCTTTTTCTTGGTAGTTTCACGAGGTAACTTTTCCTCCAGTCAGTAGGCACCTTTCCCTCCTTCCAGACCTTTTGGAATAATGGAGTCAGCATGTCTGCTGTCGTCTCTGGGTCCGCTTTGAGTGCTTCAGGGGGTATTCCATCTGGTCCAGCTGTTCTTCCAGCTTTCAGAAGCTTGATTGCGTTCAAGACTTCAGCTCTCGTTGGAGGATTGGTGTCAACTTGCAGTTTAGTGCGCAATCTTGCTGGTATTTCTGGACGGGTTGCAGGTGGTGGTCGGTTCAAGAGTCTCTTGAAGTGATCCACCCATTGTTTAATCTGTTTTTCTTCCTTGGTGTTTGGGCTCCCTTGGCTGTCTTTTATAGATTTCGCTTGTGTCGATCTCTTCCCGGATAGAGACTTGGTTATCTGATATGGTGTCCTCAAATCCCTTTTGCCTGCTGCCTTCTCAGCTTCAATGGCCAGATTGTCGAAGAATTGTCTTTTGTCTTTCCTAACACTCTTCTTCACTTCTTTGTCCAGTGCTGTGTAAGTTGAGCTCAGCGTCTCTTTCTCTTGCCCGTCTTTGCATTGAATCATTTTATCTTTCATCATTCTCCTCTCTTCTATTTATTTCCAAGTGTCCGTTGAGAGCCATTCCTTGTCTTATCTCTTCTTTCTTCCTAGAACCGTTGAACACGTTTCGTTGAGAATCGCCTTTAGAGACTTCCAATTTTCTTCCACGCATGATTCTCCAGTGATGTCACGTAGTGTTTTCTGCTTTGCTCTGACAGTTGCAGTGAAGGTGTCTTTTGAGGTTGTGTCCTTCAGTAATTGAGTGTTGAACTTGCATTGTGACATATCCCCAGCTATCCTCGAGGCTTTTAGTTTCACCTTGAAAGTCCCTTGTACTAGATAGTGGTCTGAACCCACATCTGCTCCTCTCCTCGACCTTGTATCCAGTAGGCTCCGTCTCCACTTTCTTGAAATTGAGATGAAGTCTATTTGATTCTTGGTGTTTCCATCTGGTGAAATCCATGTCGTCTTGTGTATATCCTTGTGTTTGAACACACTACCGCCAATCACCAAATCATTGAAGGCGCAGAAGTCTGAAAAGAGTTCACCATTGTCGTTCATTTCACCGAGGGCCTCACGACCCATGGCGAGTTCTCTTCCTGTGTTGTCTCGTCTCAGCTTCGCATTCATGTCGCCCATCAGGATTTTGATATCGTCATTTGGAACGTTGTCCACTACTGTTTGTAGTTGTCTGTAGAACGCCTCTTTCTTCTCTTGTTCTGAGACATTTGTAGGCGCATATCATTGAATGACTGTAACTTTCCTTCCTTTTGAGTTGAACCTGGCTGTCATTATCCTGTAGGAGATTGGTTCCCACTGCATGAGGGCTTTGGCTGCTGTCGGTGACGTCATGATGGCCACTCCCACGATGTGCACGTGATTGTCCTCTGGGTGGCCGGAATAGATTATTGTCTGACCAGTTGGCAGTTGGCACCTACCGCACCCATTCCATCTGCTCTCGCAGATTCGCAACACTTCTATTCTGTGTCTCCTCATTTCTGCTGCTACTTGGGCAGCCTTTCCAGTTTCGTACATTGTACGCACATTCCACGTCCCCATCCTTATTTTTGCTTTCATCGAAAGAAGGCACATCGGCTGACTGGCTTCCCGAAGGCTTTCACCAGCCTGTGTCATTTCACTTCCCCGATTCCAACGAAATATCAGGTTATTGTTTATAATTTTAGAATTTTCAATGTATCTGTGCGTTGAAGTTTGTGTGGCGATTTGGTTAAGTTTTGGGGGTAAGGTTGCTAGCACCACACCCCATCCCTCCCTCTTTGTCCGGCTTTAGGACCAGCTATAAAACTAGCGAGCTAGTAGTCTAGGTCAGGTTCAACGTCACTTTGCTCAGAATTATTTGTCTATACATCACTAGTAGAAATGTGATACATTTAGATGGCTGAAAGTAAATGAGTATCGCGCCACTTAAATCACATTCTGAAAACATTCATTTGTGTTCTTTCCGCTTATTAATGAATCTTATTATTCAACAACAAACACACTCTTCAGCTTATATCAGTAAAAGCCGTGGGTATTTTATGGTGTTCAACAATCATGCTAAATCATGCATCAGCTGAGATGCGTCTCACATATCAGTTCAACCACGTTTCATATTCAGAGAAAACAAGCAAGTTCATACTCACTTCAATTTTTATTTGTTTTGAAACCAAAGTTAATCTTTGCTGAGTTTCTTCCATACAATTCATTGTCATTGTAGTAGACTCGATAAGTGATTGCTCAAATGAACTTTGGTCATGAAAATATTAGAGTAAAAGAGTCAACTTCATCTAAATCCTCATTTGTAGAATTTATAAATAAATACAACTTCTCCGGTTCTTACGGTATGATTCAAATTCAGTCTGTCTGCATTCTTCGTCAAGCTGTGAAGAGTATGACTTAGAAATATGACTTGACAATAGTTGGCAGTCATTTGAAAAACAGGATGTTCTAGAGAGCAGTACACATCCAACGTAACATTGAACATCAAAACCGAGGCATTCAGGTGATGATATGTCGGGTTGATAAATCAGACATTGTAACACAGTCTAGTGAACCGTAAATTCTGAAGTTCGTCAACTTATATCGAGTACTACTTGAAACCAAATGGCTCTCTATCTGATTTTCGTTCCTCGTCTAAATTAAAATCAACAAAAAGGAACACTTGTGAGAAAGTATTTACATGCTATCTGTGATCACCTTTAAATTCTACTCATTCTCAACAACCATTATATAGTTTGTTTAATTAACTTCAACTAGGTCAAGAGTCATCCAAGCCTGATGAATTCAATGTTACTCTGGGTGCATTAAATTCTGTACCATTGTCAAACGCCTCATTCAACGGAATAACACTACCATATCCAACGGATATCCATTCACAGAGTCCTTTCGCGCCGAATATATACCCACCATTACCGTTTATTCCAGGACCATACCCATGGGTAACATATAAAAATCGATGGTGCATTCAAGATGTCTTCGATTATTTATGGTGCCTTCACGGAATAGTTCACCGAAATTCTTCATCTAGTTGAATGGGACGAACTACCCGATGTTGAATAAATACTTCTTGTGAACAAACTCTTTGTTATTTCGTTCTATAATTCCATGCACCACAGCTTATACTCCTGGAGAATTTATTGTCTATACCACTGAGTATTCCGGTTGAGGTTAGATGATAATTCCGATGTATGAGACAGTGTTGTAGAATAATTAGAAAAATGTAGGTAAGATGGTTGGTGACCACACAATCCGATTTTCCATGACTTCAAACAAATAAAAAACGGAAACTTTGAATTTCTCATGCAATAATCATCAGTATACTCGCAATATTCGAGACACAAATCACCATCAAATAGTGGTGCGTAAATACCCATTTCACATAGAAACATATCTGAGAAGAGATACTTCATTGTCATTCTCCTCAGATATTAGATTGTCGGTTTTTAATATACACAGGCACTTATTCTGAAGGGGAATATTCGTATACAGGTGTCGATCTACCAATGAAGCATTCAACATCTAGTTGAAATTCCTCTTAGAATAAATCACACTAGTAATCCCTATTGAGGAATAGTATCGAGAATTTATCAAGTAAATTTCTGATTGTTAAGTCACGCTTTTACACCTGCACAATCATAATAATATACGGAGTAGAATAAACGGAAAATAAGTGTCTGCTCTTCATGCATGTAACTTTTGAAATTCAACAGTGAGTGAAAATACCGGATTGAGATAATCTACGTTGAGCTGATTACAAATCATGATTTAATTGAAATTCCAATGGGTGAGTAAAGTTCAGAAACGTTGGAAATACCTCGATGAATAACTATATGACGTAAAACTAGCCGAATTGAGAGACGAGAAATAAGCACATGTGAATTTATCAGGTTAAATGATGATGGGTGAATGATGGTAGGAATTAAAGATGCGTCATCGATTGTTATCAGGATTAAATGCACTAAAATGAAATGTTTGATTGTGCAAAGCTAAAGTGAGTGTGAATTCTACGAGAGGCATTCTTGCATTCGTTGGCATTCGATGTATGTCTCATCTTGACGAAATGAATAGTGAGACTAATAACTGGTAATGAATGATCCGCTTCTAAGTTTTTATTTTCTTAGATATGGTGTTATGATATAATTCTCTAAGATGTGCGAGTTCAACTGACTGATTTTCAAATGGTTCATTAACAAAGTGTCTCGAATACAGTGAGCTGGGTGAAATGACGATTATGATTAGCAAAGAACAAATCACAACTCATTCCACGGTCGTTAATGAAGATTGAAAAACACATTGTGCACGGGACATGTTTTAATTGTTTGCAGAGTACTGTAGTAATCATTCTCTTACTATTAAGATTAATAGTCAAATTCGATGTTGTCATCTAAAGATCACTCCGATTGAAGTTATGCTGGGCTGCTGACAAAGGATACTTGGAGAAAAACACAGTTCGTCTGAAGTGGACGCAACCGTAGAGGAAATTTCTATCCAACTGCAGGTTTATTTCGACCAGAAACTTACAGTCAACCGTTTTCTACAAAGAAAGATACTGTCAAATGATTCCTCTAAGCTTTGAGTATAATGAGGAAATTGAGATTCAGACATTTTGAATAGAACTGACTGTGAACGACATGTAGCTGATTGATTCAAAAGACATAAGATTTCGAAGCAGTTAGTATCCTGACACATTTATTCTAATGGATTTGAGTAGCCTAGCTACGTATAAGTTAATTTAGTCCTCGAATAACATGTAGAAGTGAAACTTCTGGTCAAGAATGCATTCTGGAGTGTATTTACGCAAACGTGTATACATATGAATGTGTATGTACATAAACATATGATTCTCTGGAAAATCTGGTTGTATGATGAGATTGTTGTTCGAGTATGGGTCATTTGGAGATGTAGGGAGTGGTAATAAAGGGAGCAAGAGTATACGACAGATTGGTCTCTTGGTCGATGCAGTTGGCGGTAACATTTTAGCTGCACGCTGTGATTGGGGCGCAGTTTGTGGTAAGGGTGCGTAGAGAAGACACACATTTTCTTCTGCTGAATTAGAAACTGATATATTCTGTTTGATGGGGAGTGGGTGAGTTGGGAAATCCTCCTCGTCTAACTGTGACACTGATGGTGGATCTGTCAATGGGAGAGCTTCAACAGGCGAGAATATGTTAAGTCATTAGTCGCATGATATGTGGAATATGTAAATGTAAGTGAAACATTTCCCATATGAGTGCAAATTTAGTTGTATACAAGCATTTTAATAGGAAATTCAGTAAATTTATGTATGTATTAGTTGGAGAAAGGAAAAACATGTGAAACTAACATAGAGCAGGGACCGAAATGAATTGAATCCTAATGAATTTGAAATATGGCTTGAATGAATGAAAATATGAAAAATGAATTGAAAATATGGCTCGTAGCAAAATCACTAAAGTTGTATTTCGTAAGTAGTATTTTGGCGATACAAGCACGAGAGATACCATGTTCTTCTTCTATTGAAGTTATATCAGCCTTGCATGTGTGTAATAAAGTTGCAATGGATTTGTACTTTTTTTGATTAATACCTCAGTAGAGGAGAAACATCGTCATTTTATAACACTATTCAAATAATTTATACAGACCAGTGGTTTCGCATTTTCTGATATGGCTGAACTGAAACGCTTGTGATGAAATCGTGTACCTGTTATTCATGTTTCCCGTATTAGTAAAGGATTCCATACTACAGAATTATTGTTGTTATTTCTGTCTAAATTTGATAGCCAATTAAAAACAGTTTCAAGTATTGGTTTGTAGGGATTTGATTGATTGTTTATAGGACTTCATCATGAGCTGATATTAGTTGGAGAAACACTGGAGGACCTCGCAGTACTCGACAGCTGTTTCCTCATCAGTACGCATCCACCACCAGGGTTCAGACACAAGACATTATGGTTACAAGACGAGCTCGTAGACCAGTGGCTTAATGGTCGAGACAACAAAGATAGCAAAATATTGTTGTGATCATTCACCCACTCCATCTAAACAGAAGGCTAGTTGCAGTTACGCTCGATCGACTGAGCTGTGCTGCGATAGACATTTTATGTATATACTTTCTAGAGTTTACACAGATGGACAGGAGGACATGAGGTCTATGCATTTTAGAATGAAGTGCTTCACTGCTTCTTGTTAAATCTCATGATTATTTTCTGGGCCAAATATTTACCGTGTGCAGTTCAATGACATGAATGTGAATCCTGTGTTCAGTGAATTCAGGTCAAAGTTCTCTTCTAATCACACAGTCAATAAAACAAAGATAGAGTGTTTGACCTAGATAATAATAATAATAATAATTGTAATTACACCATCTCACTCCTACAGTTTACTCAGTCATTCTCGTAAATGCGTTCATTTTATAGTAAATTGTTGGTTGAATTCGAATTTTAACATATTCGCATCTGAGTTAGAACAAGAGGAGTGAATTTAACGAACACCGATTGACGACATCAGTATTGTTTCATCACATTCCGCTGAAAAAGTACACAATCTGCGACATACTTGAGTGACTCAAAGCGTGAGGTCGACATCACGGAAGATAATCGGACAGACAAGTCAAGAGAACATTTTGAGAAGAGAGAAAAGAAGAACCATTTCCATCATGCTAGAAGTGAGAAACGTAACCTTGAGGTAAGACTTTGTTTATTCAATAATTTATTGAGTGTGTTCGCGAAATAGTGTATCACTAAATAAAAAACAAAATAGGAGGCAGCTTCAACAGAGATAACACCAGAAGGTGTAAGAAATTTGAAATTCTTTTGTGATGAATTTTTTTCAACATTGCCGCATAAAATTTCATGTGATCTTTGACAATTAGTCACGTTTACGGTACTTAAAAGGTAAAATTTTAGATACACCAGTTGTTAGCCTTCTAGAATTGTGTGTTTCTTGCGAGATGTCAAACCAATCGCCATACGATAGACAGCTGATGACGATTGGCAGTAGTTGTGTTGCACTGTGTTTTGGAGTAATATCAATCAAACACGCGTGGCTGAAGGAATTAAGTTGAAGTAACATTTCATGAATCACGTATCCGTGTCTAACGATTAGGTAAATAGACAAGCATATGGTGGTGTCTGATCGGAAAGCATGATTAACATCACAGTGCCATAGTAAGTCATGCTGTCTGATAATCAAACTGGAATAATCTGTGATATTCTGGTTATAAATGTATTGTCGACAGCAGTATTACTCACCTGCTTATAACAAGTTGGGCGGAGTTGTCTTCTTGTACTATCATAAATGTACACTTCACAGACAAATAATCATTGACTCGGTAAAATCACTGAGTAATATATAAAACGTTGTCCAAGCTGTCTGTCTGAGATCTCCCGAAGTGGCTGTAAGTGACTGTAAGATTGATGTAGATAAAAAGGTGTAGCCTGAGGGCAGTGTGAGTCCTAACACTATCACATAAGTAGAAACAGAAGCTTCCATTTTCGTAGTTCACTGTTCGATCTGTCGAAACACATCTGGTAACCAGACATTCATTCTGCCACAGCCAATACGAATATGAACTAGGTGTCACGAAGACATTTAACAAGTCAATGTTCAACAAACTTTCCTCACATAAATCCTTAGCGTGATGAATTACAAAGTCGTCACAGGTTCTCCTGCACTTTCGTCAAGTATTACAAATCATATTTAGACTGCGTTTTACGACACAATACGGAAGTACTCACCTTCTCATTACCAAAGAAATGGATGAATTTCACTTGCTCAAATAATTTATCTACCTGACTTCACTAAACTCACATACATAGAGTGTTTCTACCTCGTTCAGATATTCATCTGTTCGTCAGAGAGTTTGATAGTTGCGAAGGTTGTCAGGGCAATAAAATAGAAGGAAGAAGTATCACATTTTGTGAAAGACATCTGCAATATTCACTTACCGACTATTAACTTCGAAAGTACTCCTTAGCTTCCAACAGTTCCGCAGAATTTAAAATACTATTCCCATTCCCGAATCATTCAAAAATTTGCTCGACGCTGAATTCAAAACACTCAACGTCAATGTGTTGACTTCTGGAATAGTGATAAAACCCTTGTCCTAAACAACAGTTTGTTTACTCCAGCGTTTGGAAGTGGTCATGTCATATATTTAGACTATGTGTTTCCTAAGGGATCTGGATGAATGTGAAAGTGGATTTCGTCACAAACCAAGTCACGTAGAGAGAATTCAAAGCGAAGAAGCACAGTAGGACTTGAAATGCCTGTGGCGACTAAAACCGACTTGCTATTGTCCGACCACCGAAAATCAGTCTTCCGTTATACCAATGCTACCCCAAGTAACGTGCGGTAAGAGAATGCCCCATTACAGCAAAAAGAGAGTTATTTGCTATAAAACCACTGCAACCACTTAACAGTAATAAAATTTCAAAAACACAAAATTACGTCGAAAATGCCATTAAGCAGATGTACAGATCAGAAAGTAATCTGAAATCCGAGGAATCGATCCCAGATGAGATAATGATTGTGTACTGCCGGAGGATATATACATATATTCTGTCCCGGTTAGACCATTCTATTGTCTCACTTAAATATCATCGAAATTACTCCTATTTTATAAAATATCAGCTCTCACTTATCTTGTAATTACATCAAGAGGTTTCATGAAAGTGTAAGATAACACGTATATTTATATAAGTAGATGTACACACATAGGAGACGTAAATGAAATCATTGAACGATAATTTTAGTCCTACACTGACTGTGCTACTCTTGTAAACCTTTCCAATTCATGAAACAGTCCACTCCTAAATTTAGATGGTGATGTTGGATGTCCCACTGTGGATTGTGTTTGCAGTATTATGAAACACAAATTGATACCTTGGAATTTCTTCAAACTCAGAATGATACAGCTGTAATATCTGATGATATTGTCTCTGGTTGGAGGTTGTCTACATTACGGCGTTTTGGTGTTACTGGTGTTTCTGAGAATTCCAAGTATTCTTAATCTTGAAGAGACAACTTATTATCCCAACAGGAGTTTAAATTTATCAGATAAAATACTTGAGCAAAATGGTGATTGAAATGATGAAATCGTGACAAAATATTAGTTTGTTAAGTTTCCTAATAATTTTACTGCTTTTAAATTAACTTGGAAGCATGTGACTAGATCAGTTTTAACACAGTGAAAAAATATCAGTCGTATGACTTTTCCAAAATAGGCCAAACGCGTATTAACCTAATTTGATGATTTGCTGTATTTGATTTGAACTTGATTAACTTGAATCAAATCCATCTATGATGCAGTGCAGAAGAATGAAAAAAATAGTCCAATATCAAGAATACGTGTTACTTGTACGGATGAATCATTAATCTACGAATATTGGCATTGTAGTTATCGAATATGACTAGAGTCACACCATAAGTCAGTTTAGAAAGAAAACTTTTGAAATGAATGCGAAAATGTCGTGGTCTGATTCTGTCGTTCATAAAGTATGTTAGATAAAGTAATATTCACATATTTCTTCCGTGGAAATAAAAACTGTTACAGGATAATTAGAGAACCATTGAAAACCAGGGAGTACTGGACAGCTGCTGTTTCATCCTAGTTTGGGAATCATCGGCAGTACGCACTCTCTGGGTTTCGAACCCAGGACCTTCCGGTTACAAGGCAAGCTCGTATACCATTCAGCCACTGGGACCCGATTCAATGGCTCGTGAATTCTAACTTCTACCAATTCGTGATTTAGTGCGACCCCAACCATTGTCGTTGGTGGGACATCCATCCACACACGTGACATCTAATTGGACCTCACTGGTCACGACTTCTCACTAGAACTCAGGAAACTCCTACCTGAAGCAAGTCACTAGTGAGAAGTCGTGACCAGTGAGGTCCAATTAGATGTCACGTGTGTGGATGGATGTCCCACCAACGACAATGGTTGGGGTCGCGCTAAATCACGAATTGGAAGAAGTTAGAATTCACGAGCCATTGAATCGGGTCCCAGTGGCTGAATGGTATACGAGCTTGCCTTGTAACCGGAAGGGCCTGGGTTGATGATTCCCAAACTAGGATGAAACAGCAGCTGTCCAGTACTCCCTGGTTTTCAATGGTTCTCTAACTGATATCAATCCGTGGTCAACTTGTAAAACATAACTAATCCTTACAAACCAAAACTATAGACAGGATAATTAGTTTTTTATAGCAAACGTAGAGCTGACCACATATTTATTGACTGTTAATGTCAAAAGTGGAGCTGGTTCCCAGTTATCATTGAGATATCTGAAGCTGTGAGAATACAGACTATTTTCCTGCAGGAAAAAAAACACTTATCTGGTAGGCAGAACACCTTAATAGCAGATTAGTTGTTTGGTGAGAGCTGGCGGTCCATCGCAGCACTACTACATTACTCTCAACTCGTCAGCTGGATCTACATGCATCACAGGTCTGGAGGTGGAGGTCTCGAATGACTAACCAGTAAAGTCGGTGAAGAAATATTAGACTTCATCTAAATCTTTAGATGTTGGTTGGATCGGAAAAGAAAGAGAGATCTTCATTACTCTGTCATCATTGTGGCAATCTACTGCGTTTAGCCTAATGGAACATGATCCGAATCTTCAGTTCTAATTTCAAGTCAGCAGTTATATGTGGTTACTTCTGCTGCATACTGAAGAACAAATGGGGGGAATGAATTCGTAAAATGAAGCTATAGCGACAAAACAACCAACAGCCGATCGCTCAACAGTGATGTAAGAGAAAATGGAGATGGATCGGGCACACTTTAAAGAGACAGTTGAAATACGTCGCGCGCAAGGCCAACGCTAGAGTGGAATTACAATGGAACCGAAAACGGAGTTGTCCTATGGTGAAAAGGAAGAGATCGTGGGAGGAGAAGATAAGAGATTGTGATCAAGAGATTGTGGACCGAGGTAAAGAGGGCTGGACAAAAATAGAACAAAGTGGAGGTGTGTTGCTGAAGTCTTATGTTCCACTCGGAACCTGAAGGAATACAGGTAATAACATAATAATATACTTATATATGGTTTGTACAGTAGTCTCTTGCGTCACGAGAAGCGTCTAGAACAGTCTGTTGAGGATTTCCTTTGCTCGACACAGAAGACCAGATGACCAGCCATAGAGGATAAGCGACAAGGGAATCTGATAACAAAGCACACAACAAATACACTAAAAGAAATGCAGATGGATCGAATGTTCACTATGAAGACCATTGACTGCCCCTACACGCGAGACGGAACCTCTCATTAAATCTGATTAGGAATCGAAGAATTGTGCATGTATCTAAAGATGGCGAAGAGAAAATTATGTGGAAAAGTAACGAAAGATTGTGGACATTTCTGCAACCAGTTGCAATTAAAAGTGATGAACCAGTTGGTGCAAAATTTTATTTTTCAACCACTATGTCCCATTCAAGATCCAATGGATAAATAATCAGTAACAATAACAATTAACACATGAAATTCATTACGTAATCCACTGAATATCAGCAGAGTACAGATCTGATTGCTGGAGGAAATTCTGAGAAGGTTTTATCATTTTCCCAGTGTAATTACTTGGTACATTATCAGTGAATCCATTAAAGTCCTTTTCACGACACTAAGCATGATGGTGTTGATCCAGGCATAGTCTTATAAGTAAACTACTTGGATTAAGTCGCTTCCCATTCATCCGTTCAACAAGAGCGATTGATGTAATGTTTCACTCAGCCTGATGGACGCGATGTAAGATTAAGTGCACCACTGAGGTTTTATAGCATTTCACTACAACAGATATTGAAGTTTCTTCTGGTGTATCCACGATAATTAAGCTCAGTAAATGTGACAGCAATCATTAACAGTCTTCATAATTTGGAAAGCTTCCATTATAGAAACAGATGTATTTACAACCGATTTGAATACAGAACCACAAACGAAAATCAGGATTACACGAGTTTTAACTATCAGACACACTTCGAAAGTCATAAGGTATTATTCTTATGGGTTCCAAGTGGGGTATGGTGCTTCTGCAGCCTCCCCACGGTCTCCACAGTCTCCACTTAGCCCTCTTCGCTGATCCCATGATTGCCTATACACTTACATTACATTCATTAGATCTACATTCTCCAATACACTTTCATGTCAACATTTCACATATGGTTGTGTCACACATGGTTCCTTCAAAAAACATGTATTCACTTCTTCAAACTTGGTATATCTAGAAATGTGAACCACTCATTTTCTGCTTCACATCATGCCTTTCCCATTTTGACAATAAGATTTTATCATTTGTCTTGAACATCTTTCCTCGACATAATCTATCAAGTTCCTTTAACCAGTGTCATACAGAATACACATATATAGTGCACTGCTTTCGAATTCACATGAAATAAAACGGAGACAATAGCCAGTCATCTGTTATTACCTACTATATTGTATTATTCTTTTGTGTTCACTGTAGAATGCAGGGCTTCAACACCACATATCTATTAAACTCTGTCTTCTGAAGTGACTTTTAGCTGACACCAAGATTACCCATTCACTTTCATTTCATTCTCAAAAGATCACCACATGTCACCCTTACACACACACGCTCAACCCATCCTTTCGGATTCGTGTTACATTTAACACTCTTCCTGATATATGAAGTCACTCCACATTGTCCCTGGTGTGGATCCGATCCATCTCTATTCTCTTCTGCATATTTGCTGGACAAAGGGCTTCTGGTTGGTATTTTGTACGTCGTACATTCTTTGTTGCTTACTCGTTCTGGCCATCTAATTTTCAGTAAGGAGCAAATGTAGCTGTTGATGAAACTCCACAGTAGTCTGTTGTCAGTGCTGTCGGTGATGTGCTCACCAGGCCTCTCAACAGTATAGTAGAAGTGATTTGAAATTACTGTTAAAAATCCGAATCTTGTTCGTTTTCTTGAGTGCAGTTTACTTCCACACTTATCTACTGGCCTTAGACAGGAACTACAATTCACAGAAAGGCATCATCCACACAACAAACTGATTCATGAAATGTTACTTCAACTTAATTCCTTCAGCCACGTGTGTTTGATTGATATTACTCCAAAACACAGTGCAACACAACTACTGCCAATCGTCATCAGCTGTCTATCGTATGGCGATTAGTTTGACATCTCCCAAGAAACACAAAATTCTAGAAGGCTAACAACTGTTGTATCTAAAATTTCGCTTTTAAGTAGAATAGAGATAGAATCTCTTCAGAGATTTAATACCGTAAACGTGACTAATTGTCAAAGATCACATGAAATTTTATGCGGCAATGTTGAAAAAAATTCATCACAAAAGAATTTCAAATTTCTTACACCTTCTGGTGTTATCTCTGTTGAAGCTGCCTCCTATTTTGTTTTTTATTTAGTGATACACTATTTCGCGAACACACTCAATAAATTATTGAATAAACAAAGTCTTACCTCAAGGTTACGTTTCTCACTTCTAGCATGATGGAGGTGGGTGTTCTTTTCACTCTTCCCAAAATGTTCTCTTGACTTGTCTGTCCGATTATCTTCCGTGATGTCGACCTCACGCTTTGAGTCACTCAAGTATGTCGCAGATTGTGCACTTTTTCAGCAGAATGTGATGAAACAATACTGATGTCGTCAATCGGTGTTCGTTAAATTCACTCCTCTTGTTCTAACTCAGATGCGAATATGTTAAAATTCGAATTCAACCAACAATTTACTATAAAATGAACGCATTTACGAGAATGACTGAGTAAACTGTAGGAGTGAGATGATGCCAATATTATTATCTAGGTCAAATACTCTATCTGTTTTGATTGATGTATGTGAGTTTAGTGAAATTAGGTAGATAAATTATTTGAGCAAGTGAAATTCATCCATTTCTTTGGTAATGAGAAGGTGAGTACTTCCGTATTCACGAGCCATTGAATCGGGTCCCACTGGCTGAATGGTATACGAGCTTGCCTTGTAACCGGAAGGTCCTGGGTTCGAAACCCAGAGAGTGCGTACTGCCGATGATTCCCAAACTAGGATGAAACAGCAGCTGTCCAGTACTCCCTGGTTTTCAATGGTTCTCTAATTATCCTGTAACAGTTTTTATTTCCACGGAAGAAATATGTGAATATTACTTTATCTAACATACTTTATGAACGACAGAATCAGACCACGACATTTTCGCATTCATTTCAAAAGTTTTCTTTCTAAACTGACTTATGGTGTGACTCTAGTCATATTCGATAACTACAATGCCAATATTCGTAGATTAATGATTCATCCGTACAAGTAACACGTATTCTTGATATTGGACTATTTTTTTCATTCTTCTGCACTGCATCATAGATGGATTTGATTCAAGTTAATCAAGTTCAAATCAAATACAGCAAATCATCAAATTAGGTTAATACGCGTTTGGCCTATTTTGGAAAAGTCATACGACTGATATTTTTTCACTGTGTTAAAACTGATCTAGTCACATGCTTCCAAGTTAATTTAAAAGCAGTAAAATTATTAGGAAACTTAACAAACTAATATTTTGTCACGATTTCATCATTTCAATCACCATTTTGCTCAAGTATTTTATCTGATAAATTTAAACTCCTGTTGGGATAATAAGTTGTCTCTTCAAGATTAAGAATACTTGGAATTCTCAGAAACACCAGTAACACCAAAACGCCGTAATGTAGACAACCTCCAACCAGAGACAATATCATCAGATATTACAGCTGTATCATTCTGAGTTTGAAGAAATTCCAAGGTATCAATTTGTGTTTCATAATACTGTAAACACAATCCACAGTGGGACATCCAACATCACCATCTAAATTTAGGAGTGGACTGTTTCATGAATTGGAAAGGTTTACAAGAGTAGCACAGTCAGTGTAGGACTAAAATTATCGTTCAATGATTTCATTTACGTCTCCTATGTGTGTACATCTACTTATATAAATATACGTGTTATCTTACACTTTCATGAAACCTCTTGATGTAATTACAAGATAAGTGAGAGCTGATATTTTATAAAATAGGAGTAATTTCGATGATATTTAAGTGAGACAATAGAATGGTCTAACCGGGACAGAATATATGTATATATCCTCCGGCAGTACACAATCATTATCTCATCTGGGATCGATTCCTCGGATTTCAGATTACTTTCTGATCTGTACATCTGCTTAATGGCATTTTCGACGTAATTTTGTGTTTTTGAAATTTTATTACTGTTAAGTGGTTGCAGTGGTTTTATAGCAAATAACTCTCTTTTTGCTGTAATGGGGCATTCTCTTACCGCACGTTACTTGGGGTAGCATTGGTATAACGGAAGACTGATTTTCGGTGGTCGGACAATAGCAAGTCGGTTTTAGTCGCCACAGGCATTTCAAGTCCTACTGTGCTTCTTCGCTTTGAATTCTCTCTACGTGACTTGGTTTGTGACGAAATCCACTTTCACATTCATCCAGATCCCTTAGGAAACACATAGTCTAAATATATGACATGACCACTTCCAAACGCTGGAGTAAACAAACTGTTGTTTAGGACAAGGGTTTTATCACTATTCCAGAAGTCAACACATTGACGTTGAGTGTTTTGAATTCAGCGTCGAGCAAATTTTTGAATGATTCGGGAATGGGAATAGTATTTTAAATTCTGCGGAACTGTTGGAAGCTAAGGAGTACTTTCGAAGTTAATAGTCGGTAAGTGAATATTGCAGATGTCTTTCACAAAATGTGATACTTCTTCCTTCTATTTTATTGCCCTGACGACCTTCGCAACTATCAAACTCTCTGACGAACAGATGAATATCTGAACGAGGTAGAAACACGTCTATGTATGTGAGTTTAGTGAAGTCAGGTAGATAAATTATTTGAGCAAGTGAAATTCATCCATTTCTTTGGTAATGAGAAGGTGAGTACTTCCGTATTGTGTCGTAAAACGCAGTCTAAATATGATTTGTAATACTTGACGAAAGTGCAGGAGAACCTGTGACGACTTTGTAATTCATCACGCTAAGGATTTATGTGAGGAAAGTTTGTTGAACATTGACTTGTTAAATGTCTTCGTGACACCTAGTTCATATTCGTATTGGCTGTGGCAGAATGAATGTCTGGTTACCAGATGTGTTTCGACAGATCGAACAGTGAACTACGAAAATGGAAGCTACTGTAAGGATTCCTACTCCCCCAGACCACACTATTTCATCTGTATTAACCTTACAGTCACTTACAGCCACTTCGCGAAATCTCAGGCATTAGAAGGAAGAACACGAATTTCAGCAAAGAAATCTTTTTGGCGATTTCATTCTCAAAAGCTTTGAAATCGCATTTATGTAGATTATCTTACATGGATACAATTATTATTTGTTTAATTTCACATAGTAACGAAGGTCATAATAATTTTCAACTTGATAGGAAAGTTTGAAGGTAGGAATGTAGATTACAAGAGATTAGGAGACAAGATTTCATAGGATTAGAAAATGGAAATTTGAAATAATAATTTGAGCCTGAAATGAAGTTTAGGAGGTGTGAATATAGATTACAAAAGCCTTCGAAACACAAAAATTGCACAGGATTAACATATAATTGTAAAATAGTTATTTCAAACGAATTATACATGTGAACAGGAAAAGCATGGAAACAAACTTGAAATAACTGTTTTTATAACTGAAAAAAATTAGGTGGATCTAATGAAGACTGAGGGACTAAGGATCAGACACACAGCGAACGAAAAAATGCTCAAAAGAAAAAGCGAGAACGAAAAAAGACGAAGAAGGTAAAAAAGAGGAAGCAAAGGGAACATACCAAACTAGGTCCATGGTAGTTGTAGAGGTTGGACTAATTTCTTCTGAACACACGGCTCCGGCTTCTCGATGCATATGACGAGAGCTTCCGCATTACAAAGAAGTCGGAAACATACTGTTCTTGGTAAGTTTCTGTTGACTTTGTAAATCACTTTGAAAGAATCAGTTGAGATGTTGTGGAAGGTGTTGACCAGATGTTCCATAATGGCACTTCTGAGTGAACCGGTGCCTCCTCTTTGCAGCCACGCTATGTAGTGTTCTTTAGCACGTTTTGAAAGGACGCGCATACAACGACCTATGTACCTAGCTCCGCACGAGCAAGTGAACTGGTATGTGTACATTGAATTGGTCATATGCGAGAGTTTGTCCTTCGTGTTGTTTCGAAGTATTGGACGGGTAAAGAATGTCACTCTTAGTGTTGCTGCAGGGAAGCTGCCAAATCTCCCTTGAAATTCAGATTTAGATACAGTGTTTTCTTTGGCGCTGAATCGCATTCTTCTCTTTTAGGTTTCGGTTTCATGTTCTTTTCGACAAAACGTGTCGGGTAGCCATTTTGAGCCAGGATATTTTTTAGGGATAGGAGCTCCTCTTCCATGCAATCGCTGCTGCAGATTTTTCTAATGCGATGGGTTAGTGTGCTGATGAGAGCTCGTTTTCACCTCGAAGTACCCAACTATAGAAATGCGTTAGTTGACCATTCCATATCGGTTTTCCGTGGATGGACCCCTTCAGGGTTCCATCAACTCTTCTTTTCGATTCCACGTCCAGAAATGGAATCATTGAATCGATTTCTAATTCCATTGTGAATTCAATCGAAGGATGGGAATTATTAAATTCTTGTAAGATGCAGTTGAAGTCCGAGTTGTCGTAGCAGACTATAAAGGTATCGTCAACGTACCTTTTGTATAGTAGTAATTTGTTTATTGTTGATTTTAAAACTCCACTCTCCATACTGGCCATAAAGTAGTCTGCTAAAAGCGGGCCAAGAGGAGATCCCATTGCAATTCCATCTTTTTGTATGTAGAGGTAGATCTCAGACATACAGCATGGACAACATATTATATAATACGCAACGTTTTACAGAATCAATGATTGTTTGTTTCTGAAGTGAAAATATATGACAGTACAAGAAGAAAACTCTGCACTACTTGTTATAAGCAGGTGAGTAATACTACTGTCGACAACAGAGTTATAACCAGAACACCACAGATTATTTCAGTTTGATTATCAGACAACATGACCTACAATAGCATTGTGAAAACGACAATGTTAATCATGGCTTCCGAACAGAGACCACCATATGCTTGTCTAACTAGCTGATCGGTAGAGACAGATAGGTGATTCATGAAATGTTACTGCAACTTAATTCCTTCAGCCACGTGTGTTTGATTGATATTACTCCGAAACACAGTGCAACACAACTACTGTCAATACTTATCAGCTGTCTATCGTATGGCGATTAGTTTGACATCTTGCAAGAAACACAAAATTCCAGAAGGCTTACAACTGTTGTATCTAAAATTTCGCTTTTAAGTAGAATAGAGATAGAATCTCTTCAGAGATTTAATACCGTAAACGTGAGTAATTGTCAAAGATCACATGAAATTTTATGCGGCAATGTTGAAAAAAATTCATCACAAAAAAATTTCAAATTTCTTACACCTTCTGGTGTTATCTCTGTTGAAGCTGCCTCCTATTTTGTTTTTTATTTAGTGATACACTATTTCGCGAACACACTCAATAAATTATTGAATAAACAAAGTCTTACCTCAAGGTTACGTTTCTCACTTCTAGCATGATGGAAATGGTTCTTCTTTTCTCTCTTCTCAAAATGTTCTCTTGACTTGTCTGTCCGATTATCTTCCGTGATGTCGACCTCACGCTTTGAGTCACTCAAGTATGTCGCAGATTGTGCACTTTTTCAGCAGAATGTGATGAAACAATACTGATGTCGTCAATCGGTGTTCGTTAAATTCACTCCTCTTGTTCTAACTCAGATGCGAATATGTTAAAATTCGAATTCAACCAACAATTTACTATAAAATGAACGCATTTACGAGAATGACTGAGTAAACTGTAGGAGTGAGATGGTGTAATTACAAATTATTATTATTATCTAGGTCAAACACTCTATCTTTGTTTTATTGACTGTGTGATTAGAAGAGAACTTTGACCTGTATTCACTGAACACAGGATTCACATTCATGTCATTGAAGTGCACACGGTAAATATTTGGCCCAGAAAATAATCATGAGATTCAACAAGAAGCAGTGAAGCACTTCATTCTAAAATGCATAGACCTCATGTCCTCCTGTCCATCTGTGTAAACTCTAGAAAGTATATACATAAAATGTCTATCGCAGCACAGCTCAGTCGATTGAGCGTAACTTGAACTAGCCTTCTGTTTAGATGAAATGGGTGAATGATCACAACAATATTTTGCTATCTTTGTTGTCTCGACCATTAAGCCACTGGTCTACGAGCTCGCCTTGTAACCATAATGTCTTGTGTCTGAACCCTGGTGGTGGATGCGTACTGATGAGGAAACAGCTGTCGAGTACTGCGAGGTCCTCCAGTGTTTCTCCAACTAATATCAGCTCATGATGAAGTCCTATAAACAATCAATCAAATCCCTACAAACCAATACTTGAAACTGTTTTTAATTGGCTATCAAATTTAGACAGAAATAACAACAATAATTCTGTAGTATGGAATCCTTTACTAATGCGGGAAACATGAATAACAGGTACACGATTTCATCACAAGCGTTTCAGTTCAGCCATATCAGAAAATGCGAAACCACTGGTCTGTATAAATTATTTGAATAGTGTTATAAAATGACGATGTTTCTCCTCTACTGAGGTATTAATCAAAAAAAGTACAAATCCATTGCAACTTTATTACACACATGCAAGGCTGATATAACTTCAATAGAAGAAGAACATGGTATCTCTCGTGCTTGTATCGCCAAAATACTACTTACGAAATACAACTTTAGTGATTTTGCTACGAGCCATATTTTCAATTCATTTTTCATATTTTCATTCATTCAAGCCATATTTCAAATTCATTAGGATTCAATTCATTTCGGTCCCTGCTCTATGTTAGTTTCACATGTTTTTCCTTTCTCCAACTAATACATACATAAATTTACTGAATTTCCTATTAAAATGCTTGTATACAACTAAATTTGCACTCATATAGGAAATGTTTCACTTACATTTACATATTCCACATATCATGCGACTAATGACTTAACATATTCTCGCCTGTTGAAGCTCTCCCATTGACAGATCCACCATCAGTGTCACAGTTAGACGAGGAGGATTTCCCAACTCACCCGCTCCCCATCAAACAGAATATATCAGTTTCTAATTCAGCAGAAGAAAATGTGTGTCTTCTCTACGCACCCTTACCACAAACTGCGCCCCAATCACAGCGTGCAGCTAAAATGTTACCGCCAACTGCATCGACCAAGAGACCAATCTGTCGTATACTCTTGCTCCCTTTATTACCACTCCCTACATCTCCAAATGACCCATACTCGAACAACAATCTCATCATACAACCAGATTTTCCAGAGAATCATATGTTTATGTACATACACATTCATATGTATACACGTTTGCGTAAATACACTCCAGAATGCATTCTTGACCAGAAGTTTCACTTCTACATGTTATTCGAGGACTAAATTAACTTATACGTAGCTAGGCTACTCAAATCCATTAGAATAAATGTGTCAGGATACTAACTGCTTCGAAATCTTATGTCTTTTGAATCAATCAGCTACATGTCGTTCACAGTCAGTTCTATTCAAAATGTCTGAATCTCAATTTCCTCATTATACTCAAAGCTTAGAGGAATCATTTGACAGTATCTTTCTTTGTAGAAAACGGTTGACTGTAAGTTTCTGGTCGAAATAAACCTGCAGTTGGATAGAAATTTCCTCTACGGTTGCGTCCACTTCAGACGAACTGTGTTTTTCTCCAAGTATCCTTTGTCAGCAGCCCAGCATAACTTCAATCGGAGTGATCTTTAGATGACAACATCGAATTTGACTATTAATCTTAATAGTAAGAGAATGATTACTACAGTACTCTGCAAACAATTAAAACATGTCCCGTGCACAATGTGTTTTTCAATCTTCATTAACGACCGTGGAATGAGTTGTGATTTGTTCTTTGCTAATCATAATCGTCATTTCACCCAGCTCACTGTATTCGAGACACTTTGTTAATGAACCATTTGAAAATCAGTCAGTTGAACTCGCACATCTTAGAGAATTATATCATAACACCATATCTAAGAAATAAAAACTTAGAAGCGGATCATTCATTACCAGTTATTAGTCTCACTATTCATTTCGTCAAGATGAGACATACATCGAATGCCAACGAATGCAAGAATGCCTCTCGTAGAATTCACACTCACTTTAGCTTTGCACAATCAAACATTTCATTTTAGTGCATTTAATCCTGATAACAATCGATGACGCATCTTTAATTCCTACCATCATTCACCCATCATCATTTAACCTGATAAATTCACATGTGCTTATTTCTCGTCTCTCAATTCGGCTAGTTTTACGTCATATAGTTATTCATCGAGGTATTTCCAACGTTTCTGAACTTTACTCACCCATTGGAATTTCAATTAAATCATGATTTGTAATCAGCTCAACGTAGATTATCTCAATCCGGTATTTTCACTCACTGTTGAATTTCAAAGTTACATGCATGAAGAGCAGACACTTATTTTCCGTTTATTCTACTCCGTATATTATTATGATTGTGCAGGTGTAAAAGCGTGACTTAACAATCAGAAATTTACTTGATAAATTCTCGATACTATTCCTCAATAGGGATTACTAGTGTGATTTATTCTAAGAGGAATTTCAACTAGATGTTGAATGCTTCATTGGTAGATCGACACCTGTATACGAATATTCCCCTTCAGAATAAGTGCCTGTGTATATTAAAAACCGACAATCTAATATCTGAGGAGAATGACAATGAAGTATCTCTTCTCAGATATGTTTCTATGTGAAATGGGTATTTACGCACCACTATTTGATGGTGATTTGTGTCTCGAATATTGCGAGTATACTGATGATTATTGCATGAGAAATTCAAAGTTTCCGTTTTTTATTTGTTTGAAGTCATGGAAAATCGGATTGTGTGGTCACCAACCATCTTACCTACATTTTTCTAATTATTCTACAACACTGTCTCATACATCGGAATTATCATCTAACCTCAACCGGAATACTCAGTGGTATAGACAATAAATTCTCCAGGAGTATAAGCTGTGGTGCATGGAATTATAGAACGAAATAACAAAGAGTTTGTTCACAAGAAGTATTTATTCAACATCGGGTAGTTCGTCCCATTCAACTAGATGAAGAATTTCGGTGAACTATTCCGTGAAGGCACCATAAATAATCGAAGACATCTTGAATGCACCATCGATTTTTATATGTTACCCATGGGTATGGTCCTGGAATAAACGGTAATGGTGGGTATATATTCGGCGCGAAAGGACTCTGTGAATGGATATCCGTTGGATATGGTAGTGTTATTCCGTTGAATGAGGCGTTTGACAATGGTACAGAATTTAATGCACCCAGAGTAACATTGAATTCATCAGGCTTGGATGACTCTTGACCTAGTTGAAGTTAATTAAACAAACTATATAATGGTTGTTGAGAATGAGTAGAATTTAAAGGTGATCACAGATAGCATGTAAATACTTTCTCACAAGTGTTCCTTTTTGTTGATTTTAATTTAGACGAGGAACGAAAATCAGATAGAGAGCCATTTGGTTTCAAGTAGTACTCGATATAAGTTGACGAACTTCAGAATTTACGGTTCACTAGACTGTGTTACAATGTCTGATTTATCAACCCGACATATCATCACCTGAATGCCTCGGTTTTGATGTTCAATGTTACGTTGGATGTGTACTGCTCTCTAGAACATCCTGTTTTTCAAATGACTGCCAACTATTGTCAAGTCATATTTCTAAGTCATACTCTTCACAGCTTGACGAAGAATGCAGACAGACTGAATTTGAATCATACCGTAAGAACCGGAGAAGTTGTATTTATTTATAAATTCTACAAATGAGGATTTAGATGAAGTTGACTCTTTTACTCTAATATTTTCATGACCAAAGTTCATTTGAGCAATCACTTATCGAGTCTACTACAATGACAATGAATTGTATGAAGAAACTCAGCAAAGATTAACTTTGGTTTCAAAACAAATAAAATTGAAGTGAGTATGAACTTGCTTGTTTTCTCTGAATATGAAACGTGGTTGAACTGATATGTGAGACGCATCTCAGCTGATGCATGATTTAGCATGATTGTTGAACACCATAAAATACCCACGGCTTTTACTGATATAAGCTGAAGAGTGTGTTTGTTGTTGAATAATAAGATTCATTAATAAGCGGAAAGAACACAAATGAATGTTTTCAGAATGTGATTTAAGTGGCGCGATACTCATTTACTTTCAGCCATCTAAATGTATCACATTTCTACTAGTGATGTATAGACAAATAATTCTGAGCAAAGTGACGTTGAACCTGACCTAGACTACTAGCTCGCTAGTTTTATAGCTGGTCCTAAAGCCGGACAAAGAGGGAGGGATGGGGTGTGGTGCTAGCAACCTTACCCCCAAAACTTAACCAAATCGCCACACAAACTTCAACGCACAGATACATTGAAAATTCTAAAATTATAAACAATAACCTGATATTTCGTTGGAATCGGGGAAGTGAAATGACACAGGCTGGTGAAAGCCTTCGGGAAGCCAGTCAGCCGATGTGCCTTCTTTCGATGAAAGCAAAAATAAGGATGGGGACGTGGAATGTGCGTACAATGTACGAAACTGGAAAGGCTGCCCAAGTAGCAGCAGAAATGAGGAGACACAGAATAGAAGTGTTGCGAATCTGCGAGAGCAGATGGAATGGGTGCGGTAGGTGCCAACTGCCAACTGGTCAGACAATAATCTATTCCGGCCACCCAGAGGACAATCACGTGCACATCGTGGGAGTGGCCATCATGACGTCACCAACAGCAGCCAAAGCCCTCATGCAGTGGGAACCAATCTCCTACAGGATAATGACAGCCAGGTTCAACTCAAAAGGAAGGAAAGTTACAGTCATTCAATGCTATGCGCCTACAAACGTCTCAGAACAAGAGAAGAAAGAGGCGTTCTACAGACAACTACAAACAATAATGGACAACGTTCCAAATGGCGATATCAAAATCCTGATGGGCGACATGAATGCGAAGCTGGGAGGAGACAACACAGGAAGAGAATTCATTATGGGTCGAGAGGCCCTCGGTGAAATGAACGACAATGGTGAACTCTTCTCAGACTTCTGCGCCTTCAATGATTTGGTGATTGGTGGCAGTGTGTTCAAACACAAGGATATACACAAGACGACACGGATTTCACCAGATGGAAACACCAAAAACCAAATAGACTTCATCTCAATTTCAAGAAAGTGGAGACGGAGCCTACTGGATACAAGGTCGAGGAGAGGAGCAGATGTGGGTTCAGACCACTATCTAGTACAAGGGACTTTCAAGGTGAAACTAAAAGCCTCGAGGATAGCTGGGGATATGTCACAATGCAAGTTCAACACTCAATTACTGAAGGACACAACCACAAAAGACACCTTCACTGCAACTGTCAGAGCAAAGCAGGAAACACTACGCGACATCACTGAAGAATCATGCGTGGAAGAAAATTGGAAGTCTCTGAAGGCGATTCTCAACGAAACGTGTTCAACGGTTCTAGGAAGAAAGAAGAGACAAGACAAGGAATGGCTCTCAACGGACACTTGGAAATAAATAGAAGAGAGGAGAATGATGAAAGAGAAAATGATTCAATGCAAAGACGGGCAAGAGAAAGAGACGCTGAGCTCAACTTACACAGCACTGGACAAAGAAGTGAAGAAGAGTGTTAGGAAGGACAAAAGACAATTCTACGACAATCTGGCCATTGAAGCTGAGAAGGCAGCAGGCAAAAGGGACCTGAGGACACTATATCAGATAACCAAGTCTCTATCCGGGAAGAGATCGACACAAGCGAAATCTATAAAAGACAGCCAAGGGAGCCCAAACACCAAGGAAGAAAAACAGATTAAACAATGGGTGGATCACTTCAAAGGACTCTTGAACCGACACATCCAGAAATACCAACAACAGCGGCACACAACTGCAAGTTGACACCAATCCTCCAACGAGAGCTGAAGTCTTGAACGCAATCAAGCTTCTGAAAGCTGGAAGAACAGCTGGACCAGATGGAATACCCCCTGAAGCACTGAAAGCGGACCCAGAGACGACAGCAGACATGCTGACTACTCCATTATTGCAAAAGGTCTGGAAGGAGGGAAAGGTGCCTACTGACTGGAGGAAAAGTTACCTCGTGAAACTACCAAGAAAAAGCGACTTGAGACTCTGCAAGAACTGGCGAGGAATCATGCTCCTGTCGACGCCAAGTAAAATCCTGAGTCGCATCATCCTGGAGAGAATTAAGGGCTCACTGGATGCAGAACTTTGACCAGAACAAGCCGGATTCAGGAAAGGCAAGTCATGTTCTGACAAAATTGCAACTCTACGCATCATCATCGAATATAGCATGGAATGGCATCAATCAAACCTATACCTCAACTTTATAGACTTCGAAAAAGCCTTCGACAGACAGCGTTGATCGTGAAGTAATTTGTAAATTACTCGAGTACTACGGCGTACCCCAAATATTCATCAACCTTATTCAACAGCTGTACGACAACGGCACATGTTAAGTGATCCACGACGGAAAACTCAGCGAGGCATCTAGAGTAAACACAGGAGTCAGACAAGGGTGCTTACTATCACCAATGATATTCCTAATTGTGGTGGACTGGATTATGCGCTAGACAGCGGGAAACGAGAAGACAGGGATAACCTGGACCGACGTGAAGAACCTAGAAGACCTGGATTTCACTCTTGGATGATTTATGTTTGATGTCACACAAAATCGAAGACTTACAAGCAAAAACAGACAAACTGGTCGAAGAAGCAGCTGGCGAAGACAGGACTCCATGTGAACACAAACAAGACGGAGGTCATGAAAATAACCAACTAAACAACAGCTACAGACACAACATCCATCGCCAATCACCATCAACGGGAGGGATTTAAAAAAGAGATTACTTCATTCACTTATCTAGGGAGCATTGTCTCAACTACAGGCAGTCGGAACGGACAAGGATGTCAAATCGAGCGAGAATCGGGAAGGCGAGAAACACATACATCAATCTGAAACCCACCTGGAAATCTTCGTCACTCAACTAACATCAACAACAAAATTCGGTCGGATTTTCACTACAAACGTCAAGTCAGTCAGTTCTTGTATACGGATCAGAAACTTGGCGGGCCACAAAGAATATTTCCAACAGCCTGTTGCTGACCTTTATCAACAACTGTCTTCGCTCTATACTGAAGATCAAATGGCAGGGCCGGAAAGAATCACCAACAAGGAACTATGGGAACAAACAAAACAAGAACCAATCATCAACCAACAAATATGCAGGAGAAAGTGGAGATGGATTGGAAACTCGTTGAGGAGGCCGGTTGGCGAGATCGCGCGTCAGGCCATCGCTCGAGTGGAACCCGAAAGGGAAGCGGCGAGTGGGACGTCAGAGCAAGGGTGACATGGAGGAGATCGTGTGAAGAGGAGTTGAAAGAGTATGGACTAACATGGATGCAGGTGAAAAGTACAGCAGAAGGAAGACAGAAGCAAGTGGAGACGTGCAGTTGAATCCCTGTGTTCTACTAGGAACCCAGGTGAATAATAATAATAATAATAAAGTGATGTTGACTGATTATCAATGATCTGTGGTATAAATAGGATTTCCAGAAACATTTGGTAATTTTGCAATTATGATTGTTTACCTTCCATCGAAACTTGTATTTCTTCGAGATAAACTGACAAGTGAGGTATATTTCACTCCTTAGCAGGAAGATGTTTATTGTTCTCACAGAAAATGTATATTTTCAAACACCCATTTAGTTTCCAGTTTCAGCTGATTTCATTGAGCTTCGAAAGTTAGGTAAAACTGAAGTCTTCAACTCTGTAAACTTCCCTCGGCATTAAGCGATGCAGTCATTCATTTGATTTTACAACATCTAATAGAACGACGTTGGTCAGCCTCATTTTACAACATAGGCTTTTTAAACCGATTCCTCGACCCTGTTGGAATTGATAAACCTAGGGAAACTTGTTGTTTGTTGACTAGCGATACAGAACAGGAAACACGTTTCCTCCTATTTCGAGACTGAAGTCACCTAGAACTACTTGCTCTTAGACAATTGATGTTGTCCCGTTTGAAACTTCTTGAGCTCACCACGTATTGCTCCCAACACCGTAGCATTAACCATTAGGCCACTTAGCTACATCTGCATTCTCTTGATGAAAAGTGTGACCGGGTATACATTCGGATACTGTTGGAGACCACCATCAAACTAGTTACTTCTTTTATTTCAATTTAAGGAAATTGACTTTAGTCGTTCAATATTACTACTTTCAAAACAATAAATATGAATATATATTAAAAAAATTATTAGATGTTAAATATCATACACTATTAGAAAACATGTATCTTACCATCTGTAACAAAGGGACTGGACGATACGAAGCAAAAGAATACACTGCTGGTAAACAATAAACTGTTGAATTTTCTGAAGATAAAGGATACGCATTAATAATTAACGAATAAAATACACAGAATATTGTTGTTTAATGAATACTGAATTCATTTGAGTTAGTGCGTGAGCCAGTAGGAATGACATGGTGACCAGTTTAGATTTGAAGGCCATTTAGCATGGATGTCTTCTGTTCATAGCTGTTAGTTGCCCTTCTTTCTAAGGTATTGAGTTATACTTACTGGTGGGGGGTGGGGCTGAAGGTAACTATGGTGTTATTTGTTTAAGTCGATTAGTATTCCCTCCTGGTAGATTCCATTGGACCTAGGTAAACACGTCTGTCAATATGTCATCTCCTAGTTCGGATGCTTCGACAATGTTTAAGGATTAACTTAATGTTGTTTGTTTGATGGTTTATGGTAGATATTAAGATGGTTCATACTTTAATCGAGTCTGTTATTCAGAACATCACCATTTAATGAATATGCCAGTGTACTTTACAAAGAAGTCTCAAATATAACTGGATGTGTTTCATGTTATCCATTGCCATGCATCAAAAATCAAATGACATCGTGTAAGTAGGGAGGTGAGTTCAGTTCACTATGCATTCAAACTCAATAATCGCTAATTTTTTTCCTCTATAACCTGAATTTACAGTATTACTGATAATGAGATCAATCACTGTTATGAATTAATGTAAAAGAAGGGAATTTATATGAGACTGGTTAGGAAATCACCTCAAAATTTAAGTATTTATCTATAGTTTCCAATGTATAGTACATCAAGCAGTTGTTTCGGTTCGAGGCAATGTATGTTATGTCATCAAAAATATTTATTACAAACCGTGTTTAATCAAATAATTAGTAACCTTTTAACCACCTCTATATGGAGCCCTAAACATTCATGGGGAAGCGTGACTGCACACAAATTTAGGAGCAGTATGGAGCACTCAAATCTTTTTATGACTTACTAGATTGTGATAACAGAGTAACGCTATTCTAAAGTAAATCCTAAAATAACTGTGGTTATATTTAAGAAATGTTTTACATGGAAGCATCAACCTATTCGTACTTCTTCTTCTTCTTGTGCCGTAAAATTAATATGCCAGAGTGATATATGTATTTATAGGACAGTATGTTCAAACAATTCAGTCAGTCTAGCTAATACGTGAAGAGAAGTTACAGAAAACATAAACTTACTCCATCTCTTTTACAGAATAATCTTCAAATGAATTCTGTCCACTTATATAGTAATAATTTATTCTCATATGATCCTCTTAGAAATGTCATACAGACTTTAACACACCAGTGAATCATTTGATGTCTGTTGGAAGGAATGTAAACTTTTCAGATTGACCTTTTTTCAAAATATCTAAATGGAAAGAGATCATATGAAAATTATGCCTTATAGGCAACCCGATCATTCATCTAATAGTCGCGTAATTAAGCTAATAACCTAGTAAATGACACCAGACCAGTATTACATAATAGAACTCAAGTGATATTTTTTTATAATGTAACTATTTTTATCTAAGAAGAATACATGAAAGTTAATCTTAACTTCATTTGAAGTCGAGTTGAGGCAATGGTGTTGGTGCTTTTGACCTCTTATTGTTCAAACCCTTTAAGTGGTCATCTAAACAATGATCAAGTATAGCTTCGTCTGCCACGAATTAAATTTTTAATTTCGATTTTCAAAATTAATTTTACTCAAACGTGACTGTTAGTTTAGTGTTATGTGAGGTTTGAAACAGTCTGGTAACTACGTATTTATTTAATGTTATGTTTAACTGAATCGCGTTTAAAACATTCTACAGTCACTTATTGTCATTGTATTACTATGATTATTATTATTATTAATATTGCCTTGGATCCAGAGTGGAATATACGGCTTTAACACTGTATCTTCATGTCATCCTGTTTTCGGCAGTCCTTTCTAGTCCTTTCCTCGTGATCGCTCATAAGCTCTCATCTCCTTCTCACATACTCTCCTACATGCTACCATCGGACATATACAAAAATCATCGTTTCTCATTAGGAATCCCCATTAAAGTGCTTGATGCTTTGTGTCATCCAATGATATCCCCGACATTAGTCCGATTTACCTTCATTTTCTTTGGTATATTTCTTCACAAGTTAGTTAGTTTGTTTCTAGAGTTACTTACGGCTAATTCTTTATGGTTTGATCCTCAATATAGAGACAGAAATGAATTAACATTGGTGTTTAAAATCTGAATTTTGTTCCTTATGTTGATTTCAGGATGAGGAAGATTTGTCTTACCTTTCTGGTCCTTATTTTGACATCTTCATCCATTCCGCCTGTAGTTCTAACAACGCTGCCTAGAAAAGTGAAGGAAATTACATCTTTCAAATTCCTCCCATTGATCGTGATTAGTACATGTTGCTGTTTGTTAGTTATCCCTATCACCTCCCGCTTCATTACGTTCTCCTGAAGTCCTATTTTTGCTGCTTCTCTTTTAAATGTATATAACATTAGACACAATTCGTCTACGATATCCAGATCTTCTAAAATCTTCTTATCCGTTCAGCGTTCTCTTGTCTTCTCATTCCTTACAGTTTTCTGTATGATGCAGTACACCAGAGTTAGAAATATTATCAGGGAGAGTAGTGACCCTCGTCTTGTTTTTGAAGGTGAACTCTAAATATATGCTCAGTTCAAGGTGAATTACTGAGAAAGAATTAAACAGAACGCTTTTACTTTGATCATTCTTATGTTACAGTATAAAACTTGGCATAAGTGATACAGCAAAACTAGAAAAATGATGAAGAGACTTCAAAAATAAATAGCAGATAGAATTTTCATTTAACATTTATCTCTTACCAACAAAAGTACGCTCAATTCTTCTCCAACAAAGCCGTCCACATCGTATGAACAGCGAATAGTAAGTTGGTGGAAAGTAGAGTAGAAGTGGATAATAATTTTTGGGTTCTCCAACACCTGGAAAATATGCGTTCGACTGAACTTCTAATGGTGTTGCTGTAATACCGACCGGGTACATCATCCGAACAACCAACATCTGTTGCGAAAGACTGGATCTACCAGATGCTAATGATTGTCCAAAATGAGGTAGTTCACACCCAGAAGACTCATCATTTTCTTCTTCCTCTCGTTGTGCATCCTGTGATGTCTGCGAAGACCGAGGTGCTGAATTTGTGACTCTTAGCTGAGAATGAGGCAATGGTAAGCGGGACTGACCTGATAAAAGAATAAAGAAGTATACAGAAGTGAGTATAAAACAATACTTTGAGATATTAATTTAGACCTAGATGTTCATGTCAACCTCAGCATAATTTTGAGTAGTAATATATATAGTCAAATACCAGGTAAACATTCTACTGTCCAGTTATGGTGATTTCATTCCCCTTGTTTACTGATCAAAGGATATAAGTGGAATAACAATTGGAAATGGAATAATGGTAAGAAGTAAATAAAGTACAAGACAGCTACTTCGTTCAAACATTGGACTGTTTAGCGGTGATTACTCATTACCTCACTAGAAATCGAACCTAAGGCCATCAGTAACCAAGATCAAGCACAGTGACCATTCAGCCAACTACGCATATAAACCGGGCTTTGATTTCTGGCCGACTCACTTTTAAATCTTGGTAGACCTGTGGTAAGAACGATAAAGAGGAGAGGTTGGGAGTGAGGTTAGCAACTCCACCCCTTAGAATCGAAACCACTACTACTAATACTACTGAAACTTCAAAGTTCAAGCTTGAAACCCTACGTCCCACCTGAAACGCAAAGGAATAAAATAAAGTATTAACTGTAAAACAGAGATCTTTTTATGGTAAAACTAAGAGATATTCAATTCACATCAATAATAATTGGACTTTCTAGAGAAAGCATAATGGAATAGAGGTCCCCTGATTTCTCTCGTGTGGCCTTTTATGTCACTTTTTCAAACTAGTAGCTTCAAATATATATTAAAATTACATTCAAAAAGAAAGATTATGATGGATTTATCAGTTGATGGACAGAAAAACTAGTGTGGTGAGAGCTGTCTGCTAGCCAAAATTAGTAGACAGAAATTTACGTCAATGTTTACGTCCCAAATCTTGGTCATGAGAAAAAAACAAGAGCAAAGCCTAATCTTGAGGAACTTCACAACCAATCGCGGTAGACTTTGCATGGACGGATACGACTAGCAGATATATCAACGAACTGTCTATGAAACTACAACAAAGAGATGACAGAATAACCTTCAGCAGGTAAACAACCAAACAGAAGACGTTACCTCTGCATGTAGTGCTATAGCTGAACTATTCTCTAGATTTCTTATCTTATTTGGGTCAACCAATCTGGATTTTGCTAGTTTTTATGTTCGGCTAGTCTGACTGCACCTGTTCTACTACTCTGACCTATTTATTTGACCTGACAATCATTGCAGGCAGGGAATTAAATAAACTAAAAAGGCTCCACAGAATCCTTTAGCCGACAAAGCCAGTTTCTAACTGTGTTTGTGTATTTGAATGCTACTTTTATTCCTGCCCTTTTAAGAATTCTGCAGTTACACACAACTATGCAATAGGATGGATGGGATAAGATGACAGTTTTAAAATCTAATGTCACAGGGTGGTGTGAGAGATTGGTAACAGAAGCTGTGTTTATCGAATCAACTGCAAATACATGCAATAGGAAAGATTCAACACCTGTCCCAGATATCTGGAAAATTCTACTCCCTCAACGAATGACAAATAGAAGAAAAAGAAAGCTGTAAAACTCAAGTTTCAAAGTCGTGTGATTATAATTGATGAAATGATTATGAACAATAAAGTTTGTTCGAAACGTAATCCAGTAAATAATACTGTCTGTCCAGTGTGTGACATATCTAGTAAACTAACTAATATGGAATTACTTACGACCACAGTGCCCAAGTTTTACACGTATGTTAATAATGTTGTTTTATAGAAAATTTTGCTTGTTTCGCGTTTCTCAGATCTTTAGTATTTATCTGTATGTATGATTGGTCGAGAAAAACCTGAGTTAATTTGAACAAATTACTTACCCTTGCATAGAATTCGTGATATAATCCCACGTGTTACAAACAGTGAACAGTGCATTTATTATTCTATAATTTATGTTTCTAAAATCCTTTATGGTTAGAAATTAGATTTTAAATATTCATTCTTTCTTCTTTTTAACAAGAGTGTAATTTTTTTAGTTTGACTCATGTGTTTTGGTTTCAACCAAACTCTGTAATCAAAGATTTCAGTTTGTAGTGAAAACATATAACAAGTAGTTTAGCAAGATGACTCATTCTGGTGGATTTGTTTTGTTCAACTGAACAACCGCAATTGTACACGATATCTTTCTCAGACTACTAGTATGGGACCAATTGCGATGAGATGTCCTAATCATACAACTTTAGTTCTTATTATTATTATTATTGTATCCTTTAGTTCCTAGAGGAACATAGGGCTTCAGCTGCGCACCTCCATTGCCTTCGGTTTTCTGACAACTTTTTCACCCTGCTCCAGGTCTGTCCACATGCTTTCATCTCCTCCTCGCATGACCTCCTCCAAGTCACCCTTGGACGACCAACTCGCCGCCTCCCTTTCGGGTTCCACTCGAGCAATGGCTTGTCTAGTGATGTCACTTGATGGTTTCCTCAGCGTATGGCCAATCCATCTCCATTTCTTTCTGCCTATTTGTTTCACAATCGGTTCCTGATTGGTTCGCTCCCAGAGATCCCTGTTGCTGATCTTTTCTGGCCATCTGATCTTGAGTATTGAGCGGAGACAGCTGTTAAAGAAGGTTTGAAGTTTGTTTGAGATGCTCTTTATGACTCGCCAAGTCTCTGATCCGTATAGTAGCACTGACTTCACATTGGAGTTGAAAATCCGGATCTTATTTTTTATGCTGAGTTCTATGTTGATAATATTAGTGAAATAATAACGCAACGCTTGAGGTTTGTGGTATAAAGAACATTCAGTAGCCCTGAAGTACATGGTGTCTACAAAACCATCCCTATCTTACATTCAGCAGTTGAAGATAAACTACCTTGTTTGGTTTCCTCCGTTTGTAGCTATCCGTTTAACTGTCCCTGTGGAGTCAGTTAAACAGGAAGTACAATCAGGCGCATCTCTATCGTCAGATTTCCAAACATCATCCTGCGTGGTTAAGCATAGTGACAGACAACGTATATTCGAAGTGGTTTAATAAATTTCTTCCATATGCATAACTTTGGTTTCTGTATCTGAATGGTTAGAGCTTCATAAGTCCACAGGAGATGAAAGTGTGTTGCCTTTGACAGGTTGTTCATTACTTTGTAGATTACTTTTAAAGGCAGGAGTTAGTTAAGCCAAAATGATCACTGTTGATAAGGTGTACAATTATCCCACTCCATATAGAGCCACTGCTACTTTTCTGCATCCGTGCGAGATGATGTTCTTAAAGCTTTTTGAGTTTTTATTAAAAAGCTTTCAACTATATTGCATTTTAATTAAAACAAAACCGCTATATCTCTTTTTTGTTCCTTTCATTCCTGTTGTAAGAGTCCAGCTATCGGCTAGTAAACTACATGAGGTTTAAAATTTTATTGGCTGGAAATCGAACTCGGACCTCCCCCAAACATATCGCATTGTCTTCTTTGCTTGCCAGTATCATGATCCACTAAGTACAGAAATTCTACAATACCCTATTTAGCGCGTACTTTATGTAACGAAGACTCTGTTAGACGTGAAACACATCAGTTACTATATAATTAGCACAGTGAATCGACCCTTTCTTTGTTCATCTTTCTGTATTATATAGTGTCACACTTTCTATCGTTTAATTATAACTTTGCGATTTTATTTTAGTTGTTATTACTATTATTACTACAATTTTATACTTTATGCATATTTTTCTCCGTATTGCATACAGTAATTTGCTATGTAGCTGCTATAATAACGTTTTATTATTATTGTGTAATGTTTATTTTACTATAATTTTTGTTGTTTTTTGAGTAACCTAGATTCAATATTGTACTGAATGCTGAAAATTCCTTGCTGTATCATAGTACTGTTTTTGGAATAAAGCAAAATTATCATTATCATTAGGTGGTTTGGACTGTACGGATATCGTTATATCAAACCTGATGAAACTACATTATCGACCACGCTTAGGTTGGACCAAACAAGGAGACACTAGAAGAAGATTTGTACTTCGAAGATGATCTATGTCTAATGTCGAGCAAAACTTGAAGATCTACAGGCTGAAACCAACAAGTTGACTGAAAAAGCAGCGATTAGAAGACTTCAGGTGAAAAGAGAGAGTAGAAGGATGATGAAGCTACCTTAACCAACAAAATCAAGCACTAAATTTGACGGAAGTCGCTTCAGTCACTTATTTAGTCAGCATCATTATAACTACACAGAGTGTGAATGAGGATGTCAAATGCTGAAATGGATTGGCAAAACAGACTTTTTTATTCTTCACTTAGTATAGAAATCTACTGCATTGTACTATAAGGAACAAAATCCGAAATTTCAACACAAAAATAAAGTCACTGCTTCTACATGGTTCATTGACTCGTTGCATGCGTCATTTCTAGACATTTCTAGCAGCCTACCGATGACCTCCATCACCATCTGCCTTCGCTTCATACTTGAGGTCAGATGGCTGGACTAAAAAGGTAAACAGGCGGAAGGAACTACAGAGACGGAACGACTAAAGACCTATCAGCCAAAAAGTATAGTCAAAGAAATCGAGACGAATTGGCTACATGCTGATGAGAGAATTGAATGACATCACGCGACCAAGCCTCAGGAGAAACCCGGATAGAAAACAGCAGGTTGGCTGTATGAATGTGACAAGGGAGTTTTTTTCGGGTATAAATGAAAGCCTATAATCAATCTTGGCGCCAGCTCAAAAGGTGTGAAGAGAAAAGAATGGAACGGTGACCAGCTGCTGAAGTCAAATATTCTACTGGGAACTCAATGAGATAGTGATCTAATATACAGTGGAAGTGTAATTTTTCTCTTAATTAATCTGGTGCTTGATGGATTTGAATACTGAATGATTTAGTGACTTACGAAAGATTTGCATTTAATTGTTGATTATTTACACCGCTTGTAAAGCAACTGTCAGCGGTTATCCACCACTCAACTACTATGCCATCGTTAATAATTTAAAGAATATACAAACTTGTAGTTTTTCTGTTTTCATTGTATTTAATCATCCACCCTAATTAGAAATGTATTTGTCCATTTCTTATAATAAAAGGTAGTTATTGTGCCTATTAGGGCCTTCATTTTCAAATGCTCTACAAATTATTCACATTTACATTATCATGCTTATACTACTTTGCCCTATCAGTAGTAAGTTGTAGAATCCAAAAAAATAGCGTGTAGAAGCATCATTACCACCAGCATCTGCAGTGTTAAACTGAAATGTGCCCACAAAATAATAATAATAACAGCTTTATTCTGATCATGTATATAACAACTTTAGAATCTACAGCTTGATTTTTTATTCCTCCTACAGAATTCTCAAGTCAAACACCAAAACACAATATATCATTCGACAGAATTTTGTTCACTAGCCAGCAAGTTCTGACTACTGACGTAATTATCCCCTCAAAAAACAGATCAAGCATTATGTTGAAACCTATTCAACAAATGCAAATGATTACGGACTGTTCTCCAATGGTGTAAACAGATGGTTAAAAGAAAGTATAGCAGTAAATTTGACAGATTGTTAGCTGTGGAAAATTAAATGGCGCAGTGATTTTAAACAGGCTGCCGTTTACAAGGCAGGCTAATTACTCCTCTATTGGAAAACAGTTTATTTTCTCCTAAAATCACACAGATTAGCTCCGCATTTCGTCCTTTATAACAGGCGTTACTTCATGCTCTACGATATTTTTGATGTGAAGATAACTGCTGCCTGGCAGATCACTTCTCTACTGAACTATTCATCCAGGAATTTGACTTTGGTAGGTAATCGTAACGATCGTAACTACCAATACCACCAGCAGAACAATATTGACAGTGAACAGTAGGGAAGAAGACGGATCACTGACTTACATAACTTTACTGTCACAACAGAATCAGAATAGTCTAAGATGAAACGGAAACTATGAAACGTCGATCACCCTGATTAATGCTAAATTACTCGAAAATCACAGCTCTCAATATGCACAGCTAAGACTTCAACGGCGCTAAATGTAAGGAAACATCTATTTATCAAAAGGCTTCTTTTGACCTCTAAGACAACTTGGAATGATTTTTCCTGTATTGGTCAATGACAAGATTTTAATGCATTTTTAACTTTAACTGTGCGCGTTCACCTATTGTAGACTTTTGTCGTCATGACGGATAGTGTTCCTTTGCTCTTCTAGATAAAACATACACTGAACATTCTATATATTTAGTTTCAAATGAAGAAGTGAATTTTTAGATTCATGCAGAAGTGATCAAATGCGATAGCTTATCTTACGAGTCATAGTAGAACATTGAGCGGTAGGAGAATACAAATCTTAAAATAGAAAAAAAGAGAATATTTTCAGAGTTTCTGATGTCTTCTTCTTTGGTTTGAAAGTTGTCACTGAGTACTACGGTCGTGTTTAACATATCTGTTGTCACAAAGAGATGGAATTTTCTTTGTGTGGTTTTAGTCTTATGTATTTATCTGTAAAGCGTGGGCGATAACTTCCTTTCAATTATTTTCTTGTTCAGAAGTGTGACTTCATTTATCTAACTACTGTGGGCTGTAGGTGCTTTACCCGTTCACCTATTACACCATATGTTTTACTACTTATTTCTATTCTGTGCCATTACCACGTAGTCTTTTTAAACACTTTTCACAACGCTTAACCTTTTAATTTAAACTTACTAACCTAAACTAAGTCATTTATACTTTGATCAGTCTTCACTATCATGTAATATTTCGATGATATAAATAATATTCCGAACTAATTTATATTTTTTTTGCTATCTACAGACTGAATGAACATGATAACACCCCCTATATGCGGCACTGGGTAACGCGGGTTCAAATATATCGGAGATATCAATCCCTTCGGTGTTGCGAATACGTCTTATTAAAGGGTGGAGACAAGGATGTAACCTAAGTCAATGGCTTCATGCTGATTACTCCTAACACTTTAACATCAACAAATAACCTCAACAGTTATAATACGTTTTCTGCAGATATTTAGCAGCCACATAACGTCAATAAAAGCCTAATTAAGAGATAACCTTACAGAATCATGTCACAGGGCCTTGAGTGAATACCTTTTTGACAGATAACATTCTGTAAAAATTCTAAACTGAGGAAATAAGTTGTGATTATCAAATGAAGTGTAAGTAACAATCCTTTGAATGTGGCGGTTTGCAGAATGTATATGTATTATTACCTCTCTGTTTCATATTGGAAACTACATAAGTCTACTTACTGAAATATTATGATCATATTGACTCTAAAAGCACATTATTGAAGAATCCTTTTACTTCAAACAAAAGTAATTATACAGAATGGTTTTTATCAGTGTCTGTAACATATAATAGAGAAGATTTTTAGCTAGGTGGACGATTTTCATTTAGTTATTTTCTGTGAGCTTATTCATTGAATTCCGAAGCTTTCGTTGCCTTTCTAGACACCATCTTCAAAACAACAACTCAGCTTCTTTTACGAATAAATAAATGCTTAAAAAAATAGTAAAAGACTACACAATCTCTAGAAACGTCAGTTAATGGAAGAGTAATTAATGCATGTATTAAACTTGCTGGTTATCACTTGTTGTTAATTTAAATATTGTAAAGTAAATTTCAGAGATCTTTACTGAGATGTATCTGTTAATAAAACATCCATGCTGAATTTAATATATGGTTGTATTAACATAAACTCTTATGAATTCTCCTCTGGTTCAACTCGAAGAGATACAAACAGAAAGTTGTGAATGAAAAGAATGTTTTGTGTCCGACTAAACAACTTCAACCGACTGCTTGCAAGAATTAAACTGCTTATCTTCAATCGTGTAAGTCACTTGGGTCATAGACACACCAATAACTCTGCTTACAGCCTTCAAGGTCCTAAGTAAAATAAACTCAGTCTTATTGAGAAGCCTAGGGAAGAATGAGGGGGAACTGTAAAGAAGGTGAATGGGTAGAATAAACGAATTAATAAATCGTAAGAGAAGCAATTAAGCTAAGCCAGAATGTCTTAACTTTCTTGTGTAACTAATCGAGCGATGGATAATATAGAAATAAAACTGAATTGTATAGCTGTGAATAAAACAAAGGACAGCAATATAACTGATTATTAAATGAAACCAAAATTCGCCTCAAAAGAGTATACTACTATTAAATAGTAAAGTAGTATCCAAAAAATATCAGTTAAATATCGAATGATTAAAACGCTAGTCATATTGTAGACGCTGTAACACTCCATTTTGTCTGTTTTGATGACAGTGATGGAATTCACCATGACAACCAGTCCAAAGACAAATCACTTTATCTTATATTCACTGTGCCATTGAGCTTACTGTAGCACTATGCAGTATTAAGTATTTGAGATGAAATCTCAGGTTATAAAGCTAAGTAAGCTATTTGGTAGGCATTCAATGAAATGTTTAGGGATGTGGTAAACTAAACTGGGTTTTTCCGGTTGTTGATCTTATCACACAAATCTAAGTAGCATGCTTCTTAGTGAAATAGACACCTTTATCAGAAATGTAAGTAATTCTACTGAAATATTTTTGAAATGAACCCATTATACCCGTTCTTAGTTTTGAAAGGCTGAATCTTCCTTCCGGTTAAATGTTTTTTCACCTACTCTTGATTTCACGTAGAATTACATTTGTAACAATAGGATTTCAGCACAGTTACAGAACGTGATGCCATATTAGATACGTTTATAACGGCAGAAGACAACGCCCAAGCTACAGATCGTTTATTAAGAAAATCAACAGATATTTATAGATTTTCATGTACATTATTATTCGTGATTGTTAGCAAGGAGGTAACGTATTCTGATTAGTTGTTTTCCTGCTGAAAATTATACGGCCATCTCTTTGTTGTCGTTTCTTAGACAGTTCGTTGATATATCTGCTAATCGTTTCCGCCTACGCAAAATCTACTGCGATTAGTTGTCGAGTCCCTCAAGATTAGGCTTTGCTATTGTTTTTTTTCTCATGACCAAGATTTGAGATGTAGACATTGACGTAAATTGCTGTCTACTGAAACTGGCTAGCTGGTAGCTCTCACCACACGTTTATCTGATGTAAAACCTAATGATATTGAAGTAACAAGTGAATGACATTTCGAGCAAAAGATAAGTATCAATCATATCACTACATTCTCACAACTATTTACGCTGCGTACGTCTACTTCCCATTGTTGCCCTATCCATCTTCTTGATTCTATGGAGAAGCATTCAGTGAATAACCCAATTTTCCACCCGATTAGTATTACTTTTTGATACTTTTATCTTATTATTTTTCTGGTTAATGATAATGAAAATATCCTCTCTCATAATTAGGCAAGAAATACAATTCACTTGCTTAACTGTATACAATGTCTAGCCAGCTTGGTAATCTTCTGCACTCATCATAAGGAACACGATTCCGATTTTCAACACCAATGTTAAGTCGGTCAGGTCTTCTATAGGCGTCAGAAACTTGCACTTCGTGTCGCTGAAAGGATTTCCAACAGGCTACCGAAGACTTTCATCAACAGCTGCCTTTGCTAGCTCCACATTGAACATCAAATGGTCAGAAAGAATAAGCAACAAGAAACTATGGGAACAAACTAACCAAAAGCCGATCCTTCAAAATGGAGATGGATCGAACATAAATTGAGGAGACCATCAAATGATATCGCGTGCCACGCCCTCGAGTGGAATCCAGATGGGAAGCGACGAGTGGGTCGTCAATGCGAGGGTGACATGGAGGAGATAGTGTGAGAAGGAGATGAGAGATTGTGGGAAAATGTAGTCCAAGCTGAAGAGGATGGCAGAAGATATAACAATGTGGAGATGTGTCTCTGAAGCTCAATGTTCCACTCTGAAAGCAGGGGAATAATAATAAAACAAACTAATATTGTTACTACTATTATATAAAATTTAAGCAATTTTTGAATCCACTGTGTAGTAGAATAATTTCGAAATACTAACAAATACAACCACTGCAAAGATATGGCATATCCAAATTTTGTATGCTCTGATATTTGCCATCACTCTTAACCTCCTTTTTTACGCTCATTTTTAAAAACCGCTTCTCCTTGTCAACCTATTATCACCGATATAAATGTGAACAAAAGAAGAAAGTTGATCTCTGCAGGTTAGGGCTACAAAACACATTCCAAAGTGGCTGCAACAACAAATAAAATCACCAGACACAAGTGACCCCGGAAATAGATGTCCAACATCGTCTATAGCGAAGCAAATCATTGAGACGGGTCATAAGGTTGATTTCAACAGTGCTTTTAAGCCCATATATAAAACAAGGTTGGGCCACATACTTAAATTCGTTGAAGCTTTCGCCATAGAAAGACTTAAACCTGTCTTATGTGTCCAAAAGTTATTTGTTATTACTTTAAACCTGCCTTGGTAATCCGATTTAGAACCAAGGACCAATTTACTTGATAATATTTTCAACCTCTTCTTTGCTTTGTTTTTTTCTCTTTCTTACCCACACCTTTGCGTCTCCCTACCCATTACTTGTGACCTTGATCTGTACACAATCTGACGTGTTTATTAATTATTCATGTCTTCTAACCTTCTACAAAACTGTGTATGACAAGTACGTATTCGATCAGAATGTCCAAAATGCGTTGTGCAAATACATCACACGCTTCAGATAAACTACGTCTTCTTACTGTGTTATCGAAACACATCAAGTTTGCCGAAGCAATTTCTATCAAACGCTTCAAACCAGATTTATGTGTTCAGAAAGAAGCAGTTATTAGCCTTTCCTCGCCCTGGTAACTGGATGTCTCTATTCTCTCATCTGATTACGTAATCTTCGTCTTTAACCTCACTCTACCTTCCTTTTTATAATCTGTAATTTTGCTTTTGTCTTGTTTCCATGACACGTGAGTTGAATTCAGGACATTGTTACCTAATTTATTAGTCACTCTGCATCTTACTCATCTCTCGTCTTTATTACGTAACCCCTTTGCCATTATATGCATACATTTATGTTGACTTGAACTGCCTGTACAAAAACTATGTAAGCGCAATTTCCTGAGCACTGTTCACTAATTGTGGAACTTTCTGTCAACTGACAACATGTAAAATTTGCAAGTACGTTAAAACTCATAATTTATTTAGGCTGTAAGCAGCAGCTGATGAGAAGCCAACGAAATAAATGATGGTAACATATTATTCTGTACAAACCAATGTTGTTTTTGCTTTATTCGAAATGCATAAAGGAAACAAATTGCTTTAGACCAGGCTTATTTGTTGTATAGACTCCAGGGATCTGTTTGTTGACACAGATAAACCCGTTGTGTTTTCAGCTAACATAAGTTTTAACTGTTCTTCATCACATCATACTAATTCCCTAAACGAGATAAATGACAACCAACCATCAACTGACAGCAGATCCTTTCATCCAAAGATTTTGAGACTATGTAGGTACATTTATCTATCATGTATTATGAGGCACCGACAGTTAGATTTTACCTCAGATGACAATATACTGTCGACGCTTAAAAAGTACAATCTGTAACCGAAGAAGCAGTTAGCAGGTAAGTTTATAATATCATTTCAATGTACTCAGAATTCCCCATAAATTCCCGTCTAGCTGAATCAGCGCAAGAGGCGACTTCATTAAACATGTCTATTCTCCAAAATTTTGTCCTTCCAGTTGATGTGAACTATAAAAGTACATCATTCCACCGTCAGTAGAAGAACATGTGTTGTGCGACCCCTCGTCTACACCAAACAGTTCTCCTAACAGGAGCGAGCATGTAGCACTGGGTGCAGTTCACAACATCATCTACAGATGCAATCTTAGTATGGCAAATAAGGGTATTATGTTTTAAGAATTGAGGCAAATGATGCCTGACCTACCAACTGACCCCGGACATTGATAAGAACTGAAGAAGTTATTTAAAGGAGAAAAATTGGTCTTACGACATGTGTTAATATTGACTCTCATCGTCAGACTGAATACCGCCCACAAATAGTCAAAGAGGAAGCCCCAGTGGAAGTGAATCTGCAACTGAACATTTATGGTACCCAACTTTTCAACAATTAGGACTTACAGATGTGGACTATTCAAGCATAACTGCTGCTGTCTGGATATGATGAGGTATTTTTGGTAGGTATATACCATGGTTCATGTAAACCTATTAATGTTCACAGTATTTTAAGAGATACCATTGTAGAATTAGAATTTTTATGTGAGAACGGTTTTGTATTACCCAAAAGCCGCCACATGGAAATACTACTCAAGGGTGTTATATGTGATACACAACAGCTAGGGCATTAATTAACCCAATATCCAGTCACTATTCAACCCACTGATACAACAAGCGTGAGGCTATATGCTGTCGTGTAAATAACTGCATGGATTTTCCAAATTCGTGTACCTCTGTGAGAACAAAGGCAGGTTACTAAAGGCAAACGCAGTCAGGTCACCATAAGGTTAAATCTTCTTTCGAGGCATATAGACATGATAGCTGCTTTTTCATTAGACAGCATGCATCTCATATACTTAGGAATTGCCTGAAAGTCTGTGAAAAGTGATGACTACAGGCAGGCAATATGGCATGAAAGATACTGTTCCGAATACTGGTAACTCACGATTACTAAGTACACCTAAGTTGACACCCTTAAAATTATAATATAAGTGTTGCACTTTTAGAATTCTATATAACGGAGTTCACTAATAATATGATTTTGTAACTTCATTCCTGTAGATTTAGCCTGATGTAAGATGGTTGCTAACATTCGGTAAGAAACCATGAACCTACCCTTTGTTATTATGACGGACGCGCTAGCAAGAAATGTCTGCAGGTAGCATGCGACGTTGGAATTAAAATTCTGTATGAAATTCATACTCCATCGCAGTCAGGGATATATATTTATCAATCGACATCAGTGACCGCACAGATGAACCCACAGATCAACCTGTGAATAAAGAAGACAAGGCGGAAGCTGAAGCAAGCGTGTCACAACCTCCCGGCCACCATTGAAGAACTCCTGGTGGAGAGAACACATATCCCATTGTGAGCAAATAAGGCTGCTTTTAATAACTAGATGAGGTTGTAGGCCCCACAACCAAACTTCTCCAACCGATGCTTCGGAGAGCTTCAGCTGGGAATCAAACATGGAACATGAGCATGACTGGAGAACATTTCACGACTGATGCAGTAGAGCTTTATTACTAAGCGGCACGGACCAGCATGTCATTTAAATGAGTGACATCCAGCTGTCTGTATCTGCATACCAAATAGAATAAAAATAATCTCTCCATTAAGTTGCTTAACACACACATGTGACAGCCCTATCTTCTTCTTTTTGGTTCAGTATACAAACAATTCTTTCAGACTTGTCGTATTGATAAGAGCATTTCAATAGCTGATGACGTAAGACATGCTAAGCTATTCAAATCTAAACCTAGAGTATATTCCTTCTATCTTCGAATGGCTTAACACTATGTATGATATTTCCAAATGGGTTCAACACAATGTATACTTGAAATCAAGTTAAGAAATTTCACAGAAAGAAGTAAATAATATGTATTTTCAACCAAACAAATTGTCATATGGCTTAAAAGTGAAAAAAAATGAAAAACAGTAATCACAATTGACTAAGGATAAAATATAGAAAAAGTCGAATTCAACTAAGAGTTCATAAACACCGTGAATGAACATCAATTATTTGAAAGCGTTATGGAATATATGCCGAGATTTTCTAGATTTCGAAGTGAAACGACGTTGAGAACCCAAAGTCGAATAAGAAATATCTAAGAAATCCAAAGATGACATCGAAATAAAGACAGAATAATTCAAATTACAGGCGGATATCATTGAATGCAGAGAAGAAAATACAGTTTTCGAAGTTAATGAAACAGGAAGTTTAAAACAGTCGTTGCATAAACCAGTATTACTTGCTGGTAAACTAACAAAAATACAAAATTTATTATGAATGCGAGTGAACATTAATTGTGAGAAAGCGGAATAGACTTTTGAGAAACTATTATACGTATTTGAAAAAGAATGGTAAGGAGATTTGAAATGAAAATCGAAATAGTAACCTAACGAATAACTAGGCATGAAACAGTGATTAACAAGCGAAACATTCACACCCGAATTCAAAACATATAAATCAGAAGGAATCGAAGTTGAAAACGTAATTTCCTCATCCACCATCTCTCTGCCACCGCCTTCTCTGTCTCACTGACACTGCCATCATCACCATCACCGATAATATTGACTGTATGCACAACTTGTGTGTCACTCTCACCTCCCTCCGACAACTCGCTGTCTGTCAACTCCGTGAGTATATCCACAATCTGGTGCTCAGTCACTCCCTCCACATTCTCATCTGTGTTCTCTCCATCAGGAGTTCTCTGGTGGTGGTCAGGAGGTTGTGACACGCTTGCTTCAGCTTCCGCCTTGTCTTCTTCATTCACAGATTGATCTGTGGGTTCATCTGTGCGGTCACCAGTGTCAACAGGTTGATTTTCATCTGGAACAGATTCTGGCCTCAGAACATTCACAGTCAAAGGTGGTATGGTGAATGGTTCAAGAGAATCGATTTCTGGCGACGTGTCTTTCAGTTCTACTGTCTGGTTGTGTCGCGTGTCTCGGTGACCCATTGATTCAAAAGGCGAAGTTGACCGGTCATCGCCTTCTAATTCCGACTGATGAATTGTCACCGCCTCTTCTTCTGTATGCGTCTCATTCCGCGTCTCCTGTGTCTCATCAACCTCTTCTCCCTCCTTCCGCGTCTTCTCATCATCCTTCTCCTCCACATACTCTTTATCTATTGCCACCGCCTTCTCTGTCTCACTGACACTGCCATCATCACCATCACCGATAATATTGACTGTATGCACAACTTGTGTGTCACTCTCACCTCCCTCCGACAACTCGCTGTCTGTCAACTCCGTGAGTGTATCCACAATCTGGTGCTCAGTCACTCCCTCCACATTCTCATCTGTGTTCTCTCCATCAGGAGTTCTCTGGTGGTGGTCAGGAGGTTGTGACACGCTTGCTTCAGCTTCCGCCTTGTCTTCTTCATTCACAGATTGATCTGTGGGTTCATCTGTGCGGTCACCAGTGTCAACAGGTTGATTTTCATCCGGAACAGATTCTGGCCTCAGAACATTCACAGTCAAACGTGGTATGGTGAATGGTTCAAGAGGATCGATTTCTGGCGACGTGTCTTTCAGTTCTACTGTCTGGTTGTGTCGCGTGTCTCGGTGACCCGTTGATTCAAAAGGCGAAGTTGACCGGTCATCGCCTTCTAATTCCGACTGATGAATTGTCACCGCCTCTTCTTCTGTATGAGTCTCATTCCGCGTCTCCTGTGTCTCATCAACCTCTTCTCCCTCCTTCCGCGTCTTCTCATCATCCTTCTCCTCCACATACTCTTTATCTATTGCCACCGCCTTCTCTGTCTCACTGACACTGCCATCATCACCATCACCGATAATATTGACTGTATGCACAACTTGTGTGTCACTCTCACCTCCCTCCGACAACTCGCTGTCTGTCAACTCCGTGAGTGTATCCACAATCTGGTGCTCAGTCACTCCCTCCACATTCTCATCTGTGTTCCTCCATCAGGAGTTCTCTGGTGGTGGTCAGGAGGTTGTGACACGCTTGCTTCAGCTTCCGCCTTGTCTTCTTCATTCACAGATTGATCTGTGGGTTCATCTGTGCGGTCACCAGTGTCAACAGGTTGATTTTCATCCGGAACAGATTCTGGCCTCAGAACATTCACAGTCAAACGTGGTATGGTGAATGGTTCAAGAGAATCGATTTCTGGCGACGTGTCTTTCAGTTCTACTGTCTGGTTGTGTCGCGTGTCTCGGTGACCCGTTGATTCAAAAGGCGAAGTTGACCGGTCATCGCCTTCTAATTCCGACTGATGAATTGTCACCGCCTCTTCTTCTGTATGAGTCTCATTCCGCGTCTCCTGTGTCTCATCAACCTCTTCTCCCTCCTTCCGCGTCTTCTCATCATCCTTCTCCTCCACATACTCTTTATCTATTGCCACCGCCTTCTCTGTCTCACTGACACTGCCATCATCACCATCACCGATAATATTGACTGTATGCACAACTTGTGTGTCACTCTCACCTCCCTCCGACAACTCGCTGTCTGTCAACTCCGTGAGTGTATCCACAATCTGGTGCTCAGTCACTCCCTCCACATTCTCATCTGTGTTCTCTCCATCAGGAGTTCTCTGGTGGTGGTCAGGAGGTTGTGACACGCTTGCTTCAGCTTCCGCCTTGTCTTCTTCATTCACAGATTGATCTGTGGGTTCATCTGTGCGGTCACCAGTGTCAACAGGTTGATTTTCATCCGGAACAGATTCTGGCCTCAGAACATTCACAGTCAAACGTGGTATGGTGAATGGTTCAAGAGAATCGATTTCTGGCGACGTGTCTTTCAGTTCTACTGTCTGGTTGTGTCGCGTGTCTCGGTGACCCGTTGATTCAAAAGGCGAAGTTGACCGGTCATCGCCTTCTAATTCCGACTGATGAATTGTCACCGCCTCTTCTTCTGTATGAGTCTCATTCCGCGTCTCCTGTGTCTCATCAACCTCTTCTCCCTCCTTCCGCGTCTTCTCATCATCCTTCTCCTCCACATACTCTTTATCTATTGCCACCGCCTTCTCTGTCTCACTGACACTGCCATCATCACCATCACCGATAATATTGACTGTATGCACAACTTGTGTGTCACTCTCACCTCCCTCCGACAACTCGCTGTCTGTCAACTCCGTGAGTGTATCCACAATCTGGTGCTCAGTCACTCCCTCCACATTCTCATCTGTGTTCTCTCCATCAGGAGTTCTCTGGTGGTGGTCAGGAGGTTGTGACACGCTTGCTTCAGCTTCCGCCTTGTCTTCTTCATTCACAGATTGATCTGTGGGTTCATCTGTGCGGTCACCAGTGTCAACAGGTTGATTTTCATCCGGAACAGATTCTGGCCTCAGAACATTCACAGTCAAACGTGGTATGGTGAATGGTTCAAGAGGATCGATTTCTGGCGACGTGTCTTTCAGTTCTACTGTCTGGTTGTGTCGCGTGTCTCGGTGACCCGTTGATTCAAAAGGCGAAGTTGACCGGTCATCGCCTTCTAATTCCGACTGATGAATTGTCACCGCCTCTTCTTCTGTATGAGTCTCATTCCGCGTCTCCTGTGTCTCATCAACCTCTTCTCCCTCCTTCCGCGTCTTCTCATCATCCTTCTCCTCCACATACTCTTTATCTATTGCCACCGCCTTCTCTGTCTCACTGACACTGCCATCATCACCATCACCGATAATATTGACTGTATGCACAACTTGTGTGTCACTCTCACCTCCCTCCGACAACTCGCTGTCTGTCAACTCCGTGAGTGTATCCACAATCTGGTGCTCAGTCACTCCCTCCACATTCTCATCTGTGTTCCTCCATCAGGAGTTCTCTGGTGGTGGTCAGGAGGTTGTGACACGCTTGCTTCAGCTTCCGCCTTGTCTTCTTCATTCACAGATTGATCTGTGGGTTCATCTGTGCGGTCACCAGTGTCAACAGGTTGATTTTCATCCGGAACAGATTCTGGCCTCAGAACATTCACAGTCAAACGTGGTATGGTGAATGGTTCAAGAGGATCGATTTCTGGCGACGTGTCTTTCAGTTCTACTGTCTGGTTGTGTCGCGTGTCTCGGTGACCCGTTGATTCAAAAGGCGAAGTTGACCGGTCATCGCCTTCTAATTCCGACTGATGAATTGTCACCGCCTCTTCTTCTGTATGAGTCTCATTCCGCGTCTCCTGTGTCTCATCAACCTCTTCTCCCTCCTTCCGCGTCTTCTCATCATCCTTCTCCTCCACATACTCTTTATCTATTGCCACCGCCTTCTCTGTCTCACTGACACTGCCATCATCACCATCACCGATAATATTGACTGTATGCACAACTTGTGTGTCACTCTCACCTCCCTCCGACAACTCGCTGTCTGTCAACTCCGTGAGTGTATCCACAATCTGGTGCTCAGTCACTCCCTCCACATTCTCATCTGTGTTCCCTCCATCAGGAGTTCTCTGGTGGTGGTCAGGAGGTTGTGACACGCTTGCTTCAGCTTCCGCCTTGTCTTCTTCATTCACAGATTGATCTGTGGGTTCATCTGTGCGGTCACCAGTGTCAACAGGTTGATTTTCATCGGAACAGATTCTGGCCTCAGAACATTCACAGTCAAACGTGGTATGGTGAATGGTTCAAGAGGATCGATTTCTGGCGACGTGTCTTTCAGTTCTACTGTCTGGTTGTGTCGCGTGTCTCGGTGACCCGTTGATTCAAAAGGCGAAGTTGACCGGTCATCGCCTTCTAATTCCGACTGATGAATTGTCACCGCCTCTTCTTCTGTATGAGTCTCATTCCGCGTCTCCTGTGTCTCATCAACCTCTTCTCCCTCCTTCCGCGTCTTCTCATCATCCTTCTCCTCCACATACTCTTTATCTATTGCCACCGCCTTCTCTGTCTCACTGACACTGCCATCATCACCATCACCGATAATATTGACTGTATGCACAACTTGTGTGTCACTCTCACCTCCCTCCGACAACTCGCTGTCTGTCAACTCCGTGAGTATATCCACAATCTGGTGCTCAGTCACTCCCTCCACATTCTCATCTGTGTTCTCTCCATCAGGAGTTCTCTGGTGGTGGTCAGGAGGTTGTGACACGCTTGCTTCAGCTTCCGCCTTGTCTTCTTCATTCACAGATTGATCTGTGGGTTCATCTGTGCGGTCACCAGTGTCAACAGGTTGATTTTCATCCGGAACAGATTCTGGCCTCAGAACATTCACAGTCAAAGGTGGTATGGTGAATGGTTCAAGAGGATCGATTTCTGGCGACGTGTCTTTCAGTTCTACTGTCTGGTTGTGTCGCGTGTCTCGGTGACCCGTTGATTCAAAAGGCGAAGTTGACCGGTCATCGCCTTCTAATTCCGACTGATGAATTGTCACCGCCTCTTCTTCTGTATGAGTCTCATTCCGCGTCTCCTGTGTCTCATCAACCTCTTCTCCCTCCTTCCGCGTCTTCTCATCATCCTTCTTCTCCTCATATTTTTTGTTTGTTTCTGTTTGTTTTTCCTGTTGACTTTCCTTATTTTGAGTGTTTCTTTCTGTTGAATTCTTTTTTTTTTCGTGATTGTCTTCTCTGTCATGTTTTCCTTTCCGTCTTTCTCTACCAGCTGTGTGTCTTTTGCTGTCGTCTTTGTATTTTTCTCTCCAATTTATAATTATCGTATATTTTCTCGCATATTGTGACGTCTCTGTCGAATGTTTTGTAACAACTTTTCTTCTGATTTAGTCTTTTTTCTTCCTTATCTGTTTCTACCTTTTTTGGCACTCTCCAGCATTCCTGTGTTTTCTGTTGGTTTCTTTACTGTTGTTTTTTGGTTTGTCATTTTTGTCCACCTCCAATTCCAGTGATAGCACACTTGTTTTGTTTCTTGCTCTGTATATGCTGGTATATTTGTCTGACTTTGTGTCTGCCTATTGTCCTGACCATCTGTTATTGCATTCATTAAATTCTTTTCAGCGTTTTTATCATCCATACTCATTGTTGTGTCACCAATATTTTCGATTTCTTCGACTTCTGTTCTATTCGTCGGTTGTTTGTTTCAATGTCTTCAGTAACTTTCCCATTCAGCATTTCTTTTTGGTTTTCGCTTTGTTTTTCACTCCTTAATTTTGTTGTTTCATTCAATTCGTCCTCGTTGGATTGGTCTGTCTCTATCTCTTTATGATGAGCAGTTACATTTTCTCCATGATCTACTGACCAGTACTGATTGCCGTCTGTTACTCCACCTTCCTTGTCAGACGTTATTTTCTGTTGTTCTTTGGTTTCCATCTCAAATTTTTCTGAGAATTTCTCCCCATCATCTTTGGTACTTTCAGTACTTATTTGGTTTTCATATTTTTGTTTAACTAACGTTATTATATCAGTAATTGCATTTTCTGTAGAATAGTCAATATTTTGCAATTTTCGGGTCGTTTTACCGTCTTCTGATTGACTCAGCGTCTTGTTTCTCTTCGTCTTCTTTCGCTTATTGCGCTGTTTTTTTCCTTTTCTTCGCTTTTCCTTTACAGGCTGATTTTTTCGATCTTGAAGGTATTCTGGTATAGGCTTTACTATTATTTCTTTTGAATCTATGAATCTATGTTTTCCTGTGGTCACATTTTCGATTTCAACACGGTTCAATTCTTCATCAGTATTTTTTCTAACACTTTTATTATTTCCTAAGTTTTGATTTGTTATTCTCTGAGTCTCATTCAACATTTCCTGACTTATTTCTGTGTTCTGTGTTGTTTGATTGGCATTTTCAAACTTTCCCATTTCATTCGGATAACTAGTGCTCACCTCCGCATCTATCGTATTGAATTCATTCAGTCTGATTTCTGTATTCTAGGTGCTAAGTTTTTTGGTCATTATTATCGTTACTGATGCTTGTATGCACGCCATCACCCATTTGAAGAATATCGTCTGTAAAATTAATATAAAAATAATATTGTAGGGGAAAAATAAACTTTATTATAATTATTACTGTTTTAAATTTTCTCATATTTGCTACCAATGTTTTATAATTTGACTTTTTGTCACAAATATAGATTTCCTATAGTATGGTTGTAAAGGTCAGCTTTGACTTTACCAGTTGATTACGGTTGATAACAGTTAGAGATACCATTGGAAACTAGGGAATACTGGAGAGCTGTTTCATCCTAGTTTGAGAACCATCGGCGGTACGCACCCACTGGAGTTCGAACCCAGGACCTTTCTGTTACAAGGAAAGCTCGTATACCATTCAGCCACTGGGACCCGATTCAAAGTCTCATGAATTCTAACCTCTTCCGATTCGTGATTAAGCTCGACCCCAACCAATGTCGTAGGTGGGAAATCCATCCTCACACGTGACATCTGCATGGACCTCACTGGTCACGACTTCTCACTAGAACTTCAGGAAACTCCATCCTGTAGCAAGTCACTAGCGAGCATCAGATTAATTAACTGGAAGGTCCTGGGTTCGAACTCCAATGGGTGCGTACCGCCGATGGTTCTCAAACTAGGATGAAACAGCTGTCCAGTATTCCCTAGTTTCCAATGGTATCTCTAATTGATGTCACTCTGTGGATCAACTCAAAAACATAAATTTAAAATAAATTCATGGAATCTTTTAGGGTGAAAATTAGTGTAAAGATACTGTTTTCATTACATGGTTGAAGGTAATCGGCAGAATGCCTTAGATCTAGGTGTCATGCTTGTTGGCATTCCCTATCGAGTCATCATCGAGGCTTATCTGCAATCTTGATAGAACTCAGCTCATATCCCCCCTAAGATTCGAGCCTAGTTCACCCAGGGCTACAGTTAAAAACTTTACCGCTGAGCTGTTCATGCTCATCAGTGACCTACTCTAGGACTGTATTGGTTATTTTGATTGGATACTAGGCAATAAGTAACTAGTATCTTACGTTTAGTCTCTTGTTTGGTTCAAGGCTTCCTACCGATTGTCTTAAAAAGTTCAGAGAGCATCGTGATGGCAAGTCACTAAGCATGGTGGCCAACTTACAAAATTGATCGATAAAAAATTCAGTGTGCATCAAACAAAAGACTAGATGCATAGCTATCTAGTGTCTAATTAAAGTTTTACGAAACATTTAAACACTTCCTAAGTAGAAAGTGATATCAATCAATCCTTCAGTAGACGTTGAGTGTTACTTTTATAAATCCAAGTGTGAGAAAGAAATTTCCACTGTTTTTTTCAAGAGTTTAGATGTATTTATCGACTTATATGATCAATTAGTGTGAAAAGCAATTTCTTATTTTGCTTTGATTTAACTTCGTGAGATATTCAAAGCACTTTTCAAAGGGAACAAGATTACAAAGTCATTATACTAACATCAACTCAGTGTTTCCAGATAGTTGAAGGAAGTGGTACGCATGTTAACGATAGTATTTCCAACAGTCTGCTGAAGATGACCACCTATTGGTCTAAGCACAAGCAAATAGAAATGAACTGGGCTTATAATAAAAAGAAATTCCAGTGATTTTGATGTGGTTGTGTTCTCTGAGCTGGATAGTTAATTTGCAAAGCTTTCATCGCCCTACTAGGAGACATCTTTAGCGCATACTTCAATTTGAAGATGTTGCCTAGTAGGGCGATGAAAGCTTTGCAAATTAACTATCCAGCTCAGAGAACACAACCACATCAAAACCATCCACCTGAGCTACAGATCTTCTGTATCATATCTAGATATTCCAGTGATATAGCAAGCCAGATAGGCCTTCAAGTGGAACCTGAATGAGAAGTGACAAGTTAGTTATTCGATAGTGATATATATATATATATATATATAGAAAAGGTCATATGAGGAGGAATTAGAAGGTTTTTTTCATACAGCCATACAGCCAGTTAGTAGAAAACGTCGAGTGCAGATGAAGCTCTCTCTACTTCCCACTTAGGATGCAAAGAAGGATGAGTGGTGGCAGTATGTAAATTTTAAACATTTTTAACAGTCTACAGTTAGTTCACACTGACTTCCACTGAACTGACAAGTCGGTACGTTGCTTTACGTCTACTATGATATTTATTATAAAACGTGTTGATAAAACAATGATTTTCTTTCTTTTAATTCCCATTGTTAATTGTAGTACCTGATCCTACTCTGATGAAGAAAATTCAACTAACCTTTTTGTCTATGAATTAGAATTAACAGATATTCGAAATACTGGCGTAAACTTAAAAAACAGAATATATTATATTTTAAAATATATTCCTTTTTTATATATTACTCTCCGTCGTTGTCATCTTTCTACCCACTAAATTGTATTTCACCTAACTCAATGATGCGTAAATAACATGGGGTTTCATTGCGAGATAGCAGATATGTAGTTCCAATTCAGATCATGTTTTTTTATTTCCTTCACGTTCCCAATGGAACATAGAGCTTCAAGCTAGTGGCTTGAAGTTTCTGTAGTAGTGTTTAATTTTATAGGGTGGGGTTGCTAGCCTCATGCCCAACCTTTCGCCTTTACCAGGATTATTTCTGGTTTAGCGAGGTAAGGGAGTGCGTCGGTGGCCGGGAATCGAACCCCGGACTATGTGCATGGTCAGCGAGCGTCTTAACTGCTGTGTCACCGACGCCATGTCATGTCAGGTGAGATTTAAGAGCACTGTAATCTTCAGGTTGAGGATATCTCCAAGCGATATCAAACACCAAACAGTAAAGTGAAAAACGAACAAGAAATGCCAGGTTGGATATCTCCGGGTGATATGGCAAGAATTACAGCTTACGAGAAGCTGAGAGATAGTTAAAAGTGCTGACAGAGAGTTAAGTGCAATATAAATATACTTTTTGAGGTCTTATATTCGACTAAGATTCCAAAGAAATAATTAATTTATAGCCTGAAATATGAATGTGTGAAGAATAGTCTCCATTTTAGTTCTAGGCATATGCTTATACATATGTATATATAAATCAGTTATAATAGCATTGGTAGATTTTTACTTTAAAAATAATTTCATCGGGTTTCTTCAACAGAAGGATGTAGCTGAGCTTAAGCTACTTTAGAGGAATTAGTTAAACGAAAATTCTTTTTTATATATTTTAGAGGTAGAATCTGTTTTTGTCACAAATAAAGTATGAATACATCAATAAGATATTAAGGAAATCTTCCAAAGATCATGACAAAATGTTAAAATCACCAACAAAATTGTCAAACTGCCTTTTCTGAAATGAAATCAGTTTGATATACTAGTTGTCCTTTCCAGTATCTCCTAATAAGAAGCTTCCGTATATACGACTACAATTTAAAAATGATGTGTCAAGAGAGATAATAGGTGATAAATTGAGAAAATCAGTTCAGAAAACTTTTAATACCAGTAAGCTGTGGCCTATACCTTCTGCACAATCAGTCATGATTCTGAAACTTACCAGGCTAGCCACCTCTTACTCTCTGTATCTGTCATTTCAACTGCCGCTATGCAGCCACTTTAAGAAATGAAGTTCTCGTACTCGGGAACACCTACCGCTGTGGCTAAATAAAGATGTAGCTAAAACTATCAACAGTTCCATATTAGATCAACTCATCTAAGCAGGCTGAAAAACCAGCATTGAAGAATCTTTCTCTATCATCTGTCGAGTAACCGAATAAATTACCATATTCCCCTAGACGTCTAATATCCCAGATAACAGAAGCCACTGAAGTCCTCCCAAAACAAACGAAGATCTACATGCGAAAGTAACAGATCAACCCAGTAACGCTACCCTGGCCTGTTGGAAAACCTACTACTTCCCTTCATTTATCTGGTACTCAGTCTAGTGTTGTATTAATGCATATTATCTCTTTCTTACCGATACTACTTTTGAAATGTAATCTGTCTATACCGTTGATTCAATATAATTTAAAACATTGATGCTGTTACTAAAAATAATCCTCTAATTAATGTCAGCTCCTGATGAAATCCTGTAACCAATCAAATCCCTACAAACCAACACTTGAATATCAATGAGATGCTCACTAGCGACTTACCCTATTCAGGTAGGTAGTTACCTGGGGTTCTAGTGAGAAGTCGTGACCAGTAGGGTGCAGCAGGTCGCGTGTGAGGACAAATACTCGTCGAAGACATTGGCTACGGGTCGCGCTATGTCGTGAATCAGTAGAAGTTAGAATTTATGGACTGCCCATGGGATCGAGTCCCAGTGCTTAATGTATACGAGCTAGCTCGCCTTGTAACCAGAAGGTCCTGGGTTCGAACCCTGCTGGTGGGTGCGTACTGCTGAAGAGTCCCAAACTAGGACGAAACAGCTGTCCAGTACTCCAGCTGGTTTTCCAATGGTTCTGTAAATAATGTCAGCTCACGATGAAATTCTGTAATTAATCAAATCCCTACAAACCAACACTTGAATTCCCTCATTATTACGATCATAAAACTGTACGACCTAATGAAGTTATCGAAAAGAATATTCTCTGTTCACTAATCGCTCTTTTAAAATGTTTATCTTATAAGGTGAATTTCTGGATTATTATTATTATTCATTCCTACCCTTCCGAATAGAATGTAGGGCCTCAAACGCACATATTGACTGCACTCAGTTCCTAGTCATCTCTTTCAACTACTTCTACAACTGCCCACAAGCTTTCATTCTCTCCTGAGGTGATTTTCTGCATTTCAAACTCAGACATACAACCTGTCATTTCCTTCTTGGTCCTCACTTGAGTGACTAATGTTTGGTATGATTTCACTATATCCACAATTTCAAGAATATATTACGCTTATATTTCACCTACTTCAGCATGAAATGAAACTACACAACTGAGGAATATGCAATCCAGGATAAAGTTGCTATACCGTTTCCCCTGGAGTCCCAAATTATTTACGTTGCAATGCATGGTTTTATTTGATTATATATTATAAATGCTTTAAAGACTGATAATCTTAATTTGACATGAAATGTACCAGTCACCGATAAAAATAAACAGTAAGTAATAATTTACACTTATAAATAATGCTTATTGATCACATTCAAATTATTCAGGCATTAAAATAGTTGTACATTTATTTCTTCAGACTGTGAGTGAGCTTTATTATCCATCCTAATGAATTAAACTAGTGCGTTTTTGATAAAATATAAAGTAGGACCTTTACGTAGAAAGGTCCAATGTAATAACTGCAAGATGAATTAAACGGATTAGACTAGTAGATTAGAATCACTTGGGTCAGAGGTATACAGGAACTTATCTTCGGTATTGTTGTAGAGTAAAATTCCATTATTGGAGGAAGTTTATTTTGATGATACTACTGTATAAAACTGTGTGACTTTATCAAAATAAATTTTCTGTCTAATGAAATATAAGCACTTAGCTGGATCGATTATGATTGAATCGGCTGAGTTAAATAATCTTAAAACCGTCCAGCTGTTACAATGAATACGCCTACATGTATTCATTATAACAGAGTTGAATAGGGTTAAAAGTACTCAAAATTAACATACTTAGATGAGGAAAGAGTCTCATCCTTTTTTCATAGAATCAAGACCAGCTACACTTGCAATCGAAGTGATGCAAGACGTTATAGAAAGCTGCAATAAGAATTATTAGGGGTTTTGCTATGTAAAGCAAGCTGAGCAGTCATGTGAATTTAGTGATATGAAAATGAAACATCAGCCAGTTACTAATACAGTAAGTATCACCATGTTTTATCAAAAAGCTTATCTTATATGGGATTATATTCTACCTCAATGCCCGGATCCCACACTTACATTTGAGTGAATTCCCTAAACTTTGACAGGAATAGTAGATTACTTAATTATTTATATTTTACTATTCAAATATATAATGTATTTATATTAAAGCAGTACAGAACATTCATCTCACTGTCTGTGATGCCACCTTGTACATAACAACTCCAAAGAACAACCCAATTTTAAAAACTTTACATTCGAAATTTTCATCATCTTTAGAACACTTAGAACTAATAATATACTTTAGAAATAAACCGGATTGACAAAATCCAACGATAATGCAGATTTTAGGATTTCTGAGGATTGTGAATTCATTTCAGTTGTCAGATTATCCTCACAAACCAAGATCATTTATTGAAATCTTAGAGAACTAGGGAGCAGTGGACAGATCTTTCGTCCTATTTAAGGACCCCTCATCAGCGCTCACCCACAACCCTGACAGAGTTCTAATCCAGGATCTTCAGTTAATGATGTCTAGACCATTCAGCCACTTAGGCTGGCTGATATTATCCCAAAATTCTCACAAATCCTACTGTCTGAATATTATTTGTCAGCTCAGTGATGGTCACTGGATGGAATTCCTGAAGCTTAATAGGGAAATCGTGACCATTGGGATTCACCCTGTCAAGGAGAAGTGGATGCTTGCTGAAGACATTAGTGAAAACAGCACTATATCACGAGCAGACAAAGTCAGGGGTCATTGAATTCTACCCCAAGTAACTGAATTAATTAGAAAGTCCAGGGTTAAGTCTCTGGCAAGAACGTGGGCGGGTACTGTAAAGAGTCCAAAAAAGGACGAAACAGCTGTTTAGTACCCCCTGGTTTCCAATGTTGGTTCGTGATGGAAATCTAATAACTGAAATCAAACGATAATTCTTAAATATAATTCTGTATATTTAATACTTTTGAACATTTCAGCGTCTATACTTACACTGCCATTTAAAGCACCCTAACCCATTATACAAGATGTGTGTATAGCTTTAGGGGATAATGTAAACCGTGACAAACCATGTCATAATTTTCAAGTTTTTTTTAGGTACTTGATCGATTTCAAGTTTGATCACGGATTGATATCAGTTAGACAACTGTTGAAAATCAGGTAGTACTGGAGAGCTGTTCTTTCCTAGTTTGGGAGTCTCTTTTTGTCATGGTTGTTAACATTAAATAAAATCCTAGTGCATACTTTCAAAGGACTAACCTGTGTTCACTGGAATGACACCACATTCTACTCTGGTCATACACATCCATTGTACCATTAGTAATAGGTAAACCATTTGTGTTTACTGATAATTAAATCAGTAGTCTAAAATAAATAAACAAAAATTTAAAGTTAGTTTTAAATTCCAGGTAGTCGATTCATATTAGACCGAAATTCTCAGTCCCTGTTTACATGTTAGCTCCTCGTAGGAATGCTTCAGTGATGTCTGATTGTTAACGCTACGTCACTATTACTCACTAGAGACGCAGGTTATCAAATAAAGTGAAATAAAATAAATATGAATTTCATGGAGGATTTAATCATGAGCTGACATCAGTTAGAGAACCACTGGAAAACCTGGGAGTACTGGACAGCTGTTTCGTCCTAGTTTGGGACTCTTCATCAGCACGCACCAACCGGGATTTGAACCCAGGACCTTCTGGTTACGAGGCGAGCTCGTAGACCATCGAGCCACTGGGACTCGATCCAATGGTCCTTGAATCTTAACCATTGGATCGGGTCCCAGTGGCTCAATGGTCTGCGAGCTCGCCTCGTAACCAGAAGTTCCTGGGTTCGGATCCCGGTGGGTGCGTACTGATGAAGAGTCCGAAACTAGGATGAAACAGCTGTCCAGTACTCCCAGGTTTTCTAGTGGTTCTCTAACTGATGTCAGCTTATGGTTAAATCCTCCGTGCAATCAAACAAAATCCCTACAAAAACCAATACTTGAAAATATGAATTTATTATTAGTAGACACGTGGTAGTAATACTCTACTCAAAATTTACTCAGAGAGGTATAATATTTCTGACTCCTTCTAGTGAAATTAATGAGTCCTCAATTCGTTACTAATACTGAAATATTCCCTACAAGGTTGGAAGCACCCCACATGTCGCATACCTCTGCAGATTTTCGGCTTTTATAACTTTAATTCCACATCAACTTAGTTATTGGATATAACGCACACACACACTATGCTAAGAATTCTACAAAACCAACAACAGATAGCCGGAAATATCAGTAGTGCCTTCATGTAAAGAAGGTACCTCCGAAATCTAACGAAGAAAGGAACAAAAGAGATATTCAAATCCATAAAGTCCACTTAGTAACAGGTTATACCGGTTAATGAATCCTGTGGAGGTCATTATTCAAAAAAATCTAGTTTATCTAATACCGTGCGATTACTGTCAGGTCAAAGTATTGAAACGTAAACAATCAAATTAGCTGGTTATAAAATCTTGCCCAAACCTACACTAATTTACTCAAATAAGAGAAAAAATCCGGAAAGTAACGTGGCTGTAACACTACTAGGAATTGAATATTACCTTACAATAGGATGAAACAGTCTTAAAATCTGATATATCAGGGCCGCCTAAAAGACTGATATTATTATTGTTATTATTATTCCTTTGAGTTCCGAGTGGGACATAGGGATTCAGCAACACATCTCCACTTTGTCCTACCTTCTACGGTCCTATTCAGCTTAGACCACAGTTGCCCACAATCTCTCATCTTCTCCTCACATGATCTCCTTCGTTTCAACCTCGAACTCACGACGCACTCATCGCTTCCTATTTGGATCCCACTCAAGCGATAGCCTGGCGCAAGATATCATTCGACGGTCTCCTCAATGTATTCCCGATCAATCTCCATTTTCTCCTACATATTTGTTGAGCGGTCGGTCCTTGGTTGGTTGGTTGGTTGGTTGCCATAGTTTCTTGCTACTTATATATCCAGTAAACAAATTAATATTGAACTGCATTCTATCCCAGTGCCCAGGTTTCGTTACAACAGTACTTTTAGTACTCAAACAAAAGTGATATATAATATTACGTCGGTTATAATAGGAAAAATGACTTTCAGCCTAAAATTTCAAGATCAAAGCATTTTCACTTCTATTCTTCAATAAATAATTAGTAACATTATTGAGCGTCTAAAACTACATACAGTTCTGTAACACATTATCTTCCAAGATTATTTTTCGTATTACGCAATACCATAAGATCTTACAGTGTAGTGCAACTAACAACTGGCTATCCTTCTATATTCTTGTATTATTATTGTTATTCTTTCATAACTGTTTAAAACGTTAAATGATTGTTTCTAGGCTTCATCATGCCGCTTATTGATTTTCAGTCTTCTATCAAAACATAAAAGCAACAGTGGTACTCTTTTATCAGTTAGTGTTCTTCTTCACAGTTTTTTAGGCATTTTTATGATACTTTGAACTGATTCCCAGGATAGAATCGCTAGCCCCACGCCTAACCTGCTGCCTTTCCCCAAACTTAAAACCTGCTAAAAACTAGTAAACTAGGCGAGAAAGAGGATACTATTGAATGACATCACACGCCAGGCCCTCGAGTATAACCCCAATGGGAAACACTGAGTTTTTGGCGTTACTCCTAGGCCGACAGAAAGAAGCTTATGGTAGGCTGAAATGAAAGCTTACAAGTGATCGTCGAGCCAGCTAAAAATGACTTCAGACAGCAAGATAAAATGCAGGGGCGTTGTTGAAGCCTTGTGTTCCACTCAGAATCCTACGGAGCAGTGATAATAATGAATAAAAAAGTAGAAAATACATTCTAATATTATGTTTAGACCTTACATCATCCCAACTGGATTCAGTAAAACCAGGATTGATTTAATAATGGCATAATGTAATCAGAATCCTGTCTAAATCATGAAAAAGAAATACCACTGTTGTAAAGTTATTTGACAGATGCATTTAGAAGCCCGTAGAAACACACAATAACAGAAAAAGAAGAAGTCTGATAGGAGTTATCTCCTTCATTTATATAGGCAGTATCACTCCAACTACAGACACAGGAATAGATGCGAATATCAAAGGTTGATTTGGAAAAGCAAGAGAGGCCTTCATTAATCTAAAATTATTGTGGAAATCTACTGCACTCAGGTTTAGAAAAACTAATGCTATATCAGTGCTTATAAACAGTTCAAATACTCGGCGTACGCTTCATGAAAATCATTTCCAGAAGGTTGTATACTTTTATCACCACCTGCCATCACTGGTTGGATGGTGAAGATTATATGACAAGAAACGGGGAATTATGCATTATACAGAGTAATTAAATTGACCAATAAATACAAAGAAGGCATTCAAGACGGATTGTACGTATAATAAAGAGCCCGTCGAGTTACATCATGCTCTAGGCACTTGAGTGCAAGCCAAATAAGAATGATGCTTTGGAAGTTGTAAGCTGACATGTAGTAGGTGAAATTGTATCGATAATCGTAAAGCAAGCTAAAGATGGAGTACACAGGACACAGTGAAATAGAGATATGCTGCATTCAGAACCCATGTGAATAATTATAATATAATAAATGAAGTCACTTAAATAAGCTCTGTGATTTATTCTTTATTTCCCCAGAAATGTAATTTCACTCCTTTATTACACACTCTTATTAACCACCCAATCTTTACCGGTATTCCCATGACATTCTTGAGTAGTACACAGCTGTACAGCCTTAAAGTGAAGTTACGAGAAGAATATACTTTGCCGAATAAAATATCTTTTCAGTTGGTATGATACCAGTAGTAATAATGATCAAAGCTAATACACTTTATAAAATTAACCATGTTAATATTGCTAGAAATTAACGACAGTATTTACTCACCTTGTCACTAAAAACTCCAAAACCAACTCTCGAATCTCTTTAAATACTGCCGTCAGGCATAAATTCCTCTTTATGTTTTAGTTTGACTGACTCTACTTTGTATACATGTTTAATGGTTGTATGTAGTTTACTTATCTTAGAATGAAATTCACCTCTGTAACTCTCTCCCTTCGTTGCCCTCCCTTCCATTTTCAAAGTTATAGTTAAGTAGATAAAATAAACAATGTCCACTGTCAATCATATATAATTCAATCCCATATGTCTGTAAAAAAGAGTTTCTTTATTAATGAGTATTTCTCAGAATACGACAGTACTTCGAATTACAAGAATAACTGATAGGATCATGTAGGAGAAAAAAGGCAAAAGAAGGAAATATTTTGTCAATCAATGGAGGTGAAAATAATTTCAAGAGAAAAATAATAATATTTGGTTGATAAGAAATAATTCTTTTACTGTGACATAGCCTTATTATGAAATTTATCAACTATAAACTAAAGGATTAAAAGGGCTAAGTAGTAGGAATACAGATCTAAAAAGATTTTTTTTCACAGTAAGTATAACAAAAGCGGACTTGAAGTGACGAATCTGGAGCAGTTGAATATCTCCTTTAAGGTGTTTCTACACTTTTCTGATGTAGTTTAGAAAACACACTAACAGAAAATGTGCTAATGATGCATTCTTTTCTATATCGTGGACAAAAACACCCAGCCGAACATTAGAGAGGACGGCTTCATTGATATGTCTATCGCTATTTCTTTCTGAGTAGAATTTGGGAAGTAAGTTCTTGGCTGATTCGTTAGCAGACTATTTCGTTGATTGTTTGTGCTTTCCTGCTGGCCATCAGATTCTTTGTATTCAACAAAGACGGTTGTTGTTGAAAGTCTGTAGCAATCCGTTGAAAATTCTTCCAATGACTGACTGATTCTCTAAACCATATAGTTACAATGGCTTAAAAACTTTGGTCTGAATCCCCGTACTTATCACTGTATATTTGCTGTATATATGCTCCCTATCTATGAGGTGTGTGCTACGAATAGATCTTGTTTGTCCCTTGCTTAACCGTGCTGGATGATGTTTGTAGCTCTATTTTAGCACACCTTGTAGACAGTGAGCATAAGTTGACGTTAATACAGCATTTATAGTTATTTATCGCATTTCTACTAACCTTAATTTTGCTTTTAAGTTTTCATCTTCTACATACAGCTGAAGCAATAAGAATCCTCCTGAAGAAGCCAAACCTGTGTGTTCAGAAGACATCTGTACAGCCACTTTGCTTACCTTGGCCATCGTTACATGAATGTATAAGCCGACTACTTTGCCCCCTTCTCCCTAAATCTTCAAAAATTATAGAAATTATAATTATCCAAATTATTTTATTATTTTTAGAAAATTTAGAAAATTTTATAACTTCATACGTCTATTCGTGCGCCGGTGGAACAGCGGTATGATGCTTGCCGTAGTATAGAGTTTGATCCCCGGCCGACTCACTCCTTTACCTCACCAAGCCAGTGATAAATAACCAGTAAAGGCGGAAGGTTCGATATTAGGATAGCAATCCCATCCCGTAAAAATAAATACCACCGCTACGGAAACTTCAGAGCTGTAGCTTGAAGCCCAATGTTCCACTAGGGACGTGAGTGAATAAAAAAAGATACATTTATTCGCCTGTATGAATTTAGTCAGATAAAGCAAGATTAACAGTGTTTTGTGAAGGATAATATGGTACCGTCATTTTTGTCGTTGGCCTCTCATCAGCTGCCTCTAGCCTTAATAAACTACTATTGAGTTTATGTACAGAAAGTTTGAGCATACTTGCAAACTTTACATGATATCAGTTGACAGGAGGTCCAGGAATTAGTGAATAGTTCTCAGAAAATTGCACCTCTATAGTTTCCACACAGGTAATTCAAGTTTAAACAAACTAAATACATGCTTACAGTGGTAAAGGAGTTACGTAATAAAGACTGTTTGCTCTGTTTAAACTTGAACTACCTGTGTGGAAACTATACAATCTCAATTTTCTAAGTACTGTTAACTAATTCTAGAACCTCCTGTCAAATGACATTATGTAAAATTTGCAGGTGTGTTAAAAATTTTCTGTAAGCAGCTGATGCGAAGCCAATGTCATAAATGATGGTAAGATATTAATTCTGCAGGAACTGTTGTTCTTGCTTTACTCAAGATTTTGTAACAAAAGTGATTTTGTTCATTCTCTGTTTATTCGAAAGCGGCCTAATTTCATTGGAATGACTGAAGAGTAAATTCTTCCGATCAATTATAGCCCTAAAGTTGTATAGTCATAGGTAGGTATCCACATAAACAAATGATCTGTATCGAGAAATAATGAATAATTCTCATAGACCTCCAGACCTTAAGTTTAATGCTCCCATAAGAATAACAATCTTCGTTCTCTTAGCCAAATCAGTTTTCATACTTATCTTATGAAATTCTGCTATGAACAAATCAAACTGATATCTGGTGTTCAGACGAAACATTACCGTTTCGTTCAATTGCTCTCTAGCGGAACACATTTGCACAATTTATCGTTTTATTGATAGCACCAACTAACAACAGTGTTTAGGTCTGGAAAACACAGCTACGTCTAATCATGAGCATACAGTCTTACAAATAGTTGATGTGAGTCTAAAGGAAACTTCTAAGAAGACACAGGAATTTATCTCGTAGGTTTTATGAAATTATTATTATATCAGTACTGTCTGAAGATTTATGTTGCATCCTGAATTGGCTTTATCTTCACATTTTATTTAATAACTTGATTATACTTTCAAGTCCGTTTCTCACTTTGCAATATCTGCATTTAATCAGTATAACCGAACTACATATGGTTTACAGACCTGACTGGTTACTAGCAGACTACTGCATACCTTCATCAACACCTATTTCCACTCAGTACTGAAGATCAAGTGGATGGTCAAAAAAGAAAAGCTTTGACGTTCTCGCAAATCCACCAAGAGACTATTGCCAAATAAATATGCAGAATAAAATGGGGATGGATTGGTTGACTGACCGTTGGCTGACATCAAATAAAACAATTATTTGTCATTGATTTGAGCCTGCCTTGATAATTTAGTTTTAGAAGCAACGTTCCCTGCCGTTTTCTCCACTGTACTTTTTGTACTTCATTCTTCTCCCTCTTATCTTGCATCATGACCTGTACAATCTAATTCCTTTATGTCCTGTTACCTTCTATATAAATATGTATAACAAATGTGTGATTGGAATGCCAGGATTGTGTTTTGCAAATACATCAAAAAATTTTAAATAAATAAGCGTCTTCTTATTGTTTTGCCGGTATTCATGAAAGGGAACTAATCGCTTTAAACAGATGTTTTTTTATGGTATTTTGTTTTACTAATTGATTTTGCTGATACAATAAGGTTTACAAGTTGTTTACCCGCCTCTGAGGACATGCATCAATTCGTTTTCTCCACATATAAATATGTTTACAAAGACACAAAGATAGTCCAATTCGTTTTTTTTTTATCTAAAAGTGTCACCAAACACACTTAACCGCATGGCTACAGAAAGGTAATAATGGGTCAATACATAATGCTACAGTCGAACACGTATATTACACTAGTTATTCGGTCTGGAAAAGAAACATTATTTGAAGTCATCTAAAAATTCAAAATAAGCATTTTTGTATCGTAATTTTATGGTATACTTGGCATCGCTTACACTTTAACTATTCGGATGGAAAACTCTAATTTATGCACACAGCCAACAGAGACAACAACAACAGACAACAATCAGCATAAATGGGAGGAATCTGAAAGAAACAACCTCCTTTACCTACCTGGGAAGCATCGTTTCAACTACAGGCGGAACTGACGAGGATATCAAAGCCAGAATCGGAAAAGCAAGACAAGCTTTCATTACTCTCAAATTTGTGTGGAGGTCAACAGCACTCAGCATCAAAATTAAGATCCGGATTTTCAACTCCAATGTGACGTCAGTGCTACTATACGTATCAGAGACTTGGCGCGTCATAAAGAACATCTCAAACAAACTACAGACCTTCATCAACAGCTACCTTTGCTCAATACTCAAGATCAGATGGCCGGCCAGAGAAGATCAGCACCAGGGATCTCTGGGAGCGAACCAACCAGGAACCGATTGTGAAACAAATAGGCAGGAAGAAATGGAGATGGATCGGCCATACTCTGAGAAAACAAATCATCAAGTGACATCACTAGACAAGCCCTCGAGTGGAACCCGAAAGGGAAGCGACGAGTTGGTCGTCCAGGGGTGACTTGGATGAGGTCATGTGAAGAGGAGATGAAAGCGTGTGGGCAGACTTGGAGCGGGATGAAAAGGTTGGCAGAGGACCGAACGCAATGGAGACGCGTGGCTGAAGCCCTTTATTCCTCTAGGAATTAAAGGAAATAATAATAATAATGCACACAGAAGAGACTTATTCATCCATTCCTTCTATCTATCCAGACTCAGTTGTTATTTTTATTGTATTATTATTGATTTTTTGCATTTCCCATATGAGAATTCTTAACATAGTTTTCTCAGCTAAATTTTTTATTTACTCTCTCCACCAGTTACATAATATATTTTGATTCATATCTCTGTGTTTTTGCATTAACACTCAGTTTATCTGAAGGTTCCTCTGTATTACGCATCGTTTTAAAAGAGGCGGGTTCTTCCTGATATCATATCTTTAAATATGTTATTGTTTTGTTATAATTCGTATTAAAGCAATTTTTGATTGTTAACATTTGAAAAATCGCTGGGGAAAAATCCCATTATGCATGCTGTACACAATAGCCTACTGACAGATTTCAGTAGCTAGAAACTGTTCACGTTAACCAGTAGTTTTTGCCAGACAAATCGAGTTGATGTAAAACACTTCCGTTTAAAGTGGGGTTTAAACAATGAGCATTTCATGTTCCTCCGAGGCGAATACGATGAAGTTTCTTCCATTCTGTGGTTTGAAGAATTTATTTTTATCTGAAAATACCTCATTCATTATCTCTATATAATGTTTTCTATTCACAAGGATTAGATAAGCCCCCTTCATCAGAATGAGAACTCCAGATGTTCTAATCAACTACAATCTATTATTTTCATCAGTACTTGAATGCAACACAAGAATTCTACAACAATGTAACTAAGCAACACACAGAACAATCAAATCAGTTGAGATACATACCAAAAACCTACGATTAATTTTCATCACGAACTGTATAATTATTGTGTAACTGTGATTACATTCCAGAATTATTCCTTTATTATTTGAGTCACTGGATTCAATCTCAGTGACTGAATAGTAGACAGGCTAGCCGAATAAGCTGAAGGTCCTGGTTCGAGCCCTGGTAAGGTCATCAGTAGTTACCCCTTCAACATTCCGAAATAGGACGAATCAGCTTACCAGTACTTCTTATTTTTCATACTGGTTCTCTAATTAATGTTAGTTAGTGAACATTTTTTTTTAAAAATAACTATTTCTAGAAGTTTACAATTACAAATCAACTCCAGATTGCTCCTTTATTTAATTTTAACATCAAAACATGATAACAGTAGTAGTAACGATGATAATAAATATTAGTTATGAGTCAATGTGTTCAAGAATTTTTTGTTTGATGCTTAAGATAACAGATTATATTGACGCCACACGATCTAAATTCATTTCAATCTTTAAATAAATCTCATCATTCACTACATAAGTTGATGTTTCTAAAGTTTCTAACTTCACAAAACGTGGTGCACCAAAACATGAATTTCGTTCAGTTGTTGGTTTCCCAAGAAATTGATTATAATCACCAGTTAAATTTGGTTTAATTGTATAATTTATCGGTTTACGAGCACTGATCACTGGATTTTGATCAATCAGTGTGAATGTTAACTAAAAGAAAAAAAATGAAAGCATTGAAAAAGGTAGAAATTATGAATGAATTTATATCAAGGAGATTGTATAATCTATACAGAAAGAGACCTCACTAGTCCGATATCTCTAAGGTTCAGTTAGTAAGTCGATTGGTATTTAGATCGTTTCCAGTGGTATACACTCGACCAGAAATAAGCAATGGATATACCAACACAAAGTAATGAATTTTAAGAAAATGTATTCTTCGAATAAACTATCTAAGTATCTAATTTATAAAGTACTGCTTTAGTTCTTATATTTTTATATCCAAGAGAAAACTAACAGGTTGTAAGAAGAGATGACAAAGACAAGAATTCAGGTGGAAATAGTGTTGACAGTGGTGATTATGATCCTCAACCAAATACAAGGACAAAAACACTGATCATCGTCAACTGGAGAAGTCTATTGGAAATCATCTCTTTCACTTAACCGGGTAGCATCATTCCGACTACAGGCAACACGGATGAGAATGTCAAAGCTAGTCATGACCTTATTAGTAGAGCTAGACAGGAACTAAATACTCTGAAATCAGAATGGATATCTACTGTACTGAAGAGAACGAACAAGTCTCGAATTTTTAAAACACAATTCGAGTCATGACTTCTATATGGTTCACAAACTTGGTGTGCGTGTCTAGAAAAGCATTCCCAACAACTTGTTGTACGCTTTCTTTAATACTAACCTTCGCTGGATGTTGAAGATCAATAACCAGAGAGGAAAGCAATTGACAATTAACATTGGTAATGCAACAAACCAGCTACAAGGCTAAAACTTAAAAGTTATGCAAGTGGAAATAAAAAAGGAATGGACATAAGCTGAAAGGGCCTTCAAGCGAATTTAGATGCAAGGCAGGACCTCAAGTTGGACTCAAATGGAAGGTAAATGGTTAGGCGGCTACGGATGACACACAGGTTGTCATGTGAAAAAGAAATGTAAGCTTGAAATCAGGCATGATTTCAGGTGCAAGGAGTGAGAGTGAGAGCGGTGAGAAGGAAATGTCCCAAGGAAATGGCCCAATAATCCGCTCTGACCCCTAGGAGTCAATACTAGTAGTAGTAATAATAATAATAGTGATATCTTTATCTCCTCTTGTTTTATTACATACTACCTCGACTGATTTGTTGTAAAATAGTGATTACAGTTACATAGATGAGGTGGCATGCAATTTTATCTAGCCGGTTATTGCATGGACTCGAATGCACATTTAATTATCTTCTGACAAATTGCTGTTCAGCTCTTGAAGGAGATAAAAGAAAAATATCAAGGAGAATTCAATCCTGCTTCAAAAGGAACAACATTTCGTCACATTATATACTTCAGATTATTGTTTTATACAGGTCACATGATTTGCTAAAATGTTCAAACTGTGATATCAATTGGGATCATTTTCCTATACATGTAAAAGAGTTTGCAAAACGCTGTGAAGTTCACTTTTTTTATGAATCAAAAACAAAACAGGTCAATCGATAATTTTTAACAAATTTCCCTCCTAAGTTCATCACATTATGTGGATAGGGCATTGTATTGACATTCATACATGACATTGTGAATTTCCTTGATGTTATATAAGGAAAACAGCAGAATGGAAGTTGAAATGACGGCATACTTAACGTGGACACAGGGAAAATCACAATAAAAAAACAAGAAAGATTAAGGATGCATAAAGCAGGTCAGCAGTTCATATGGATACACTAATGTGATGATAACGAGCCAGGAATTCTGCTCAAAGCGACATCCATTTGTTAACAATGTATCACTGTGTGTGTGTTATGTCAAAATAAACTTAGCTGATATGGAACAGAATAGCTTGAATATCTATTTATGAAAATACCTTGATAATTTTTTTTCCTTCACATTCCCCAGTGGAACATAGGGCTTCAAGCTAGTGGCTTGAAGTTTCTGTAGCAGTGTTTATTTTACAGGATGAGGTTACTAGACTCATGCCCAGCCTTCCCTCTTTACCAGGATTATTTCTGGCTTAGCGAGGTAAAGGAGTGCATCCGTGGTCGGGGATTGAACCCCGGACCATGTGCATGGTCGGCGAGTGTCCTAACCGCTATACCACCAACGCACTAACATTATCGGGGCAAGGCGCATGTACATAACACACAGCCTTCTTCAAACCTTGCACACAACCATTAGGTCGCGTACTATCCCATCACCCTTGGTAGATCTGACAACAAACGTCACGAGAACACCATCAGAGCATATGACAGGCTAGGTACCCCACTTGATAATATTTACAATTTATTTCCTTAAACACGATATTGTAATGCATTAAAATACTGAAAACGCCTGTGTACTTTCACTATACAATTCAAGCTGCAATAGTCAGAAGCCGTGTTTCATGAAAGATCGAATAATCATTTCTGGTAACATGTTTGTTATCGATTCAAGTTCTGGCATCAAATTATAATTGAATACAAGACTCTTAAATTAAATTCAGTTAATGTGATCTGATATCAGTCAAATTAACTTCTTAAAAAGAAGGGAAATGAAATCGCTATTCAGTAATTTACATGCTTTCACTGCTTAGTTATATATTTTTGACTTCCATACAACGTGGTATGTGCATTAGCTGTTCAATGGTAGAATAACTGCCAATGACGCATGTGCCCTCTATTCGATCCATGCCCAACGCACTTCTATACCTCGCCTAGCCAGTAAAATAGTAAGGCTGAGAAAGACGACAGGTTGGGAGTTAGGTTAGCAGCTTCACCACGTGAAACGTGACATCACTGACACTGAAACCTCAAAGCTTAAGCTTGGGGCCTTAATTTCTACACGGAACGCAGATGAATGGAATATATATATATATATATATGTAAAGGTATGTGTATGAAAAGGCTGGTTATTGTCATCGATGACAGTGCTGACTGTAGCGGACTGGATCATGTGGAACACCTTAGAGAGGGAGAAGACAGGAATTGTTTTGGCTGATAAGAATATTCCAATAGATTTGAACCATGCAGACGGTTTAGTTTCTTATATCAATTGGATCCGAGGATCGACACGGGGAAACCAACCAGCTGACATAAGGGGAAATGCATACAGGATTTCAAGTGGACAAACAGAAGACAAAGGTGATGAAAATAGCTAGTCAGCAACAAACATGAATCAGTGTAAATGGAAGAACTTTGAACGAGTCACCTCTTTTACTTATCTAGACAGATAGATAGCGTGACGAATGATTTCGAAGCCAGTCGGAGTCCGGTTGGCACAAGAAACCTTCATTAGTCCGAAATCGGCGTGAAAATTTACTGTAAACAGCACGGCTTCCACTATCCGCATTCTGAACACTGATGCTAAATCATTGGTTATAAGGGGTTCAGAGACTTGGCTTGTCAGTTACAGCATTTCTAGAAGGTTCCATGCCTGTACTAACATTTGTCTTCTCTATCTTGATACTGGAGATCAGATGGACGGCCAAGAATGGGAGGTGACATAAACCAGCCAAACAAAATATGCACAATGAAAAGGAGTTTGATCAGATAAACCCTGAGGAGACCACTAAGTGACATCTTACGCTAGACCGTAGCGTGGAGTCCGAATAGGAAATGAAAATGCGGACGTCTGAAGGTGATATGGAGGAGACTGTGTGGGGTGGAGGTAACAGCTTATTTGCGACGGTGTAGCCAGCTGAAGAAGACTGCAGGAAACAACATTTTGTTAACTTATCTACCACTCATTGGAACGCACAATTTCCTGAATGGGAAATCTCAAACATGTGGATTTATACTCCCTAGATTTCAATGGTAACTGTCATCAAAAATAATCAACTTCTGGTTAGAAAACAAGGCAACATTGAAGCATCCATCCATGCAACTTATACAGCAAAATCAAGCCGATTTATTCAGCACAGACATACCAAAAGAAAGTGGTAAGTACAAATAAATAATACTCCAACTTTCCTGTCCTTCAAATAGATTACTTAACTAACATTTTCTTGGATAACTTTACTTAGGTTTTAGATGTACACCTTGATATTAGGGGCCCTAATTATTTTGCTGATGCCCTGAGATCCAGTAGCACGGCTTATTACATCTAATAAACTTGAGCTTTTCAAATGAAATCTATATTGCAAAAACTCCTGACCTGATGTGAAAATGGCCACTCTAAAAGTGAATCATGATCTCCACGAAAAAGACAAGCGTAAACAGACATAAATTTTCCAAATGCATCACCATTTCCATACAGTGAAACTGACAGTGCCATTCGATAACCATATCGATGAGTATAAAATGGTGGACTGAATATAGCATTCTGTTTACCAGACTTGGCAAGGTTTAATTTCTCAGCGAATGAATCAATTTTCCATAGAAATGTTGCTCCGAATCCACGTTCCAATGCTGTTGTACGCTTTATTTGTGATTCGAGTAAACTACGAACTTCCGCGTACGACTTTGTCTAAAATAAAAAATATGCAAGATAAAATTCAAAAGGATAATTCCATCGAAAACAGAAAAAGGCTATGGTGTGTAATGAAGTTTCATAAAATCTAGTGGGTTCAGAGTTTCAGCCAACAGTCACTTAAGTTTAATTGAATTTTTCTAACTTCTGCCAATTTACAAAAAAGCGTGACCCCTAGCCGATGTCTTCGGCGAGTATTTTTCCACACGACCAACCTGCTGCACCCTACTGGTCACGACTTCTCACCCTACGTTGTGAACTAGCAGAAGTTAGAATTCATGGGCCACTGGATCGGGTCCCAGTGTCTTAATGGTCTACGAGCTAACTCGCCTTGTAATCAGAAGGTCCTGGGTTCGAACCGTGGCTGTGGGTGCGTACTGATGAAGGGCCCCAAACTAGGACGAAACAGCTGTCCAGTACTCCCACCTGGTTTTCCAATGGTTCTCTAACTAATGTCACCTCATGATGAAATCCTGTAACCAATCGGATCCTCACAAACCAACACTTGAATTGGTTTTGCTTACAGAATCATTGGGAAGCATGAAGTTTTGTTCAGCCATTTTTTAACAAATCAGAAACCAGTTCGTGCATTTTTTTTCAAATCCCTAAACGTTCCCAATGGAACATAGAGCTTCAAGATAGAAGCTTGAAGTCTCGGTAGCAATCGTGTTTATTTTTACAAGACGGGGTTGCTAGCCTCATGTCCAACCTTTCTTTCTTTACCAGTCTTATTACTGGCTTAGTGGGGTAAAGGAGTGACGTGGCCAGCGATCGAACCCCGGACCATATGCGTGATTGGCAAGCTTTCTACCACTGTGCCACGGACGCACAGTTCGTACAATTAGCCAAACAGAAATCGAGTGGTTTCAACTGCTTCAGTTCTCTGAGCTGAGTGTAACCAGATACACTGCTGATGAGCTAAGCACCAAACTGGATAAATGAATGTCCTGTGTTAAGGTGACTTCACTCTGGCTAGCAAACACTATTGGTTTAAGTGAACGTCACTATCTGACTACTCATCATATCAACCAATCAGTAATCTATGGTATTATATGTCTATGCTGGCTTTCTTGACTATTATTCATGCTATGAAGCAGATCATGCATTGTGATCGGAATAATTTTTAGTTTTCAAAGGATTCTATGGTGAAATTCGGCCTCCTAGAACTGTGGAATACGCAAATTGTAAATTAATTTGTACACTGTTGAATAAAGGATATAAGAAACTGAATAAATCACTGTCAAAGTGTTATTTTGTTTTTTCTTTTTGTTAACTTACTTGTGCTTCAATCAATAATGACATTTGTTTTATAGATGCATTGATAAGATTTAAATGCGTAATGACTGACTGTTCTATATGAGGATCAATTGTGTGTTTACGACCACGAAATCCACAACCATGTCCATAAAATGGACAACTTATATATTGTTTAGAGCATTCATTTTTTAAGTGTGCCGTCAACTCTCCTCTTGGTATAGCAGTTTTTTCACATTTATTTGGACAAGGAATTGGATATTCTGTACACTGGGCGGAATGTTTTATTTCATTGGCAGAAAGTAATTTTGTTCCACAATATTGACATTGTTTAACGCGTTTAGCACAATCATTTTGAATATGTTTCTCTAAATATCTCCTCTTTATTATTCAGTTGGTAAAAAAAGGAAGGAATTATAAAATACATATATATAATGGGGTTTGAAAACAATTAAATACAATGAAATTGATTGTTCACTTGTTCTATTATTATTCTATTATGTTCCTAATGCCATACTGAGCTTCAAAAACACACCTGTATTTCACACGATTGCCCACAAGTTTATGTCCTCTCCTACCATGATCTCCTCCATGTCACCTACTGAACAGCACCCAACTCGTCTTTCCAGTTTGGATTTTAACTAAAGGCAGTGGCACTCAATAGTCTCCTCAGTGTGTTGTATATGTGCCAAGTAATATTTTCTCAGTTAATACATCCAACAGTTATACAACAATGCTGCATGCCAAGTAATCCACAACGATAAACTCATGGAATCCTTCGATGTGAAGACTGAAGTAAGACAAGGCTGGCTGCCTGCTATCTCCAATGGTTTGCCCGCTTGTGGCAGGCTGAATAATGCGGCAGACAGCGACAGGCAGCGAGAAAACAGGCATAAAGTGGACACACACGAAAAACTTGGAGGATCTGGACTCCGCCGATGACATATTTATGTCTAATTTCCCACAAAATGAAAGACATGCAAGTGAAAAGCAACCAGTTGGCAGAAGAAGCATCCAGAGAAAATTGGACTTCAGGCGAACACAGAGAAAATAGAGATGACGAAGATTTCTGGCCAACAGCAACAGCCACAACATCAGGCAGCAATCAGAATGAATAGGAGAAATCTGAAGGAAGAAACTTCCTTCACCTGCCCACCTGGGTAGCATCGTTTCAACTACAGGCGGAGTGAAATGATGAGAATATCAAAGCGAGGATCGGGAGGGCAAGGTAGGCTTTTACTACTCTCAAGTTTGTGTGGAAATCAACAGCATTCAGCATGGATGGTAAGATCTGGATTTTCAACCCCAATGGGAAGTTAATGCCGCTTACCACACAGACCAGACTCTTGGCGCGTCATGAAGAGCACTTCAAAAAAACTAAAGAATTTCACCAACAGTTGTCTTTGCTCAACACTTTTCTCAAGATCAGATGGTCGGCCAGAAAAGATCAGAAATAGTGAGGGATCTTTGGGAGTGAACCAATCCAGAAAAGACAAATTGTGTAACAAATGCGTGGGATGAAATAGAGGTGTATTGGCAATACTTTTAGAAAACAAACCATCATCGAGTGAAATCACACGCCACCCCATCACTCGAGTGAAATCCGACTGAATGGGAAGCGGCGAGTTGGTCATCAGTGTGAGGGTGACATGGAAGAGGTCATGTGAGGAGAAGGAGATGAAAGCATGTGGGCAGATATGGAGCCAGGGGAGAATGCAGAGAACCTAGTGAAATATGCTGCTGAAGCCCGAAATGAAGGGAACAATGATAACCAATGTCACATTTTGTTCACATTTGATAAATATCTCAAAAAATCTATTGAAATATCTTAGCAAATAATGTAATTTTCATGATGAACTTAGTACTCATTGCTGAGTAGTGAATATTCCAGTTATCCTCAACTCTTTGATCCTTAGACTGTTTTCGGCTTACTTAACGCTTAATACAAGATCTATCTGAAATTTATTTGAAATTAGGTTCTATTTTGCAGAGGGGCGAAAGATGATTTTACACCGTTTTTGGTAAAAGTTTAGAAAAATGACATTCCTTTCTATCAGAATAATCTGTTTATCCATTGTTTGAAGAAAACTTTTATTTATGTCATTTATACAATTTTCTGGAAATAACTTCTTTTACACAAATAATATAAAATATATCCGTGTTTGGATGCTAATCATGTTCCTCTTTTCTGTGGCTGTCTGGCTGCCATTATAACTACTGAAAACTTCGAGTAAACTCACGTCCTCATTTAGAAAAGTAATCAGTTACCAGATTGGTAAACAGTCGAGAAGAGGAATCTAAATATACAAGGCGTGGACATGTGGGATTATATTCCTAAATTTGTGACAAGTAGATCGAACTTTTCTCGACTACTTTACTATCTCGCCAGTTTTCTAGACTGTCTCAAGCCCTGGAAGAAATAGAGGGTTGGACTTGACGCTAGCGTCCATACCCCCGGGAAACCAATGAAACTTATACAAAAACTCACTGGAATCGGAGAAGCGAAATGAAGCGGGCTGATGAAAGCCTTCGAGAAGCAAGTCAGCCGATGTGTCCCTTTTCGATGAAGGCAAGAATGAGAATGGAGACGTAGAATGTTCGTACAATATAAGGTCGGAATTTCTCCTACCAGTAACTGTGTGGTTTGATATTTTATTATTCCTATTAACTGTAATCTTTTATCACTACAGTTACGTTTAATATTGAATATGATAACCAAGTCTTATTTTAAAAATTAAGTTATATTTTTATGAGAATATTTTCTTATAATAACTTACCTGTAATTCTATCCCACATTGTCTAGGGCATGAAAGAATTTTATACTCACATTGATTAAGATGGCTGCCTAATTCTCCTAGAATTCCTGTCCATAAGCATCCTTCAGTATGATAGGAACACTTTACACCTAAACTATCCATATGTTCTTGAAAAGCTTTATCTAAATGAACACGATCCTTTTTCAAATTTTTTTTATCCACAGGACATTTTGAAGTACCTCTTTTGTCAAAAACGAAAAAAGAAAAATATAGAAAGTTAAGATAAATTTAAGAAAAGACGAATGGATTGTTGGAGCAAATAATAACTGATTCCTGTTGCATACTAGGTGGCTTTCATGGCTCAAGTGGCCTAGTGGGTAACGCTCTAGCGTTTGGAACTATTGATACTGAGTTCAATTCTCAATGAGAACACTTTTACTCACTGGAAATTGCAGGTACGTCCAGTTGATCAATCACAAACAGAATGAAGTGAGCATTTCCTGGATTCTCCAGCTAGTCACCAACTTCTAAATTAACTTGGAGTTTAAGTTCAATTGAATTTAGCGCCGAAGACTTCGATCTAGAAGGACAATGAAAGCCTCACTGTAGTTAAACTATCCAACTCAGAAAACGCAACAACAACTCAGTTGTACAGTTATCAATCCATTTAAATCAGGCTTCCATTAAAAATGCTTCAAGTGAGTCATTCAGGATGGGTGAAAGATATATGCACATTTAGGTGTCTTAATTTATCTGGCCTACCCTAATCTGGAGGCCAGATGAAGTCATTGAGTTACCTGATTTTCCACAGAGCACAATGCATCAGATTTATTCAGTTATAACTTTGTTTTAACCACCTATTTACACTCTTGAAAAAAATCTGTACTCATGTGCATTTCTGAATGGCTTTCAACATATTGCTTGGCCTATTTCTGATAGGACTAATATGTCAAGGGCTGTAGCATATCACAGATCGAACAAAATTCTGTCAAATGATATGCTGTAGGTTACTCTTTTACTTGAAGATTCTGTGTAATGGAGTAGATAAGGTACAAAATAATAAATCCTCGTACAACCAAGTATAGGAACTCAACGATACCATATTTTGGCCCGTGTTCTAAGTGACAGAGACAATGTTAAGCGCGAAACCTATGACTTGCTTTGTTGTTAATTAACATAATTTTGGCCCTTTTTATTTCCCCCTTATACTCTCTTATTTGTACTCTATAGTGAACAACCTTCTTGAACATAATTAGCTACCTAAATTACTAACATTGGCTTACTTTTTTGTACTTTATTTCATTCCTTCTTTTGTGTATCCACTGGGTCCGACTATATTATCCCTATGAGTATTAAAAAATTGTCCTGTCATTAACCATCATGTAATATTAGTTTTGTGATTGCTTTTTTTTGGTCGGCAATATTAAACTGACAATCTTGGTTGTGAACGCCATTATCTCCATCCTAAAATTTTTTAGTATGCATGATCACTTGTTGTTTTTAGAACTTTTAATATATTTATTCGTTGAAGTTTCTGTACCTATTTGGTTGTTTTACGGGGGTGAAGTTTCTAGCACCACGCCCCAACCCTCCCTCTTTACCCGGGCTTGGGACCGGCTAGAAAACTAGGAAGCTAGTAGCCTAGCAAGCTAGTAATCTGGAGAGGCATGATTACTTACACTATCACTACAAACACCGTATTAGTCTTGACAATACGAAAAAACCTGAAATGTTTATTTTATGATTCTTTAGTGTAGTTCAATCAAATTAACTGATCATCTTGGCTTTAGACACTCTTATTTACATTTCATAACTTCTTGTATGATTATAGCTGTTACTGTTCATCACGCATACACATATCATAGCTTCCACTACCAAATACTGAAATATTATTTATTATTGTTGTCTATCTTCCTTTCTACTTGGTATTTTTTGGCATTTTTGTGATTTTTTGTTTTTTTTTGTTGTGGTTATTTTATATTTATTTTTCGTAATGCTCCTTATAAATGTGCGATGAAATTAGATGCAATATTATATATATGTGCTGAAAATTCGACACTATACCACTAGAACTGTTTCTAGAATAAAACAAATTATTATTATTAAGTACTTTAGATGAACAATGTTCAGAGTAAAGCTATTATCACTTTATTAAGGGATCAATCTTAATTAGTCATTAGCTGTTTATCATCTAATTTGTTACAGGATTTCACCATGGACTGCAATCGGTTAGAGAACCATAGGAAAACCTGAAATTACTGAACAGCCGTTTCGCTCTAGTTTGAGGGTCTTCAACAGTACGCAACCGCCAGGGTTCGGACCCAGAACCTTCTGGTTACAAGACGAGCTAGCTCGTAGACCATTACGCCACTGGGACCCCAGCCAACGGCCAGTCCATGAATTCCAACTTCTGTCGATTCACAACATTACGTGACCACTAGCCAATGTCTTCGGCGACGATTTGTACTCACGCCCGACCTGCTATACGCTTACTGGTCACGAATTCCAACTAGAACCTGTAACCAATCAATCAAATCCACACAAACCAATACTTTAATATCATTTAATTTGTTTGCTCAGATTTCATATATTTGACCTAATAACAAGAATAACAAGATTAATGGTCTTATCCTAAAAACTGACTGAAATCGAGCGTTTTGGTATCATATTATAATTTAATTAAGTCATTTCCCATACTATTTTGTATTTCTCAAAGCTGAATGTCCTAAGTAAACTGTTTTTCTTAAATTTATGGAGAATGTGAAAGGATTCTCATACCATTTTAGCTGATTTGAAGTGTTTTCATGATACTTACACATGAAGGAGAAAATGTTTTTCATCTGACTAACCAAGCTCAGTCACATTATGACATACCATAACGTGCGTATATATGTATGCATATATATATATATATATATATATAAATTTGCGCTGAACAAGCTTGTTGCCGAATTTCTCAACACTCATCTATCTGCTTCTCCAAATACATGGTGGTCAAATTCAGTATATAATAGTTGATATCAGATTAGTTTGTTATTATTAAGATACTACTTTTTAGCTTATTAAGTAGTATACAAATATAGTTTATGCTGATTTCTTTTCAACCCATAGATTTCCTTGATGTTATTCTGATTTTATCCATTAAACCTAGGAAACTTTATTTGTTGAAGAACTCCATTTGTTATTCGTGAATGACGGATTGTATATCAGAGTCTGATATTGAGAAGTTGTGAAGCTGACTAAAAATGATGGCAGAGGACCGACTAAACCAGAGATCCCTCGGTGAAACCCTTTGTTCCACTCAGAACACAAGGATTAAATAAGTAATATGTTTTTACTAATAGCGTCGCTTTTTCCCACCATGAACAATTCCAGAAACTTGCTAAAATCTCAGAAAAAACTACAGGACAATATACATATTTTCACAGCTTCATTCCTATCAAGTACAAAAGAAATTTAGTGAAGACCCTCAGCCACAGAGTTAGAGCTATGTGCTCAGAAGAAGTAATTGAAGATGAATTAAGCATCGTATATGATACTTTGATCAAAAATAGCTATCCCGAAATAATTATCAAGAAAAACATTAAACTATCTGTAAACAAGAAGCCACTTTATATGCGACTACAATTCAAGGGCGATATACCAAATGATATAATTACGAGGAAATTGAGAAAATCAGTTCAAAGAGCCCTTAATACTGGCGAACTAAAGGTCTTATTCTCTACATGACCGATGAGGCTACCTCGACTGAAAGATGAAGTACCTAGACTAGCCACTTTAAATTGTATCTACCAATTCAGCTGCGCTTGTGGAGCGAGTTATATTGGCCGTTGCTCTAGGAACTTGATTTTTCGTGCTTGAGAACATCTCCCACTATGGATAAGTAAAGGTGTAGTTAAAACCATTAACAATTCCATATTGGACCATCTGGTTCAAACCGGCCACAAAGCCAGCCAGCGTGGAAGAATCCTTCTCTATCATTTACCGGGTGCCTAATAAATTGCCAAAATGATCGAAGCATCGAATGCTCCAAACAGCAGAGGCTATTGCAATTCGCCTCAAACAACCAGTGATCTGTGTTCAAAAGAAGCAAGTTCAGCCTAACCACTACTAGTGCCCTGGCCTTCAGTAGAGACTATAAATCCATGAATTTGTATTATTACCTTTCCTAATTTTTCTGACATTCAGATTATTTTATTTTGTTGCTATTCAGCTGTAATCTATCAATATTATTCATTCGATGTTATTTAAACAGCATTAATGTTGTTCATAACACTAATTCACTCGTTCATTCACTATAAAGTATATATAACTGTAGAGCCTGATGAAGATGGGTTTATCAAAAAGAGTATTCTTTGTTCAGTATACATTCTTTTGAAAAACTTTTAATTGACATACTTAATCAATTATAAATGTCTCAGTATTGTATTGCACGTCTGATATCACCACAGAATAAGTCATGTTTACATTCCAGGTACAAACTTTAGTCAGATTATCAAGTTAACTGAAAGTGAATCTTCATACACCAAAGTGGATGAAAAAAGTCTTGTTCATCCCCGAATGACAACATTTCTTGTTCAGGCAGGTTTGCTCATAAAGAAGTGAAGTATAAACGCTACATTTTTTCATTTCAAACTAGGCAGTTCAGTTCCCCATACCTTTAAGGGTCAAGTTAAAGAATAACAATTCAGAGAGGTGAACGCACCAGTGACCTTGAGCGCATGCTATTCTTAAATAACAAGACCTACCATTGTTATAGCGCCACTATGAACGATGTATACGAATTTAGGTGAAAATTTTATTCCAAACTCCTGTTTGAGTGCCATTTGGATAATGGGTTGATAGTTCGTTGTTTTTATTTTCATCATCTTTGTTTTACCGGTAAATAAAAGTCATTTCTGTGTAAAATACATTTGATTATTCCGACTGCAATCTACAAGGTCACTTGTGCGTTCACACTTCATGAATCACTATTCTTTAACTTTGCCCTCTTTAAGTATTCATAGAGCAATTTAACTGTTATTGAGTACAAACACTGCAAATACAATATATAAATATTGTAGAAAACATAATCAAAGCTCTTATTACTCCTCTCCTAAGTAAACTTTTAATGAAAAAATACCGAAAAAATAGACAAAACCTAAAAACACGTTAATGAAAACTAACCTAAATATATCCGGTACACATCCAGAACAACATCTATGACCACAATCTTCAAATAAGAATGGTACTCGTAGAATACGATTACAGTTAATGCATTCATATGCTTTGTCCAACTGATCCAAGAATACAACATCTACATCATGACCTGCTCTGATTGGCACTTCTTCAACTGGATTTTTCATTGGTTCTGGTGTCTTCTGATTATCAATTTCACCTGCAGTGTTGCTTTCAGAACTTTTCTCCATCGGTTCCACACTTGGTGCACCTTGATTTCTTTTATTTGTTCTCTTTTTCTCAATTGTACTTCTTTTAGTTTTCTTTTCTGAGTTCATAAAATTTAATGGCTTAACTAGATTTATGCTTTGCTTTAAATAATTATGTAAGGTTATTTAGGTAAACAGTTTTTTTCACCATTGTAATGCAGCATTAACTGTAGTTGGAATGACGCCTTAGTCACATACAGGTTTATTTTCTACTTCCACTGTGCCAGCAAAAAGGTTCTAGTCTAAGACATTCAAATGAATCCACACGATAAAATCTAAGTCTGCATTAGATAAACTTCTCTGACATAACACACCGATACAGTACTAAGAACTCGGTGACGTTTCGACTACAGTTTATCGCTCATAATCACATCAGTCTATTTATACAGCTTCATAATTTACTTTGTATGCTTCCTCTCAGTCCCTCCTGTTATTTATTGTGATTTTCCATTTATCCGGGATAGGTTATGGTTGCATCATTTAGACTGAACGTGTTTGATTCGATAAACAAAGACCCGATGATTAACCCCTATTTTACCATATTATGTCATTATGTATAAGTAAGTTCACTGCCGTGTGGCCAAGCCTTCTTTTAGATCACTTTTCTTAGCGAGGTCAATCATTTGACGTCTAGCTAAACTCCAAAGATTCACTAATCGAATCGACTGCGATCTACTAATTTAACAGCCCTATCATTACATGATGTTTGTTAAACTACATCAATTTTTTCGTTGGATCTTTCGAGTCCTCAAACCACCAATATTTGACAATGATATCAAAGCGAGGATGAAGAAAGTTTGAGTGGAGATCAACAGAACTACTCAACTTGAAAAACAAGATCCGGATTTTCAACTCCAATGTGAAGTTTGTGCTACTCTACACGAACCAGAGACTTGACTCCACGTCACGAAAGGAACTTCATACAAACTACAGACCTTAATCAACAGCTGTCTTCTCTCAGATGGCCAGGGAACGTTAGCAACAGGGGTTTCTGGAAGCAAAATAACCAGAAGCCAATTGTGCAACAAATAAGCACGAAGAAATGGAGATGGACTGGCCATACTCTCAGAAAACAAACCATCAAGTGACATCACTCGCCAGACCATCACTCGAGTAGAACCCAACTGAATGGGAAGCGGCGAGTTGGTCATTAGTATGACGGTGACATGAAGGAGGCCATGCGAAGAGGAGATGAAAGCATGTGGGCAGAAATGGAGTCAGATGAAAACGTTGGCAGAGAACCGAACGCAATGGAGACGTGTGGCTGAAGCCCTTTATTTGTCTAGGAACTAAAGGAAACAATAATAATAAATTTTCTTGTAGTGAGCTGGTCGGTACAAATGCCACTATAATTCTAGCCGTGTCAATATGCCAGATACCATCTGATGAATACTAAAAATAAATTTCTTTTTAATTTTGTGGTACACATATTGATCTTTTCGTAACTAACAGTAGTGGAATTCTTCAGCTCTTTTATTTAGCTTTCATGCTAACTATTGAAAGTTTATGCATTCTTTAAACACAATATTATTTTATTTAAACATATTTATATAAAGAACGAATCCTCTGTATTCATTAAATCAATTTCTATCTTAAATAAGATACTGAACGTACTGCAGTGATGGATAAAAGCCTTGATTGATTAGATAATGCGAGTCAGTAACTTCTTGAATATTCATTGAGACAGAGGTCCATCAACACACCACTCCAAGTTATACAAGATAGATGGATAGACGGATTAGTCCTTAATTTCAATTCACATTCGTATACAATTATATGAAATTTACAAATTTATTCACTCTTACCTTTTATTTCATCGCTTTCTGCAGGTATTTTCGTAGGATTCACTTCTACATTCGTCTCACTCATGATCAAAAAGCGACTATTCCTTTGAAAAATGGAGAACTCCACTTAAATGTTATATATATATATATATATATATATATATATATATATATATATAAGTGCTAAGCAGGTTTTGTAGGTAAAAGTGACCGGTGTCATGGTAACTAACGATTAAGTTATTGCATCTGTTGTTGTTATTACTTTATTATTATTATACGTATGAATACTCTTCTTCTCCTAAAAACCTTCTTTCTCTTTCTTCTCTGATACTATGGAAGCCATTATTGCTGTTCACTTATGCAGTACAGCATGGGACACGAAGTTCATTTGTTTATATGTACTAATAATTAAAATGACGTAGTACATTATACGAAAAAGGACAACAGAAACAATATATATAATTAAAATATCCTTGACATAAACCATTGAGTATATCTCATTTATGCTTAATAAAATACATATTATTAAAAATGAACGCCATTTTTGTTTTTATTCAAGTGAATAAAATCAACTCTTTTCAGCAGGTTTCTTCATCACCAAAATCTCTATTAAATAATAATTTGGTTTATATGGATAAAAAGATTTTAATTTAATAACATATGGAAATTTATGTAACTTCATTTATCCTTTGTAAATAATAGTAAAAATATCTGAAGCGTACTATGAAATTTATCATAAGAGAATGATTGAATTCCCATTCGTGATTAATGCCCTTATAGACAGGGAAATAACGTCAAACAGTGCTTCGGTGATTTCGTGGTGAAATGCTTGCCAACCGTACATTTTTTTTCCTTCACATTCCCCAGTGGAACATAGAGCTTCAAGTTAGTGGCTTGAAGTTTCTGTAGCAGTGTTTATTTTACAGGATGGGGTTGCTAGCCTCATGTTCAACCTTCCCTCTTTACCAGTTCTATTATTGACTTAGAGAGGTAAAGGAGTGCGTCAGCCGGGGATTGAACCCCGGACCATGTGTATGGTCGGTGAGCGTCCCAACCGCTATGCCATCACTGAGTTGTTAGTTAAATAAAACTCGAATCTCTCACCCTAAACGTTTCAAATGCCAGAGTTTTATCGCTTGCCAGTCGCTATCCACCAAACTAACACAATGTTTATCCTTGAACATCTTTGAAGCATCCGTACTAGAACCCAAAAATTCAGCAGACATCGAACATTCTGATTCACTACATCTAATCGATGAGAAACACAAAAATTAACTTGTAGAATAGAAACAAGTAGTTGATTAATAAAATGATGAGGCAAGGAAAATATTTGGAGTAGCAGAATGCTGATAACACTTGAGTTAGGAATGATATCCAAAGCAAAATTACTGAGTAGTCAAGTTTCTTCTGTGTGAATAAACAAGTGTCTTCTATATATCAATGGCTAAGTCCTGAGCGATGCACAGAATATGCGAAATATTGAGTTTCATGAAAACTTCTTTTGATTTTGTCACTAATTTTCAATGATTTTTCCTTAGGGACCCAGTAATCAGTGCTGAATAACATTCAATTAGGCCATTGCATGTTGACCCATCATTACATCTTTTTAGCCATGTCGGATAATGTTCCTTGACTCTTTTAGATAAAACATTCACTGCATAACCCAAATATCTCACTCCATATGAGCGAGTCGATGGATGGATACACACAGATGTAGTCAAATGAAAAGTTTTACCCTTCGAGTTATTAGGGTACATTGATTGTTTCTAATATGGCTTCCACTCAAGGGTACATTTGGTGTATGATGTCAATGAGCAGTTCCCTGAGCAGTAAGTCCTACCCACCTCCATCTCCTCTTACATGCCTCCAATCAATGGATTCTTGGCTGGCTCACTGTACTGCCACATTCCCTTATTGCTTATCTTATCTGCATGACCATCTGATCTCTACTGAACATAGTGAGCTGTTAATGAAGTTTGCAGTATCTTGTTAAGAATGCTTCTATTGACGTTTACACCAAGCCTCTGAACTACGGAGGTGTGTTTACGGGATCACCTTCATTCAGACAACTGCAAGTTTTGCCTTGATGGAGCATTTTTCAATGTCCGTTAATAGCTGAGAGTTAACTGGTGGTATGACTACACATGTGCGGAATGCATATAGAATAGTGTGTCTAATTTCATCAATATAGTGACTGGACAACAGGATGTGTTAACATCAGCACAGCAGCTTATCTTATCGAATATATATATATATATATATATATATATATATATATATGGCTTGATTATTTGACATAAACATGGGTCTCCACATTACCGTTGATTTAATGAGTGATGGCTTCTGATGAAATGATGGTCCGACTCACAGTTGAATTCAAACTAGCAACCTGATCCGTTTAGGTGGGGTTCAAGCGATAGATCACTACTTAAAATCCAGGCAAGTTAAAGTATAGCGACCCAGGAGTATGAACGCAGCAACGCCCTTGAAAGCATACTAGTAGCTGGATTACAGGACCTACTATAATTATAGAGCCACTATGAAAGCTATTCACGAAGTGCAGTGCGAACTACTCCTGGATCTGGTTTCTAAGTACCGTTCAGATTATGGGTTTGTCCCATGTGGCTGAAAATATTCTTGTGGACCTTCGCTGTCAATCCAATGGCGTTCAGAAGCAATTGACGGACATTTATTGAGGTGTTCACGATGTAGGAAAAGAATTTATGCTCGATACGGTAAGTTACACACTCAGTTCACTCTTTTCTAGGAACTTTCTTATCTAAATCGTAGCTGTCGCTGACAAATATCCATTTTGTATACCGTCATTGAATATTAAATAATGAGCTGAAATTAACCTCTGTACATGCAGACAATTCGTTAGCATCTACTGCATAAGGGTACCACCATTTCAGAGATATAGCATCCTGGAAGATGAATACCGTCATGCAGCTGGTGGGAAGAGTCAATATTAGTGTTCATATTAATGAGACCTCTCTGGTAAAGAAGAAATGTAATCATGGTCACCCCGGGGGAAATAATATTTGGGTTATAGGGATTTATAGCACGCAATTTTGGAAAGTAATTGTGAAAGCAACTTCTAGTCGTAGTGTGAAGACTCGTCTACCGACTATAAAGAGTTTAGTCATTCCTGACAATACTATTCATACAGATGGAAAGGAGGGATACAAATGGCTATCAGATGTCAGTTTCGTGCATCATCAAGTAAGCCTTTAAAATGATTTTGTTGACCTCCATACTGGAACCCATATTCATTCAGTCGAGAACTTTCGAGGAAGACTGCAAGACAGGATAATAGCAATAAATGGGTCATGAAAAGAACTCATCCTCAGTCACCTTGATGAACACGTATATAGAAACTGATATAACTTAGGAATCGATAGTCCTTATTACAACTGGGAGATATTTCTAAGTCATGTCAGGGAAAACTATCCCGTTCAATGTGTTTTATCGTATATCTATATATTTCTCTTGTAAATAAACGTTATTTTTAATGTAAAAACTACTGTTTTCCCTGAGTGGTCTCCCCAAGATCAGCTGTCGTTCGCACTCCCGAAATCGATGTATTATAACATTGCCTAAAATCTTGCCTTCATACAAAATTTCATTTCATCTTTGATCATAACTAAAGACTTCTACTTATCTCATATTTATTGCGTGTCGAGATTCCCTGTTCTACGCATGGAATCACAGAATATGCTCCAATATATTCATTATGTTCTGTGCTTTAATATGCCCACCTCTATTATTCTCTGATCGTTTATTACAATGGAGAAATAAGATTTCAATTGCCGATACACCTCGAAGTAGTGATAAATCCACTGTCATCAATCTTGGTAATGATAATATTAATGGTGTGAATACAATTAAGAAAAATCGGCGTGCACATCATCGTTCACCTACAATGATCGCTTGTGACAAGATCAGATGGAAATTTCATACGTTTTACACGGCTCCGAGAACTAAATTCGCATTCAACTCAGTAAGTTACTACACAGAATGGAAATACACACAAATGATATTAAGAACTGTGCCATAATTGAGCCTCCGTTACTTGTGCTTTTATCATCATTTAAATGCACTGCTTTCATCTATCCTCTTGAAATTGAGATCACAGTTATTTATTCTAGTGTGAGCTATTTCCCTCACCTTCACAATAAGTAAATGTGAGTAGACAAACTGTTAACAGCTAGGCTGTTTGGTTCACCAGTACATCTGTGGTCCGGCGGCAGAATGTTCGAGCCAATCTCGCATTTGTTCCGGTTTTGTTTACACACCGATTCACTCCTAATCCTCTCGTCAGCCAGTGACAAGCTCAGAAAAGAGGAAAGGTTAGTGGTTATCATGAAGCTAGCAATTCCACTGCGTAAACGAAGACAATGCCACCTCTGGTAAGACTTCAAGATCTCAAGCCTGAAACACCATGTTCCACTTGGGACACGAGGAATGAATAAGGAGAGAACCGAAGAGAAGCTGGAAAATTTATCAGTCGTAAAGAAACCATGAACAATTTACTTCTCACACTCCCTGATAAACGAGTACACTGTATTACGGAAATGGGCGACTACGGTAGTTAATCATCCATGCATATAGTTATTATATTTGATTAGGTCAACAGTCAGAATATCTCAAACATCCACTTCTAGCTATTTTCTGGCTGAATTTCTTTCATCAGAGATCTGAATACGTGCCCGAAGATTTTTATTAGGACTACTCTCACATCACATGTCGTTTTCACAGATGAATCAGGAATATTTCAGCATGGATTATAATACATTACAGTGTGTTTTGCGTCTGCATAGCTGAATTCTTTTCACTCAATCCAAACTGGCTACTTCGTTATCCGAATATCTGAAGTTGCATTGATTAACACTCCATTCGTTTGTGTTTCAACCAAAGCATCGAGATTCAAACCATTTGAGGTCTTACTGAGAGTGGTGTTACAGGGTGGTAGTGCTAACCATCCTTTTCAATGGTTAGCACTGAAAACTAAACCGTAGCAAGGTTAAGGAATGCATTGGGTGTGTACTGAACCTGACAAACACATCTGAGGTTATTCAGCATTTCACCACCCAGCTAAAGATGGCAGAAGTCGGAAAATACCCGATATTCCCAGCCGGTCACTGGTGAAAGTACCAGCCCACTGCAACGTTGTTCAGCTTCAGTGATCGGAGTACAACCACTGTTTTCAGGTTGCCCGTGTACTTCTTACCAATTATTGCAAATTCAAGGTAGTGCTTAATTCCAATCCTCATTTTGTTTGATCCCTGGTTTCACCAGTGTGTAACTTAATAATTCGTCAGTATGGAACCCATTCACAGATGTGCGTTAGTTCAAAATGTCAAAAGGTATATGTAGTATGAGTTAATAATTTTGTAAACGGCGATAAAGAGTATGAGTATAAGTAGCAAGCACATCAACGCTGTTATGAAATGTGCTCATCCAAAAAACCGTATTCTGTAAATGTCAAATTTTCCAATTGTGATTTTGTAGGAGTTGGATTTCACGTGTCGTCATGGATGCATATTATTTGGAAAAGGGTTGAAAACCTACAGGGAGTACTAGACAGTTGTCTACTATCAGTTTAAAACCCTCGATTAGCGCGAACCTATCATTCTTTTGGGATGAAAACCAGGACCTGCAGGTTGCAAGGTGACCACGAGACCGTTCTTTTTATTGGGACCCATCAATTGTAACCTCGGTGAGTTCCTGCTTGAAGTGCTACCCCCAGCCAAAGTCATTGCCAATTATTTGTCCCCACACACGAGTTGGTCTACCTCACCGGTCACACCTTCTCAAAAGAACTCCAGGCACACTGATATCACTTCTCGAGCAGATATGAAACCAAATTAATTCGTACAAATAACACCTGCCAATTATTCTCGTTCTCACTAGCGACTGGCTGCATGACAAAGGGACCTGTAGCTTTAATTAGATGTCATGACCAATGAGGTATCTCAGAGGTTAGTACAATGTTTGACTTGATTAGTTCCCACTCCTGTGGAAGCCTCCTTCCTTTCTAGCCAACATTCAATCCCTAATAATCAGCACATCTGGCTATGATACAACATCTGATGCCACTGACTACCTATACAGAAACACAGAAAACAAGTCATTCACATAAATCACCCCATAATCAACATAAAAGTACACAAACTGTGACGCAAAACACTGTGAGTCATTTGCTGAAGGTATGTTAATGACAACAGAAGTTCTGAACTGTATTCATTCACAAAACAAATATGGAGAGCAAATGTGCATCACATACATCACATTGTTTGGCATTCTCTCATTTTCAACTGAGTAACATACAAATATCAGTTAGCCTTAATACTTTTGCAGCTGACCTCATATTTTCTTTTCTCTGCTTATTTTCATCATTACCACACAAAATTGTCTCTGTCTGCTTTCACTTATGATCAATTAACCCTTTGAACAATACTGGTACAGAGGAATTACCGCATTTTGTATCTCACTGCTTTGCATTTGTAGATTAGATTGATGAATACCTTAGTATAAATTAACTGAAATAGTTTCTTTGAGTGTTCACAATCGATTTATACGTTTCATTTACATTACACAGTCAGTTATTTCTGTTTCAGTAACCTTATACTGTTATAGGTGGATGGACCTGGATTGGTATACCAGTAGTTATGTGGTGCATGATGATTAAAGGTGAAAGTATGACAGGATTTTCAGTGTCAGTTACGTCTCATAGTACAGCTATCACAGCAGCGAGTGAATAATTTGGAGGCAAACAGTTGGAATACGACCAACACTCAGACATTTTCAACTGTTGGTTTTCAGGAACTTCATTGATTCAGTGTACTCTACTAAATTGACATTTTGATTCATAATTGTGCCATGATCATTCTTAATCACTGACCACACAAGAGATAGAACCTAGAACCTAAATGTTGCATAAGGAACTGGGATGGAGGGTGATTGCCTACCATTACATGCTACTGCCAGTTTATGGGTGCTTGTTGCTGGAAGGTCCCCAATGAGAGAAACAGCTGTCTATTACTCTCCGGACTTCCTTCAACAATTTTCTAACCACGGATAGAAATTTTCTTCTTCAAGAATTCATCAACCAACCTTACATTTGCACACAACATTTACTGTCGAGGATTGAAAAAATTCCCGAAGTATCTCTAGCTGAATGTTACTCATGATGGAAACTTGAAATCAATCAAGCGCTTGCAAACGAACACTTGGAGAATAAAGCACTTCAAAATAGTGGAGGAATTGACAACTTCCATTATCCACGCTCTGAGCAGTTGACAAGAGATATGCAGATATGGAGTTGATGTAGATCCGTTTTATCCTGGTTCATGTCACTTTATTGCCTTTTTCAGACTTTTGGAATCCCTTGCATCTATACACACTCCATTCCATGTGTAGCCATGATTGCAGTCAACAGAATTGAGCAGCCATTCTTACCACTTATTAGGTTACGCGTAACAATCCAATGCAATCCAAAAAAGAGAACTGATGATGACGTTAAGAAGCTGAACGAAAATCCGAAGTCTATTACTGAGGAGACAGCTGTCTCTTCTTGTTCTGAAAAATGCGCGTTGAATTATTCTGATGTCTCTCTATTGCCAATTCGAATTCGAATACTGCCAGGCGATTGGAAGCAAGTTCTATGATGTGACGTCAAAAATTGATGAGCTGAATACACAAATCGAATTCGGGCAACTAGATAATCAGAAATCGATCTATTTCCAGTGTATTTTGATGATGCAGATCGTTTGAAATCTAATACTTCAAAATGTTGTCTCTATAACACTAATAAGAAACCTACATTTCGTAATCCTCTGTGTACAGAAGATCAAAATCAGCTCGAAAATTGAAGACAAACAAAACTAGACCGATACAATAGTCATTGTGCTGAATGCGTTTATCTTAAATTCTGATTCCGTTAATTTATTAGACATTGCCAACTGCAATGAATTGATCATGATGTAAGTGTCTTTCTCAACATTTAGACTTCTTTTTAAACAGTCATTCAATTTGGTATGAAGATTTCGAATTGAAACGGCGCGAAAGAAAGTATGGTGAAACTCGACCTTATAGTTTTATACTCACCTTGTACTCTTGCAATAATCTTCAGAGTTTAACCGATTATGCGACCTTTTCAAAGTGTTTCTGCAGAGCGCAGGTTTCTAGGGAGTTGTAGACGACAAAAAACATCAAGCAGAAGGAGGGTGAACTCATATTGTGCAAAATCAATATGTTTAAACAATATATATGTCATTATTATTATTATATCCTTTAATTCCTAGAGGAACATAGGCTTCAGCTGCGCACCTCCATTGACTTCTGTTTTCTGCCAACTTTTTCACTCCGCTCCAAGTCTGCCCACATGCTTTCATCTCCTCCTCACATGACCTCCTCCAAGTCACCCTTGCACCGACGGCCAACTCGCCGCTTCCCTTTCTGGTTCCACTCGAGCGATGGCTTGTCTAGTGATGTCACTTGATGATTCCTTCAGTGTATGGCCAATCCATCTCCATTTCTTTCTGCCTATTTGTTTCACAATCGGTTCCTGGTTGGTTTGCTCCCAGAGATCTTTGTTGCTGATCTTTTCTGGCCATCTGATCTTGAGTATAGAGCGAAGACAACTGTTAATGAAGGTCTGAAGTTTGTTTGAGATGCTCTTCATGACGCACTGGCCAAGTCTCTGATCCGTATAGTAGAACTTCCATGCAGATTTGGCTCCACACCGTTTACAAGATGTCCCAGTGATATATGTCATAATTGGTGCTCTGTAACGTTCTACTATAAGTTCCAAGGAGAAATAATTGAGCATTGAAAGAATTTTGCTCACTCATTGTGTAATCATTGTCACATCTCGTTTGCACTTGCTTCTCTGCTATCACTCTTAGCTGGCTTCTCAAATACACACAAATTGTCACTTCCTGCTCACAGAATCTGCACCAAATCACCCTCGGACGCTCAATTCGTCGCTCCCACACAGCTTCAGCTTGACAGTCTGTTTTATGATACCACGTGAAGGTTTCCATCTCCGTCATCATCCTTTTGGGCAGTAAGTTCTTCGCAGGCAGATGTACTGCCTCCCACAATTCCTTTTTGTATATTCTTTACGATTTACCACCTGTTCTTTGAAATCGAGCGGAAACAGATACTGATAAAAGTCTCCAGTGTCTTGTTGGAAGTGACATTGGTCATCTGCCGTGCTTTAGAACACAAGAAGCTCTGACTTGACATTAGTGCTACACATTGAGAATCTGTTCCTTGAACTAACTGCTATGAATAATCACATCGGTTTCAGAATAGTCAACAACTGTCTCGCCTTTCCGATTTTAGCTGTCTTTGAAATCCTCACGCTTGTAGGACATATATATAAACAGGCTGGCGAAGATGCGACGAAGACAAAGCCCCAATTGAACACATCGAAGATAGAGGTGATGAAGATGTACAACCAACAGTAATACACATCAATAATCAACAAACTCAGACAAGGTGGAGGCGAAGTATGTTCAACCGAGTGGCTTCGAAAGCCATTTACTTAGAATTTCTGCCTCACTTTCACTTTCGAGTTCGACATTAAGCATCACCATCCTTTGAAGGACGACTCGGACCTGTTCAGACGTTTTCTTTAGTTTTCGATTTTTGTCTGTGAATCTCAGAGGGAAACCAATTTCTATCAAGATTCCTTGGAGATTCTGCAGTCATTCGTCAGTAAAGCAGAATCAGTTTGGTGACAAAAAATCCAACGTACCCTTAATTCTTTGTTCAGTTCTTGTACACCTTCCTTCCATCTTTGTATGTTACACAGATAAAAGCTGGTTTCTCCCAGCTGTTTTGAGCCTTCATTTCGGTTTTTTCAGTTCCATGCCTTAATATAATCTTTTGGCGATATCCACTACACATATGGTTCTTTTCAACAATCATACGTTCCTCTTAAATCTAATTTTCTGAACATAGCGTCCTAGATCTGCTGTGTAGCTTTTTGACCAGAATCTGTTTGTAAACAACTGAGAGAAGGCTACGACAATTTAAGTATTAAAAAGTCCACGTTTCTTTTCCAGAGACGGATTATTCAATCCTTCCACCATTTCTTCATTTTATGTTGAGATGTAGAAAGTGAAATGAACTGCTTTGTTTATGATCCACCATATTCTCAACATGAGGACGATTTGCATGGATGCGTGGTCCATATTACCGCAGACCACAAACCTGTCGTCAACGTACCTGAAGCAATAGGTGGTAACCCGCAGATTCAACTTCAGGAAGAGTCATGTGTCCACAAGAAAAAACCAAAATTGAGCTCATAGCCACTCTGTCAGTTAGCCGGTTCACTTCCTAGCTTGTCACAAAAGTGTCTTTTGTTTTTTCTATCACTAGTTTTCACTCCTTTGTTAAGTGAGCTATAAGTTATACCTAGCTTCTTCTTTGATTGAATATGTCTGCACACGACCGTTTGCTCATTCAAGCTCATTCGCTTCTGCATTAGATCCTAAGCGTCCGTAGAAGACTATTCATTGTCTTACCTATTCGTCCCAGCTAAGATGTCAATGCAGGATTTCCTCCACATTGTTTTCAAAGAGTTCCAGTGTTGTTCTGTATTAAATAAGTTTATTTTAAATATCGCACAAGGATGCAGTATTAACAAGTGAATGATGTTTCAAGCATAAATTATCGCTCATAATCACATCAGTTTAGTCACATGGTTTCGCACTTTGTCTTATATGTATTCTCTCTCTTTCTCCCTCTCTCTCTCTCTCTCCAACTTTCCCTTGTTGTTTGTTGCCACATTTCATATCTCTGGTATAACACTGCGTCATTCCAATTGCATGTGTGTTCTTCCACTATAATTTCTACGTTGATGTTGCTTAATATCTAAGATCCTTTGTAATGTTTTAACTTTGTTCTGGACAGGTTGCTAAGAAAATGAACTTTGTGGTACTTCAAACATCCTAGTGACCTGAAAATGGTTCTGATATAGTGAGAAGATTAAACAACTCTGTGAATCGTCTGTATAAAATGGAAAGTCTTTGAAGCTTCTGGGGAATGAGTCACACGAGACACCAGAGTACCTGCGTAAGTCATTGAGCCTCACTCCACGATTCGTTCTACATTATTGTTTTTGTGTTTTCCTCTTCTGGAGAGTTACAAGTAGTGTACACACACGGGCTGCTAATGAAAGACTCAGTAGAAGAAACCTACTCATGAAGAAATAATATAGTCACTCGAAAACTCCTGTTGCCGTCATTGAGAGAAGAAGCATGACTGAAATTATTGCATACGACGAATGTATCATCTACGTATCTATAGTAGACTGTTGTTTTATTAATTGCACACTTACGTTTTGTCTGTTCTAGATTGACAACAAAATATATCAACTAATAAAAGACCCAATGAACTCCTAATCGCCACCCCTCAACCTGGTGATACATATTGCTGTCGACCTGAAATTGTATACCCTTGGTACATAACTCGAGAAGCTGCATAAATTCCAGTTTTAGCAGAGGAAGCAAATCAGCATGCTAACAAATGATGTCCAACGTTCCATGAAGTGGAACCTCTGTCAACAGAGAAGTAACATCCAAGGAAACCATGAATCTATCACACACGGTTAGTTGACTGACTTCCTCAACGAATTGGAACGAATCTTTCAAAGTATGTTTGATTAATCGTCGTCTAACAGGTTCTAACATATCGGCTTAACAACGAGAAACTTTGTGGAACGGCTATTCTCTGTGCATCAATCAGTCTTTTACGTAACCTAATTCTGATTAGCTAATTTCCAAACTGGACATCGACCACCATATCACATGTAAATATGGTTTCGCAGGTACTTCATTACTAACACGTGCATTGACCATATTCAGCATTTCATTTTCAGCTGGCAAACATACACGCACACACACACAGTACAACACTCTAGTTTACCGGTGCAAAATTTCTTATTATGAAGCGCTTCAATGTTTTTGTATAGCATAAAATAGTGAAATGGGTGAGACCACATTAAAAGGGAAAAATTAATTTAATGTTTGTAAATAAACTCATCTCATATCAGAATATGATTAAAACAAAGAATTTGTGCACAGCAGAATAAAATGGCGCGGAAAAGCGAAATTGTCTCAGTAACACAAGGATAAATAATAACAGAATGTCAAAATATAAAAGAAATCAAAAAAGAATTCGGGCATACAGTTATTACAAATTTACGCAGTAAGGAATTTGTCTATGGGTGATTCTGAAATTTGTAATTAATGTAGTTTGTCAGTTTCCATTGAAGAGGTTCTGATAAATAATTTCAATGCATATTCATTGGCTAAATACAAAAAATTGTAATAGTTATAATAAATGAGTGGTCAAATAATTGATATCAGTGGAAAACAATTGTGATGACAGAACCAATTTAGGCAAACTCTGATTAAGATCTCACTGCATCATCTTACCATGATTGGACGCGGGTGTTTTGAGAAACTGCGTCATGCCTGTAGGCAGCTGTGGAGTGCCTGGTCTCCAACCAGTCCGTGACCTTGTATTGTTTCCTCTAGGACTAAAGGAAGAGGCTACGATATCGTTAGGTTCTGACACCATTACAATACATGCGAAGGATTTACGGAAGGTAGCTCATTTAGGGTCTGGCTATTATGGGAGGGTAGAAAAAATGGTTCACACGCCCACTTCACATGAATTTGCAGTCAAACATATTTCAGTTCACCTGAATTATCTGTCCAGACCTCTTATTTCTCGTGAATTTGCTGTTAGTACGCGTTGTAACTATTGATCTGTCGTGACTTGTTATTGTGCTCTCTTTTGCGAGGGTGATGTTCTAATTGTTATGGAACCAATGGATACGTCTTTGGATAAATTATTGAAGAAAGCTTACAATTCCGGTCGCATTTTTCCTCCTGATGTCTTGGCTTACATTGTATTGTCAGTTGTTGAAGCTCTTGAGTATCTCCATCAACTTGAAGTTATACATCGTGATGTAAAACCATCTAATATGCTTGCTGATTGTCAAGGTCGAGTAAAGATCTGTAATTTTGAAGTATCAGCTGATCTAGAGAATTCAATTGCGCTAACCAATATAGGTACTCAAGCTTATTTAGCTTCTGAACGAATTAACACACGGGAGAATAAAGGCTTCTGTATTCGTTCCGACGTTTGGTCACTTGGTCTTAGTGTACTGGAATTAGCAACTGGGAAACCTTGTTATCCTCAATCACAAAATGTATTTCAGCAGTAAGTCCAGGTTGTCCATGAACCATCACCACGATTACCAGAGTCAAGTCCACACCCAGATTCCTTACGCAAATCCATTGATTCATGTCTCATGAAGAATAAAGACGGCAGACTGAATTACGTTCAACTACTTAAATCAGAATTTTTGTCTAATGTGGATGCCAAAAGTGGTCAAGAATCATTCAAAAAATTCCTAGTAGATTTCCTTGATGACAATTAACACTCTGTATTGATTTTATGTATACTTCTTGATTCTTTTATCGTATGAGACAGCGCCGATTATGATATTATATATATATATATATATATATATATATATAGGCAATGTTGTGTTTTATACTTTTCTCGTTTCAATTTCTTTCTCCCTTTTTTTGTCACAACCCAAGAGTATTTTCTACTCACTTTTATTTTTTAATGTGTGTAATGCATTCCGGTTGTATTCAGTGTAAAGATATTTTGCACAGACTAACATCTCATTTTAATTTTTTAATTGATGCATTAAACTTTTACACTATCTACATACTGTGCGTCGGTGGCACAGTGGTTAGGACTCTCGCCGACCATGCACATGGTCCGAGGTTCGATCCCCCGCCGACGCACACCGTATATCTATGGTAGGTCTGCAAAATTTGGTCTACAGATATCACAAGCTGAAAATTCCATACTTCTACCAAAACGTACTGTGTGGAATCAAGCTGCAATCAAAAATAAAATAAATGGAAAGTATACATATATAAAAGAAATTATATATTTGTATAAATCTACGTGAAAGTAAAATAAATAATTCAATGAAGATGCCATCTGGAAAATTTAAAAGACTCAAAATGTTACCACTAACCACGTGGCCAAGAAAGTAAAAAAGGATTCTGTGTATCTGTTAACAAAAAGCCTACATATATATATGACTACAATTCAAAGTTAATATACCAAATAAAATAATAACCAATAAGTTGAGAATACTGACTTAAAGAGCTGATAAGCTGCAGCTTATATTTTTCTAAACAACCAGTTATGAATTAGATCATTAGATCATCTTGTCAAAACAGGTAAAACAGCTAGTCCTGAGGAGTCTTCCTCTATCATCTATCCAGAAATAAATAAATTACTGAAGGCCTCTACATACCAAACACTCCAAACAGTAGAGGTTATTGCAGTCCACCTAAGTCCATCGGAGCTCTGCGTGTAAGAGAAGCACATCCAAGCATTATTGCCACCCTGACCTTCTATCGAGGCTATTAATTCATAAATTCTGTGTTACTTGCCTTAATTTATCTATCTTATATATTCAGTTTCTTATTACATTTGTATGTATTTTATAATTCACTGATGCTTTTGAAGCGTAATCTCTTTATACTGTTGACTCAGTGTGCTCAAAAGCACCAATTATATTGTCAAAAGCAATATTTCCTTAATTATTACTGCTATACGACTGCAGATCATGATGACAAATTTATCGAAAATGAATATTCTCTATGATTTAAACAACCTTTTAATCAAATCATTCCAATCTTTTTCTTTTTCGCAAAATTGTTGGTCATTCTAGCTGTAATTTAAATTTCTGTTCTCTAACCTACTAATCTGACCTGTGCTATTGACTTCACTGTCATTAAACGGTACTTGGTGGATTATGTTATTAGTCCTCAGTAGATCTATCACATCCTTAATCTAACAAGGTTTGTCTTTGAGTAAGTTAATTAGTTTAGACGCCGCACTAATTTCAGCCTTATTTTGAATCTTACCTAAGCTCTTTGGTCATTTTTCCCTATTTCGTAATATAGTGTCGGGATTTTCATTTCCTTATTATTTATTTTATTTTCATTATTACTCCTATTTTTCATATGGGTTCTAATACACTTCTGAATGACATCAGGGTGAAGATGTTCCCTCCTGGTAAGACAAATTCAATAAGACACAATTCACTTTATGTCATTCTCGCGTTTACAAGTTGAGCCTTATGGTGTTTCTAAACATTCCAGCTGAATAGTCGTCCAGTCTTCTGTCATTTAAAAGTAAGTCAGTTTACTTTAATAAAACTTACCAAAGTCCTGAAAAACGATTATTGACTCCTCATTTCATTCGGCCTTCTTTTTCAGCATAAAACGTTTACAGTAATTCTCCAGTTGTTTAGCATAGAGCCATTCATGGTAGTACTTGCTTTCATGGTGACTAAAACATTTTCTCGGAAACAATGTCAAATAATCAGGCCGCAGTCTGGATGTATTACAATACTCTGTGTCAGATTTTTTAGTATTTTTGAGCAAATCTGTTGCCTCTGATTTCTGTTCGCAGCTAATGACTGTCCAGAGTTTCTGTTGAAGACTTTTTGAACAGAAATATATGTGTGTGGAAAAGAAAGAACAAAGCAACGCAAAGTGAAGAAAAAAACTATTTAAAATAAATATCTCAATAATTTTCAAATAACTTCTGGTTAAAAATGTACAGTTTGAGTTAAAATGATGTGAAATATTCACTTAACTTTCAGCTAGTGACTTCTAGATTTCACTACTATGCCACTTATTTTAACGTTAGCAATTGAAAAGCATTTTAAACCTCCAAAACGAAATGTATTACTCATAACCTAGTACATGAAAGTCTTCTCCTGGGGATTACTTAAGTATTCTAAATCTATACCTCACCTAACCTATGATATTCCTGAATGTGACGCACTAGATCATGAAGGAGAAGGCAGGTATACGTCAAACCTGGGAGAAATTAGCGAAAGATCTGGAATTCGCGGATGATTCATGCCTTATTTCACACAAACTCGAAGGTGTGCGGACTCAAAACAACCAGCTGACAACATAGACAGTGAAAATAGGAATTCAAGTGAAAACCGAGACGACAGAGTTGATGGAGATACCTACCCATCAACAACATGTCCCCATAACCGTCAGCAAAAGAAATATGAAGGGGATCACCTCTCTTACTTATCTAGATAGTGTTGTTTCAACCACAGATGACGGTGAGGATGAGGATGTTTAAGCTTGCCGGTATCCGAAAAGGGAGAAGGACTTATTATTCGGAAGCCAATACGAAAATCTACTGCACTCAGCATAATAGGCGAGATTCAAATTTTCACCTCTAATATCAAGTCAGTAATTCCATATGATTCAGAGACTCAGTGGACCCATCATCAGAAGCATTTCCAATAGGCTTTAAACTATCACCAAGAGCCGGTTATGAAATCCAACAATTCTCACAGTGACAAGACGCGGATATTGTGAATGGATTAATGTTTCCTTAAGCTCAACAATCAATCCATCTAAATTAAGTGAAACCATTATTACTAATACAGATACTGTCTAGATTATAATAGAATCAAAACATTTCTTGCTTCATAAGTGTGCACTGTGAATGACTTTAGTCTAGTCACCTTCAGATCCTTATATTCACCTTTTAGTATTGGAGTGCGTCGGCGGCACAGTGGTTAGGACTCTCGCCGACCATGCACATGGTCCGAGGTTCGATCTCCTGTCGATGCACACCTGATATCTATGATCGGCCTGCGAAATTTAGTCTACCGATATCACATGCTGAAAATTCCATACTTGTACCAAAAATACAATGCGAAATCAAGCTGTAGTAAAAAACACTTCATGATATTCATATTTAGATAATAACTTCGTATATTTCACTAGTAATGAAATTTCAGGCCTCCTCGTTTGTAAAGTGATGAGTGTCTCCTCCTGTCTCGCGGATAGACCCGCCTCCATTTCCATTCAAGAAACTGTCTTTTGTGTCAGTGATTCTGTGTGGTAGGACGTCTCCAGTGCACTCACATTTTTATGGGTTATATTCCCGACCAGTTTACTCCTAAACATCGCCAATCTGAGGGTTACGCCTGGTGGAAAAAGAAGGTCCAGAGTGAGGCCAGCGACCCAAACTCCGCAAAAAAAGATAATGCCACTGCTGGAACCTCAAAACGAACACCTGGGGTTTTAGATTCCATTTGGAACTCAAAGAAATGAAGAAACTGTATTTTTGATCTAGAGATCCCAGTTGAGTATTTTTAAGGTATTAAAAGTATTAAAACAGTGTTAAAAATAAAAGGTACTCTAGTCGAAACTTCTCAGATTTAAAAACACTTGTATTCTAGACAAATATGCGATAACTTACATCGTTTGACTTTTGACACAATTATTTTAACACGAAGACAATACAGAATAAATTCAATAATGGCTGTTATAGCAGAGAAAGGCACTGGAAGAATCGATCGGTTACTATACTCTAACACCATAGAAAATATATTAAATTTCCATAGTTCAATTGAGTTTTCTTCGATTTTTTCAAATACATTACTGAAATTAAATTTTTTCCCAAGTGCAAAAAAGAGAAATGAAATGAACTGATTACAATTGGAAAGACATATATATATATATATATATATATATATATATTGGAAAGACAAAAATGCCATCACTCAGATACCATTTTGAAACTCGTTATAACTTAGGATAGTTATCCAAGATGTTTTTATGTTCATTTACAATGTAGAGGATTTTCAAATGTTAGTTTGTAGGAATTTCAGTTATTTCAGTATTGATGACAAACTAAATTCATTTACAGAATCAATGAAAAGTAAAAAGGGAATAGAGGTTATCACTGTTTCGTCACAGTTTTGGACTCTTCACAAGCAGAGAGAAAAAAATGAGAAACTCAGAGAGGACATCTTTTCAGCAATTCCATTTTCAAATGCAGCTGTACAATCGCATAGGTACAATTATTAATTAATTCCACATGATAGCGATGGATATTAAGGGTGATAATAATTTTCAACTTGATGCAAAACTATGGAAATACACTGACTTTAATGGGTTTTTGTTTACTTTGTAAATGACTATGAATGATGAGTAAGGTGAGACGGTGTGGCAGGTTTTGACGAGGCATTCAATTGTGGCGCTTCTGAGTGAATCAGTGCCTCCTCTTTGCAGCCATGCTGAATAATTTTCTTTAACACGACCTATGTACTTAGCTCCTCAGTGGACTGATTTGTGCGGATTGGCAGGGTTATACGTGGAAATTTGTCCTTCACACTGCTTAGAAATTGTGGATGACTAGAAAATGTCATTCTTATTTTTGAGTAGGAACGGTCTTTTTTAAGCGACAAGAGATTCACCGCTTTAGGATGTCTGCCGCTACATTCCTCCTGAAATTCAGATTCAAATACAGCGTTTTCTTTGCTATTTAAATGCATTCTTCTCTTTTTGGCTGTGGTTGTACAGCCTTGAAGAATTAAATCTCCTGAAAGCTATCTTTGCTGAGCTTCTTGTTCTTTTATGTCTAATGTTTCAATGGGTATTTTCTGCAGTAAAACTCACTAACGACCTCAAGAGTAATCGGACCTACGACCTTGAGGTTACCAGATGGGGGTGTTCACCACTGAGCCATTAAGACGGAATTCAATGGTATATCAGCTCTAACTTCTGATAATTTGCGGTATATAGGACAATCCCCAGCCAGTGTCACAAGTGAGTATCTCACTTCACACCCAACCTGGTGGGCTACGCTCGTCACAACTTCCCACTAGAATCTCAGGCAACTTCATCGTGTAATAAGTCACTAGTGAGCACTAGATTAATTTCTAATTGTTAGTTTGTAGGGATTTTATAAATTCTGAGATCGATCATCAACCGATTTACTAAATATTAAATTTTAATGTTTGATCACAGTTTCTAAGCTGCTTACACCACATAATGTGTGTATATTTATGCATTTTCAGGACGCTTCAGGTCGCATGATTTTTTCAATTGGATCTTTAAAGCTTACATGAAAACAAGTAGATAAAAAGCGAAAAAGGATTAGTAGGAAAAAAATTACAGATTAGACCCCGAACAAGTGCGAACGTAACAATGACCCTGGAACACTCCGTCACAACAAGACTATGAAACCGGGTAAACAATACCACATTCAAGTTTCACGGCTGAGTGATATCAGTTAGAGAACTAGTATAAACCAGCAAGTAGTATCGGGCAGCAGTACCCACCCACCTCCAGCGTTCGAACCTAAGACCTCCTGGTTACAAGGTCACCTCGAAGACAATTCAGCCAACTGAGACATAACCCGTGGAAAGACTATGAAATCAAGTGTAAAGATATTAAACAAGAGATCTGATTGTTTTAAAGCTATTGTTAGCTAAGGAATGGATTGGGAAAAGAATCGTTTCTGGGTGAGTTATTTACTTAAATTTACTTCCCAGCTCAGTCGCTTGTCTCAAAGTTATTTATGCATTAGCGACTGTTAAGTGCCAATCTTCTAACTTTGTCAAGTTAGTCTGGATAACATGAAATATATATATATGGGCTTATCTATAAATCCTCAACACTTACCTAAAGATTGCAATCAATAAATTCATCAAAAGTATTGCAGCAGTCATTAAATAAGCCGCTAAAAATAATGGACTTAAAATGTTAAATGCTGGACACTCTTCACCAACCATAGTAACATTTGAGCAGCCTTCTTTTTGGGCTAGAAGAAGAAAATAGTGACAATTTTTCACGTAAAATAAATAGAAAATTATGATCTGAGAAGGCATGAATGAAAAATAATTGACTGTCTAAAAGAAATACATAGGTAGTAGTCTTTAAAGTGGGCAAGTAATATATCGTTGTTAACCTCCAGGCAGTCGTATTACTGTTAGTAGTAGAGTGAATGCCTCAAGCGAATAAAATATTGTTAAGTTGATACATTATATCGTTTGGTAAATTCCTCATTTAAAAAAGGCAGATACAAGGCATAAACGAAAGTTCAACACACAACCCCAGACAAAATTTCGATCTATTTTCGGGGTGTAAAATAGGAAAGCAATACAATTTTGGTTGTTGAAGAAAGAATACTCTTTTCGATAACTTCTACAGTTATAAATCCATAATAATTTATAAATTTTCAAGATCTTGTTTTTAGGGATTTGATTGGTTTCAAGTTTGATCTCCGAATGATATCAGTTGGTGAAACATTTAAAGCCATCAGGGAGTAGTGGACAGTTGTTTCGTCGTAGTCTGGTCACTGATTCAGGTGCCCGTGGCCGAAATGTCCACGAGCCCGTCTTACAACAGGAAGTTCGTGGGTTCGAACACTGGCGGTGGGTGCTAACTGCCAATCAGTCCCAGATAAGGACTCCTTGCTCTTTTCCAACGATTCTCAAATTGATATCATTCCATCATCAAACTTGAAATTATAGAATTATTATTAATGCTGAAAACATTAAATCAATAATATCCATAGATTACAGCTCAAAATAAATACACTTACAGTTCTACATTAGATCATTTCATCCAAACAGACAACAAAGTTTGCCCATTGAAGGGTATTTTACTATCACATATGGGATACTGAATAAATTGCTAAAAGCCTTCAAATACTAAACGCTCTGAACATCAAAGACCATTGCAATTGTCCTAAAACAATCGGAGCTCTACGTGCAAAAGAGGCAGTTTCAGCCATTACTACTACCCTAACCTGCTATCGAGCCTATAAATAGATAAATTCTATATTATTTCTCTTAATTTATCTAATATTCATTTTAGTAGGTGTTAAATTCATGTATATTATCACTTACAAATACTTTGGAACTGTCATCTACTCATCTTATTTGATTTAATGTCATTTAAAACAGTAATATTGTTCAAAATGTCAATAATTCATCAATAATTATCGTGGATATATAACTAGAACCTGATGATAAAAAAGCTATCAAGATTAATACTCTTTGTTTATCAATCAGTCTTTTAAAACGGTTTCATTGTCATCCTTAGTATATTCTGATTGCATTATGCATTCTCCTATATCTTCCGTTCTGCATAAAAAACATTTTGCTGTTTCATCTGAAGGTCAGCTATCTTTCACCTGTTTTACTACTTTACAGAAACACACATTCTTCAGTCACCTAACCTTTTTTATTGCTATAATTTTCTTTGTTAAACTTTGTTTCTATTCAAAAAAATTTCGAACTCTATCATTTTGGATAGTGTTATTAGCAAACAGAGATTATCCGAAAAAAATGTGATGTATTTGCGCAATCTGTTTTCTAATAACATCCCCTCACAAATAACCAGTCCAATCAAGTTTGAATTATATAACAACTTAAATCATTCCGGAACTAAGTTACTTATGATCCCTAGCAGTAACACCCTGTTATCGCGTATTTCGAACCCCTTTTATTTAAATTAAATTTTTTGCATTGTTCATGTTGTATATCCAGCTGAGAAGAAACCGCGAAATGATAAAGATTGAGCTTTTGTTATCCCGCAAAATGTTTCCTCTTCTTGCTTTATTGAGGTTTACTTATTGTAGGAATTATATGAAGTATTTATAAAAAAATACCTTTTGACGACATTGAAATAATCTACAACAATTCAAGGACTATATTCCGACTGCCACGAATAGTGTAAGAGTGCTTGAATGAATTCTACTTAAAGACATATACAGGGTTCCTAGTGATATCCAGCTGTCGGCTGGAGGACATGTATACTGCTCAGCAGTTTACTTCATCCTCCTTTATGGTTGGCGTGAGATGTGGCCACTGATAATGAAAGACATGATCATTGGTGCCTGCGTTCTATCTCCTGTGTTAAGTGGTATAATAGGGTGAACAATATTGATATTAGGCGCCTGTGGAGTGCTAAGTAAAGAGGCGAAATCAATTGACGAGGTTGTGAGATTGCGCTGATTAAGATGGGATGGTTAGCAAATGTGTTACGCATGTATGCCTAGCCATCGTCTTCCTCAATGGACGATGTTAGCCGACACAGGATGGATTAGGTTGGAAAAGAGCTAGTGGTGGTCAGTTTAAGCCAGCCATGTCGAAAGGTGTAGACTTCCTGGTTTGGGTTCTCGAGATGGTAAAAACCAATGAAGGCAGGGGACAATCGTTCCCAATGGCTGGCGCAGATGTATTCACTCTTTCTGAATGATCATATCCATTAAAATTCTATTGTTCTTCCTTATTAAAATCCTTTTTGCTTCACACTTCTGTTTATTATCTCTCCTCTGAATCTCTCTTTACTCTCTTCTCTTGCTTTTTCTGTCAAATGAAGTGGGACAACTCAAACTGCTGCACACTTATGCAAAGTTCTACATAAAAACCTATCGGTCATTCTTCGTGTAATACACCAGAGAATCAGCTACGTATTTCTTGATTAAGAACGTTAAAAATTTTCATGGGACCAGAAATTCATAATCCACACACTTAACTTACCGAAAGCATATTCCAGTGTAATTTCACCGAATAAATTCCAATAAGGATAGATAAATATATCACGCATTGCTGCCCACTCAAAACTGGAACGATATGGATAAAGTAGAACTTGTTGCGATACACCATAACCAATAAGTATAACGATCATAATGAATAGGAACATGAGTAGTTCAACAAACATGCCACGAATCATAACTAATTTAGGACCAAGACGAGGATGATGTGAATATAAAGTGTATATTCTCAAATAACAACCAATCACTATGTTGAAAAACAAAGAAGAAAAGTACACACAAAGTGTATAACACAGAAATCAACCTTTAGTAAACATGATACAATATTTATTTGATCTCCGATATAGTCATGACCTGATGAAGAGTTTCAAACTCGGATGAAGTAGCTGTCCAGTACACGGTGACTTGTGCCCTGGTGGTTCAAGGGTAAAATGTCCACCACCCATGCACCTGGTCTAGGCTCGATTCATGACAGACTCACTCCTAGACCTAGCCTAGTTGATGGTAGTCCGGGAAAAAAAGGAATGTTAGGTGTGAAGCTAGCAATCCTACCCCATTAATACAACCTCCATGGCTGCTTAAACTGTAAAGCTTAAAGCCTGAAGCCCTATGTCCCCATCGGAACAAAAAAGGAATACAAATAAATATGGAAAGAAAATTGTTGCTTTGTTTAATCTCATAATATCACATTTTTAATACAAGATAATTCTAATCACCTTAATTCATAGTAGCCTATTTGGTTGACTCCTGTCTAAACAGTAAAAATCAGGCTGAAGTTTAGATTTGCACGACGAAACCGTTTTTATCGTTACTAAATGACCCTTAATCAATAAGTTCCTCAATTTATAAAAAGCGACATTCAAACTTAAGTCAAAGACTGATACCACTGTGCAATGGTCGGAAATAATCGTCATGAAACCCTGGATCTAGGTTTCGTGGTTGCCAGCACACGTGAATAATGTCTATTTCTACCTTGGTACTCCTTTCTTGATATTTTCCAGTGAGCTGTTCCGGATCAAGATTGATTTCCCGTGCTACTATGATGGTTGCATTGATTGGTTACTAGGAAATAACTTAGTCTGATGACCATACTGCGAAATGGACTGACAGAATTAAGTCAGCGCTAATGCCAAGGACTAGATGTATGGGACACTTAAGAAGCTGAGGTTATCTAGAGAAAATTATTTAGTTTGAACGAATCAAGAAAAAAAAGTGAGCAGAATGACAGGACGTCAAATTTTCTGGTTTCTATCAGTTCCACACAACCTAAAGCAGCCAAATATCGAATAACAAGTTTTGACGTATTTTAATTAAAAGGCCAGAAACTGAGAGCCAGTAATACTGCGTAGCTGTCTCATCCTTGTTTGGGACTCTCCAGTAGGACGAACTCGTGACCCCACCAGGGACGGAACCCAGAACTCTTAGAAGACAAAATCAGTTCTTTGACCATTTTAGCCACTGGAATGCAATCCAGTGCTAGGGCATCTCCTTGATACGGGTTTTGAGGTGGAAGAAGCAAGATCGTTCAAAATTAACAGTAGGCAAAAGATTTCAATTCTCCTTAAGTTGGCTGAAGCAAGCGCTTGAAACCCGATTTATGCGTTCAGAAAGAAGCAGTTATCAGTCTTTCCTTGACCTGATATTTTCATCTTTCTTTCATCTGAATAGTAATGCCGAAAGTTTCCAATGTGCATGATCATTATTGTTCGGGATAAAGTATTTATTATTATATACGTTATTATTGTGTACATATACTGACTGATTGATTTTTGTTTAAAAATGAACTCTGTGCAAGTATGTTAAAATTGTTTCTGTAAATATATTTAATAATGATTTTGGCCTGTAAGCAGCTGATGAGAAACCAAAGAAATAAATGATGTTACCATTTTATTCTACAAAACTGTTGTTGTTGCTTTATTCAAATTCATTAAGGGGAATAAATGTATGAAATATTCTTCAGTATGTTTGTGATTAGTATTTCCTCAATCATCGGTGAATAATTCGAATTCATGAATATCACTGATATTAATAACAATAATAAGATAAATAAAAAGAAGCTTTAAAACGAGTCAGTTTTTATCAGTGTTATATCATTAGCTTACACGTTATTACATAGCATGATTTTGCATAGATGAATGTTTTACTCAAACCCAGACGTAACAATGCGCTAACTGTAGCCAAACAAACTAAGAGTAGATCAGATTTACTCCAATAGTAATGATTCCATCGTAAATGAAATTGTTCGAACCTCCCATCGTATGATTTAACAATCTATAAAACAAAATGGACATTTAAAATGTTTTGTTACTCTACACTATTTGATTAAATAGTTCATGCAAGGTACTGGGAAGTGAACAGTCAGCAAAAAGTTTCCCTCTATTTTAAGTTAAATATTTGTGTGTAAATGTCTTCCGTTTCAGTGATTTTTACAGCGTCCCTTCTTTTCTTTCTTAACCTAATAAGGCAGTAAAATACTAAGACTACCATGACATTCAAAAAAAAGCTGTCATCTTACTTTACTCGTTTATTGGCAGTGTCGTAAAGATTTAGTGAAGTAATTTATTTATTTGGAAATGGCTAACAGTGGATTTCAAGATGCGCCTAACATCGCCTTCAAATAAGTTAGGTGGACTGAGTAAAATAGCAAGGAACAAGCAGGATGGAATCAAACAACATTCTGTACAAATATATGAAATCATTAAATTCCATCCCCATTCAGCATCCCCCTCCAGCTACTTCAGGCTGGATGTCTGAGTACTACCATCATTCTCCACAGTAGAATCTACATCTCATAGCTAAGAATTACCAACTAACCATTCATAACGGATAATCCAGAAGGAGAGTTGACTTGGAACAACCTTCACAGTCTAAACGAAAATGGATTTCAAGCTTGATCACGGACTGAATACAGTTAGAAAACCATTAAAATCTAGGCAGTACGTAGCAGTTCCTTCGTCCTACTCCAAAACTCTTCAGCATCAGGTACCCATGACTTCATCAAGGATCCGACTCGTGACCTTCCATTCAGCCAATGGGATGAAGTCCGAACTAATCTGATGCTCACGCGTGACTGACTACGGAACAAAGTTGGCTGAAGTTCTAGTGAGATGTCATGACCAGTGGGGCGTAGCGGGTTGGGTGTGGGGACAAATACTTCGTTATGACATTAGCTGTTAGTTGCATCATATATCCCTAATCAGCAGATGGTAGAACTCACCGACCATTCGATTCCAACCCAGTGACTCAATAGTCCATATGATCACTTTGTAACCTGAAGGTCCAGGTTCCGACCCTTGCTACAATAATGGGTGTGTACTGTAAAGAGTCCCAATCGAGAACAAAACAGCCGTCCAGTACAACCTACCGGTTTTCGATGTGTTTTTTTTAATCTATGATCAACATCCATTAAATTCATGCTCAGAAAGAAAATAGATTTATGTATCGTAAAATTTACAAAAAAATTACAAAACTTCAATTTATATCTCTCATTGTTTATATATTTGAGTATTCGTGCATCTTATAACAATATATTGCGGAAATTAATCAACATCTGTCTTCATTGAATCTACACTGAAGATCAGATGGCCAACCGGAGTGTATAAACAACCAGGAAGTCTGACAAGCAGCGAACGAACCAACAAGCTGTTGCCCAACAAATATACAAAAATAAAAGTAGATGGATCGAATGTACACTGAGGATTCAGTTGAGTGACATCATACTCCAGGCTAACCCTCGAGTAGAACCCGAATAAGAAATGATGAGCTGACCACTTGTTCGAATATAACAATCAGCATAAGTGGGAAGAACCTGAAAGAAACAACCTCCTTCACCTACCTGGGAAGCATCGTCTCAACTACAGGCGGAACTGACGAGGACATCAAAGCCAGAATCGGAAAAGCAAGACAAGCTTTCATTACTCTCAAATCTGTGTGGAGGTCAACAGCACTCAGCATCAAAAATAAGATCCGGATTTTCAACTCCAATGTGAAGTCAGTGCTACTATACGGATCAGAGACTTGGCGAGTCATAAAGAGCATCTCAAACAAAATTCAAACCTTCATTAACAGCTGTCTCCGCTCAATACTCAAGATCAGATGGCCAGAAAAGATCAGCAACAGGGATCTCTGGGAGCGAACCAATCAGGAACCGATTGTGAAACAAATAGGCAGAAAGAAATGGAGATGGATTGGCCATACGCTGAGGAAACCATCAAGTGACACCACTAGACAAGCCCTTGAGTGGAACCCGAAAGGGAGGCGGCGAGTTGGTCGTCCAAGGGTGACTTGGAGGAGGTCATGCGAGGAGGAGATGAAAGCATGTGGACAGACCTGGAGCAGGGTGAAAAAGTTGTCAGAAAACCGAAGGCAATGGAGGTGCGCAGCTGAAGCCCTATATTCCTCTAGGAACTAAAGGATACAATAATAATATAATAATATGATAAGGAGAAAATGAAAGCTTATAGGGAATCGTGGAGCCTGACAAAAAGAGATTTACAAAGAACAGGGAGAAATGAAGATGCGCTATTGAAGCCTTATGTTTTGCCAGGAATCTAAGAGAATAATAAAATATATAAGAGTAATAATAATAACAGCAACACAGGGTTAAGCCATAATTATTTTATGCATACCTGTCTAATCACATCTATAAACATTGCGCCAAAGTAACCAATCACAATATACTCTTCAACTGAAATACTATCCGGTAGTGTTTTGAACAACAGTGTATACGAAAAGTGTAATAGGAATATAATATAAGTTATCTAAATAAATCAGAAAAACAGAAGTAGTAGAATTAGGAGGATGGTGGGTTTATTCAAACTGGAATAATCACTGATTATAAATTATGTATGAAAATTCAACCATGGAAAAAAAGACATTTACTATGATAAAATGATGTTTGTGTTGCTAATATATATACATATGTATTATTTGTGATATGTGATCTCTAAAAAAATCCTGGAGAAGGATTTGTTACTACCCAATCTTTTCGCCTGTAGACTTCCTCATTAAATCTAAGGTTCAAAGTAAATCAGATTAACAGCTCTTTTTAAATTGAATCGATATACCGACATCTGTATAACTGGATTAAATAAATTCATTTAAAATACACATGGTTCTTGTCAATAGAACATAGGTGAAGACAGAGAGATGACATCCGACAAGGTCACTCTCTTAACCGCAATAGTGACATTCTTAATTGAATCGTCAAAATCAGATATATTCCTGAGATTGTATTTCTCCCTAACTTTCCCTTCACCGGTCCAAAAATCTCTGATAGCCACTTCGTGAGTGAGTGAGTGAGTGATTCCATTATCGGTAAATTTTGTTTTGATAAAGTCTCACAGTGTTATACAGTAATGTTTACTGATGACGTTTCGAGTACAATTTATTGCTCATAATCATATCAAGGTAATCACACGACTTCCTAACTTCATTTATATAGTTCCATTGTTTTTCACTTGATTTGATTGGTAGTAGTATTTTTTATATTTCAGGTATGAGGACGCAGTTGACCAAATTAGACAAAGTAGTATAATTTATAAAATACCCTGCAATGACTGTGAGGTCAACTACATAGGTCAAACTAGTAGGTCAGGGGTAGTCAGATTGTCAGAACATAAGAATTTCGCTAAGGTAAGAGAATGGTTGACCCCGAGAAGATAAGTAATTTAGAAAAAAGCTCACCAATCGCACCGCATGCATTAACACACACACACACCAAACAATAGCATGGTGGGAGAGGGTTAAAATTCTAAAACGTAATCGAGGTAGGTGGAGAGAGAGGTTGATTACTGAATCCCTGTTCATCGAGTCTACACCCAACACATGCAATAGGAATGACTCATCACTCATACCTGAAATATAAAAAATACTACTACCAATCAAATCAAGTGAAAAACAATGGAACTATATAAATGAAGTTAGGAAGTCGTGTGATTACCTTGATATGATTATGAGCAATAAATTGTACTTGAAACGTCATCAGTAAACATTACTATATAACACTGTGAGACTTTATCAAAACAAAATTTACCCATAATGGAATTACACTCTACCACAGTGCACAAGTTTTATTCTTAAATCAATGAGTGACTGAGTGAGTGGTAGGAAGAATTTATCATACCTTTTATTGGGTGGAGTGGAACACCTTGTTTATGTAACTTAGGCAAGCCGTACATGCAGATTGGTGCAATACTAGATGAATAAACTTTCAAATGATCTGCATCGTCAAGAGGCACTGAAACTAGATCAATTGAGGATTATTTTGTTGCCTGAATTCGACTTGTGTATTCAGCTGACTAGTTTTTGACATCACATTACAGAACTTACGTCCAAGTGCCTACAAGCATTCGCCACGTAGGAAGGTGTAGACTTCCAGGCTGGGGTCCTCGGGACGGTAAAAATCTATGGTTGGAAACAATTGGTGACATGGCTCAAAATCGTTCTCAGTGGCGCAGATGCATCCACTCCCTGTGACTTATGATCTTCAATGAAACTGTTTTGTATTTCTGTATTACTCCTTTGTCTCACACCTCTGCTCACTGTCTCTATTATGCTTTTCTTGTACTTTCTTCTCTTGTTTCGCGTGCTACACGGAATGTGGCGACTTGAACTTCCGCACATTTGTGCAAAGTTCTATGTCGAAAACAGATAGACAGACAGACAAGCATTCGCATTCCGATTGGAGACAGAGAGACATCGGAATAATTCAACACTTAATTTTTAGAGCAAGAAGAGACAGCTGTCTCCTCAGTAGCAGACTTTCATTCAGCTTCATAACGACATCATCAGTTCTCTTTCTTGCATTGCGTTGGACAGTTACGCGTAACATAACGAGTAGTGAAAGTGCCCGCTCAGTTTCGTTGACTGCAGGCATGACTACACACGGAATTGAGTGTGCACAGAGGCTAGGGACTCCAAAAGTCTGAAGAAAACAATAAAGAGACATGAGCGAGGATAAAATGGATTCATTTCACCTCTATATCTGCATATCTCTTGCCAACTGCTCACAGCGTGGATGATGAAAGTTGTCAAATCATCCAGTATTTTGAAGTGCTTTATTTTCCAAGTGTTCGTTTGCAAGCGCTTGATTGATTTCAAGTTTCCATCATGAGTGACATTCAGTTAGAGATACTTCTGGAATTTTTCAACCCTCGATTGTATACATTGTGTGAAAATGTACAGGTTAGTCGATAAATTCTCCAAAAATAAAATTCCCTTTCATGGTTAGAAAATTGTTGAAGGAAGTTCGGGGAGTACTGCACAGCCATTTTTCTCTCTCCTTCGGGACTTTTCATCGGGATTCACCCATAAATTGGTAGAAGCAAGTAATGACAGGCTATCAGCCTCCATCTAAGTGACTCATTGGCACCTCACTTCCCTTTGCAACATTTGGATTCTAGGTTCTATCTCGTGTGCAGTCAGTGATTAAGAATGATCATAGTATATATGAGAATCAAAATGTCAATTTAGTAGAGTACACTGAATCAATGAAGTTCCTGAAAACCAACAGTTTGAAAATGTCTGAATGTTGGTTGAATTGCAACTGCCTGCCACCGAATTATTCACTCGCTGCTGTGATAGCTGTACTACGAGACGTAACTGACACTGACAATCCAGTCATAATTTCACGTTTAATCATCATGCACCACATAACTACTGGTATACCAATCCAGGTCCATCCACCTATAACAGTATAAGGTTACTGAAACAGAAATAACTGACTGTGTAATGTAAATGAAACGTATAAATCGATTGTGAACACTCTAAAGAAACTATTTCAGTTAATTTATACTAAGGTATTCATCAGTCTAATCTACAAATGCAAAGCAGTGAGATACAAAATGCGGTAATTCCTCTGTATCAGTGTTGTTCAAAGGGTTAATTGATCATAAGTGAAAGCAGACAGAGACAATTTTGTGTGGTAATGATGAAAATAAGCAGAGAAAAGAAAATATGAGGTCAGCTGCAAAAGTATTAAGGCTAACTGATATTTGTATGTTACTCAGTTGAAAATGAGAGAATGCCAAACAATGTGATGTATGTGATGCCTGTTTGCTCACCACATTTGTTTTTGTGAATGAATACAGTTCAGAACTGCTGTTGTCATTAACATACCTTCAACAAATGACTCACAGTGTTTTGCGTCACACTTTGTGTACTTTTATGTTGATTATGAGGTGATTTATGTGAATGACTTGTTTTCTGTGTTTCTGTATAGGTAGTCAATGGCATCAGATGTTGTATCATAGCCAGATGTTCAGATTAGTAGTAACTTACTGCAACTGTTTTGGATTCAAGTGTTGGCTAGAACGGAGAGAGGCTTCCACATGAGTAGGAACTAATCAAGCCAAACATTGTACTAACCCTGAGATACTACAATGGTCATGACATCTCATTAAAACTCGAAGTCACTTCATCATGCAGCCAGTCGCTCGTGAGAACGAGAATAATTCTCAGGTGCTGGTTTATACGAATTTGATTGGTCTCATGTCTGCTCGAGAATTGACATCAGTGTGCCTGGAGTCCCATTGAGAAGTTGTGACCAGTGAGGTAGACCACTCGTGTGTGGGGACAAATAATTGGCACTCCAAATAACAAACTCACCGAGGTTACAACTGTTGTTGTCAATAACCGAATGGTCTCGTGGTCATCTTGCAACCCGCAGGATGATAGGTTCGCCCTACCAGAGCGTTTTAAACTAATATAAGACGGATATGCAGTACTCCCTGTAGGTTTTCAATCCTTTTCTAACTGATATCCATCCATGACCACACCTGAAGTCATTTCCGTACAAACTCACAATTGGAAAATTCGACATTTACAGACTAGTGGTTTTATGGATCAGCACATTTCATAACAGCGTCAATGTGCTCGCTATTCAATAATTAAAACTCTGAATGTCTTCGCCATTCTTTATTATATCGCCCTCCTTTTTTAAACATTCACCATCACCGTTTACAAGATTATTAACTCTTCTTTCCACATTTCTTACAAATACCTTTTGGCATTTTGAATTAATGCACATCACTGGATGGGTCCCACATTGACCAATTAGTAATTTAGACATGAGTGAAACCAGGGACCGACCAAAATGAGCTTTCAAATTAGGCTTGACCTTACATTCACGATCAACCTGAAAACACTGGTTGTACTCCGACTACCGAAGTTGAACAACGTTGCAGTGATCTATGACCGGCTGGGAATATCAGGTATTTTTCGACTTCTGTTGTCCCTAGCTGAGTGGTAAAATGCTCGCTAACAACGAATGTGTTTGTCAGGTTCACTATCTGCCCAATGCATTCCTTAACCTTGCTCTTATTTACTATTCAGTGCTAAGCATTGAAAAGAGTAGTTAGCACTGCCACCCCGTAACGACATTTTCACTACTGAAACTTCATGTAGCTTGAATCTCCATGCTATGGTTGAAACACAAACGAATAGAGTGCTAATCAATGCAACTTTGGACCTTCGGATAACAAAGTATCCAGTGTGGATTGACTGAAAAGCATCCAGTTATGTAGACGTACAACTCAAGGTATGGTGTTAAAATATGTGCTGAAATATTCCTGATTCATCTACAAAAACGACACGTGATGTGAAAGTTGTCCTAATAAAAATCTTCAGGCAGGTCTCCAGATCCCTGATGAAAGAAATTAGGCTAGAGAATAATTAGATATTTTGACTGCTGTCGTAATCAAATATAATGACTATATGTATGGATGATTAACTACCGTAGTCGCCCACCTCCGTAATACAGTGTACTCGTTTATCAGGGAGTGTGAGAAGTAAATTTTCCATCTTTTCTTTAAGACGTATAAACTTTCCAGCTTCTCTTCGGTTCTCCCCTTATTCATTCCTCGCATTCCAAGTGGAACATGGTGTTTCAGGCTTGAGGTCTTGAAGTCTTACCAGAGGTGGCATTGTCTTCGTTTACGCAGTGGGATTGCTAGCTTCATGATAACCACTAACCTTTCCTCTTTTGTGAGCTTGTCACTGGCTGACGAGAGGATTAGGAGTGAATCGGTGTGTAAACAAAACCGGAACAAATGCGAGATTGGCTCGAACATTCTACCACCGGACCACAGATGTACTGGTGGACCAAACAGCCTAGCTGTTAACAGTTTGTCGACTCACATTTACTTATTGTAGGTGAGGGAAATAGCTCACACTAGAATAAATAACTGTGATCTCAATCTCAAGGAGATGAAAGCAGTGCATTTAAATGATGATAAAAGCACAAGTAACGGAGGCTCAATTATAGCACAGTTCTTAATATCATTTGTGTGTATTTCCATTCTGTGTGGTAACTTACTGAGTTGAATGCGAATTTAGTCCTCGGAGCCGTGTAAAACGTATGAAATTTCCATCTGATCTTGTCACAAGCGATTATTGTAGGTGAACGATGATGTGCACGCCGATTTTTCTTAATTGTATTCACACCATTAATATTATCATTACCAAGATTGATGACAGTGGATTTATCACTACTTCGAGGTGTATCGGCAATTGAAATCTTATTTCTCCATTGTAATAAACGATCAGAGAATAATAGAGGTGGGCATATTAAAGCACAGAACATAATGAATATATTGGAGCATATTCCGTGATTCCATGCATAAAACAGGGAGTTTTGACATGCAATTGAACCAATGAATTTTCGTCGAACAGTCTGAGCAGCTAAGCGTATACAGTTGAAATGCCCCCATAAATATGTCTCTCGTTCAAGTAAATCTAGTGTGAGTTTCTGAAATGACAATAAAAGAAATTGAACTTGTTAATTGATATATTTACTTTGTAATGTGGGATGTTGAAGGGATAAGAATCAATTTCAGTGTAGTTTTTGTCATAAACCAACATCACTCAGAGATTATTCAGAACTAGAGAGCAATGGACAACTGTTTCGCATCCTTGTTTGACACTGTTAAACAATGCACAGTGACCACCCCACCACGTATCAACCACTTGAGTCTGAATTCAATGGCCTCTGTATTCTACCCCCCTTAACTCCTGATATATTGCTACCCTGAACAATCCCTTGAAATGCTGAATACACTGGTGATCCCTCCAGGGAACAGCTTTATGACATCCATCCGATGGCCATGAATCAACTGAAGGTTGATATTTCTATTATGGGACTTATAGATATTCACATGTCATTGCACCTTAGCACAAGTAGCTGAATGGTCAACTAGCTTGGCCTCGTAACTTGAGGGTACCGGGTTCGATATCTGATGGGTTCGTATATATTCAATGCTGATCATTTGTAATAAAGGCACTTTGTTCTTCCAATACATTTCGGTAACCTATAAAGTCATTTAAATTTACTCAAGACGTTGAAGGTAAACGCACACATGGTCGAATAAAACTATTCTGTTTTCAAGAGGAAAAATGAATCAACCCAGTGACGATATCTTTTCGGCAATTTCATCCTCTAATCCAACACAATCACATTTTTGTTTAAAGTGGGACTTCTGCTGTTGGTATAAGGTTTTCCATTATTCAACTCTCTAAATGAAGGTGTTTCTGATTTAAAGCATGAGATCAGCCCAACAAAGGTGTTTGGTAAGCACAGAATAATCGTGTAGAATACCTATCAGGGCATTAGATATAAAAGACTAACAAACTCAGCAGACACATGTTTTCGGAGACTTCATACAACACAGCAATGAAGTAGGAGGTGTGGCCAACCTTTTGAAGCCATGCTGGATGGTGTTCTTTAAAACACTGTCAGTTAAACAAGACAGACGCAGCAGAAATACGAATAACCGATGATGAAATGTAGCTTGTATCCTATAACCGAAATATCTTTTTCGGGGAAGTTTATTGACTTTCTATAGTTTTGGTTTGTAAGGATTAGTTATGTTTAACGAGTTGATCACGGATTGATATCAGTTAGAGAACCATTGAAAACCAGGGAGTACTGGACAGCTGCTGTTTCATCCTAGTTTGGGGATCATCGGCAGCACGCACCCACTGGGTTTCGAACCCAGGACCTTCCGGTTACAAGGCAAGCTCGTATACCATTCAGCCACTGGGACCCGATTCAATGGCTCGTGAATTCTAACTTCTACCGATGATTCCCAAACTAGGATGAAACAGCAGCTGTCCAGTACTCCCTGGTTTTCAATGGTTCTCTAACTGATATCAATCCGTGATCAACTCGTAGAAGTTTATTGAATTATTATTATTATAGCTCTGCTTTTTACACTTGTCCACTCGTCTACTAAATTAATTTCATGACATCAAGAAAAATGCTCGCGTGTTTTATGAGCAAGCACAACATAAACAAAATAATATATAAGTATCATTGAAGAATTATGTATTCCCTATCTGTCAGTTAATCGATTTCAATGTAAATCTCAAAATAATTAGTTCCCTTTATGAATTTACATAAAGCAATAAGAAGACGTAATTTGTCTGAATCGTGTAATGTATTTGCGAAACACATTTCGAACAGTCTGATCACACACGGACTTGTCATAGGAAAATATATATGAAATTAATAAAGAGTTAAGAGGTGAGAAAATAAATTTAGGTCAAGTTAAAATAACATATTCAAGGTCAAAATAACAATGAACACCACTAAACCAAATAACAGAGGTAATAGTACATTTGCTATGGTATCAAATCAAAACAAAATTTACGAAGGAAGGTTTAATGTGATGAAGAATTGTTTATGAACGCATAAAAGTGGTTTAAACTTTCTAATTGCCACCTGGGGCTTCCACAAACATGTGTCCACACATACATTCAAATTGGCAAATACAGTGGGATGTGACACTATTTTTCGCATGTTCGAAGGGCTTAGATAAATAATATTGGCTTTACATTCTCTATTATTATGATATTAGCTGCATAAAAGGTCTTTATGACAGCAGCATTTAGTCTTTGTCTAGTTATCAAGCTGCTATGATGCCCCGTATAAGGTAGCTTGATGTACACGTCTTTCTTGCGGGCGAGTTGTAGAGTGGGTCTTGGTGTTCTGACTACTTTATATCTCCTGATGAACTTGTCTGGATAATTGTTCTCAACCAGAGTTTGTGTCAACTTTCTTTCCTCTTCATCAAGTGTCTTCATACATACGGAGGACTCATCGATCTCTGCAAGTAAGAGCTTCAGAGCATATTCCTAAATGGCTCCAAAAACAGATGGAATCTTCAGAACCCAGTAATGGTGAGAACAGGAGACCTAGCTCATCTATTCCGAAATATATTATATGGAGGAAACAGGACATAAAATTGACGCCCCTAGTTCATTGATACAATGACTGGGTGGAATGCCAATCAAGACATTTCACCCAGTCATTATATTTGTGCACGGAATAGTCGGCTACAAATATTGGCTGACGTCCCAATTTGTGCGTCGGTGGCACAGTGGCTAGGACTCTCGCTGGCCATGCACATGGTCCGGGGTTCAGTCCCCTGCCGACGCACACCGGATATCTATGGTCGGCCTGCAAAATTCGGGCTACCGATATCCATGCTGAAAATTCCATACTAGTACCAAAAGTACAGTGTGGAAACAAGCTGTAATCAAAAATAAATAATAGAAATAAATTTTAAACCTATCTATAAAATGTGATTGGGGCGCATCCTAAAATTGGTGGAAGCCCCAGGTGGCAATTAGAAAGTTTAAACCACTTTTATGCGTTCATAAACAATTCTTCATCACATTAAACCTTCCTTCGTAAATTTTGTTTTGATTTGATACCATAGCAAATGTACTATTACCTCTGTTATTTGGTTTAGTGGTGTTCATTGTTATTTCGACCTTGAATATGTTATTTTAACTTGACCTAAATTTATTTTCTCACCTCTTAACTCTTTATTAATTTCATATATATTTTCCTATGACAAGTCCGTGTGTGATCAGACTGTTCGAAATGTGTTTCGCAAATACATTACACGATTCAGACAAATTACGTCTTCTTATTGCTTTATCTAAATGTAAATTTCGTTACAAACCAACATCACTTAGAGATCGTTGAAAACCAGGGGTCAAGTCACCCAGTTGAACTGACGTAGAATTTCAACTTTAGTCACTAGCTGACTTTAATTAAACAACCGTTGAAAGCCACGGAATACTGGTCACCTGCTTCTTTCTTTCTGACTCGACTGAGAATCGAAGTCATCACCAGAGAAGTCCGTCAAGTTGGCATTGGTCATTGGACATTGGCTGGCAGTCAAGCAATACATCGCAAATAGGCAGAAACTGGAATTTATCAACCATTGGATTCCGTCACAGTTGCTGAATATTCAACGAGCTCTACTCATAAACTGAAGGTCCTGGGTTCGATCTCTGGTGAGTTCTTGAGTACACCTCGCTGGGCACCAACAAACGAGGACACAACAGCTGCCCAGCATTCCCTGGTCTCCAATGACCTCTGAACGTTGCTAATTTGTAATGCCATTTCCACTGAAATAAAACCAAATCACTACAATAGCCAGTAATCTAAACATATCTAATTGTACTGAGAATGTATTGATTTACGCATTCTTCAAAAAATAGCAAAATACAGTATTCATTGCACATTGCATACCTCATTGGTTTCATAACATTGATCTAACAGCCGAACAGCTATTTCTTCAAATTCTATTATATACGATTCATACAATGCCTTCGATTCTGTATCATAGTATGGCAAAGCTTTTATCATACTAGAATAAAGGCAACAAGCAATCAGTGCTAAAATAAGTGGATTTTCACAATGTTTCCAAAAGTAAAGCGCCATTTCTTGACGTTGATGAAGTATAGCCCATAAGAATAATTCCTACATATGTGATGAAAGTAGAATAATGGATAAAAATTACTGTTACAAAGAGTTAACAAACAGCGCTTTATAATCGATTTTAATGACCACAACTCTAGCCGATTGTAAACGCAGGACATAATAGCATTTGGTAGAGCAATCTTTCATTGACTAGTTGATGCACAGATATGGCAAACCACGTATAGCTCACACAAAAATCATCATTTACACGTCTTGTTCTTGTCGTGCTTTTTTTTTATATTCCTTTCATGTTATTTTATCTCTTCTCTCACAAGGATGTTTCATTTAAGCCTCCTCTCCTTTTAATTTATCCCTTCAATATTCAATATCCTTGCAGAAGATATCACGCAAATTATATTGCTGATGAAATATTTCTAGTAGCATACAATGAATTGCTTTTGAGCACGAATTCAAACATGAGAGCTCAGAAAACCATGCCATATAATCATTTTCCACCCAAAACGTGCCCATTGTGGTATACATTTATCTGCATGCAGTGACATAGTCATTTGTTGCCAGTACAATGCTACCAGCTTCAATGATATAGTTACATAATGTGGCGAGTCTCAGTATCATTCCAACTAAATTTTCAAGAGTATTACAGCTAGAAGAGAAAGAAGGCAAGTTTCTCGAAATTCTAATCTGTAGGACACATTCGCAGAGAACACAAGTCATGGCTAAGTTGAAGCATTAAGACAGCATAAAGACACGTTTTAAACCAGTAGCCACCTTCAACTCACCTTTTGTATGCATAGAGCAAACATATCGCATAGCAGTAAACTCCACGAGAAGATGCATTCAGCACTAACCAGCGTCGATTAGTTGCTGACTTATGTATAGAAAAAGCGTAATCAAAACCCCACAGGCGTAAAGGATTAAAAAGTGTATGTCATTTGCTACTTGTTCGTTGCGTCCCCACTGGAACATAGCATTCGGTTGTCTGCTGTCATTTTCAGCTGCCTCAACGACTACTATAACTGTCCACATATAACGACTACTATAACTGTCTTCACATGATATCCCCTATGTCACCACGTATGATCTGAAGATGTGACCTGGGCACTGTATTTCAGTCAAATCCCACTCAACTTTTAAAGTCTCTTCGGCGAATGTCAAATCCATCTTCATTTCCTCCCACAAATTTGGTTGGAGATTGATCTTTTGACTGATTTCGTGTGATTCCAGATTTCTTTGTTGTGGTGATACATTCCAGCCAGTCATCTGATATTCACTGTCAAAGTAGTTAAGGCGGTGGTTAGTGACGCTCCAGGTCTCTGAATCATAAAGAAGCAATGACCTGACATTAGCCTTAGAAACCCAAGTCTCGTTCCTTATGCTGAGTGCAGCAGATTTCCACAATGGCTTCAGATTAATTGGGGTTTTTCTTGCTTTCCTTTCCTGCCTATCACATCCTCATCAATAACAACTACAGTCGAAATAGTGTTGTCCAGATAAATGGAAGAGGTGACTTCCTTCACATTCCTCCCGCTGCTGATGGTTGGTTCTGTTTGTTTCTGGCTAGCTATCTTCATCACCCCTGTCTTCTTTATGTTCCCTTGCAATCCTGTATTTGCTGGTGATCCGTCAACTTTTGGTTCTCGTTTGTACATTTTCGGGTTTATACAAAAGGAGACATAAGTCGTCCACGAATCCCAGATCTCCTAGAGTCCCTCTATATCTCCAACATGTGCCTGCCTTCTGGCTGCTCAGTCTGATGCATGATACAACCCACCACAATTCTGGAGGTCATCGGTGTTAGTGAGCAGCCTCATCTTACTTCTGTCTTCATTTCAAACGCTTCCGTAGCATTATGTTGTTGAATAAGGTTGATAAGGATTTGCTTAACTGTACTGTGTAGTAATGAAAGAGATTCCTAAGTGCTTCACCTTTAACTTACTCTGTTGATGAAGCTGAGGTAAGGATCTGACTGCCATTCTAGCCTCCATTTGACGATGATGATATACAATGTTTTGATGTACTACTCTCATGATTTGTTTCTCCTAAATTCATCCTTTTCTAGGGCATCTTTAATTCTCTGCAGGAAATTGCGGCTTATATTTCGCTTATGGCAGACAACAGCGAAATGATTCCGCACCAGTCCTTAAATAAGCCTAAGCCTCTTTGATATTTTGACAATGTAGTCTCTCTCCTAGATCTTCTGTAATGCAGGCATGAGGATGTCCACTGAGGTCTCTGGGTATATTTTCAGTGCTTTCTGTGGGCGGGAAGAAGAGAGATTACACCACATTTAGATTTATGTCACTTCTCTTACTTTTGGCTTCGCTTCATTGTATTTCATTCGTTCTTCTTCGATTCAGTAACAGCTGAGGTTAAATAGTCGTATCTTTCAACAACACATGGAATCATTTCCCAACATCACAGAATGATTACAACAGTGATCATAATTATAATAGCAATAATGATAATAATTCTCAAATTTCATTCAAATCATTTGTCAATCAAAAAATAGTATGCAGTAAGACAAAATCAAAAATAATCACTCCGGAAAAAAGCATTACATAAGTACACAATGGTATAACTCACTTCATATGGTAAAGGAAACATCTTATTATTAACTTTGGACCAAATTTTTGTTTTATGTTGCAAAGTCTATTAATTTGAAAACATGAAAATGGAAAGAAGGGAAGAGTCCTCAAAACCAATTGAAGTTAAAGGGCTTTAGCCTAAGCATATATATATATATATGAATATATGTGTGTTGGAGATAACTATCACCATTCATCTGTGGTTCAGGAGTACAATACCAGACGGCGACACACGTTTTCGTGCTTCGATCCCTGACTGACGCAGTTCTGAAACCTCACCTAGCCACTAGTAGACAAGGTGAAGACGGAAGGTTGAATTCGAGGTGGCTAGCAACCCAACTACATAAAAATCACCACCGCTATTGGAACTTCTAGTCGGAAGCTTGTTGTCTTATCTTTAAATGGGAATGCAAAGGAATGAAGGGAACACATAGGATAGAAAATTGTTTCCATTTTAACTCAGTAGACGGTGTCTATCAGTGAGATTCAAGATGAACTTTTCTTCGTATTATAGGGTCGTCAGCAGAATGTATCTACACCGTACAAAAGTGCGAGGCTATTCACACTGACATTGCATCCGATATATAATCATTCGAAAGGAAATATAAATTAACCAGACCAAAAATGTACAGTTTACTAATGCTAAAACAGGTCGGCAAAAGACAATTCTAATGGATATAAAATTTAAAAAACAAAATCTATGATTAAGAAATGTTTTGTTTTGCGTTTATCAGTAATATTCTGTCAAGAATCAAATACAACACTGATAAAACTGCTTATTTTCACTTAAGAAATACAAAATAATGATTTCATTCCCTCTAATCAATCAGGAACTGTGAATTTTGGGAAGACAGAGGTGCCTGACTAACAACAACAGGAGCAACAAGCACCAACGAGTGTCAACGAGAGAAATCTAAAGGAAATCACCTCTCTCACTTATGTAGGCAGCTTTGTCCCAACTACAGATGACAGCACGAATGAGGATGTTGATGCTATCCAGTAGTGGAGAAGCGAGAAAGGATTTCTTCATTTATTATGCTGCACTCACCATAAGGAACAAGATTTAAATTTTCACCACCAGTATCAAGTCAGTGCTTCCACATGGTTCAGAGACTTAGTCGACGCGCCAAGAAAAGCATTTCCAACTGACTTTCATCAACAGCTATCTCTACTGGCTCGATGCTGAAGATCGCAAAAGGTTGCAAAAAAGGAACTCAGGCAACGAAACAACCAAGAATCCCTTGCCCAAAAAATATGCGAATAATAAAGATGCATTGAATATATGTTGTGGAGACTAATTAGTGATATCACACACCATACCGGCCCTCGAGTGGAACATCGAGTGGGAATTAATGATTTTGTCCTTGGTCTCAGGGTGACATGGAGCAAATTGAGTGAGGAGGAAATGAGCGCTTATGGGCAATAATGGAGCCAGTTAGAGAGGACTGCAGGGAACATAACTAAATGTAGATGTGCTGCTTATAATAATAGAAATCCACGATTTCGAATTTATAGGGCATGAGAATAGACTGTTTATGACAAGGTTACTTCTCCTTTAGCAACACCAGTAAAGCAAAGTCATGAGCATAGGCTTCATTGCTTGATGGAACTCATCAAAGAGTGCATTTACAATCTTTTGAGGGTTAAAGTAGTAATTTTAAGTAGGATTTAACAATCCATCATATAACTTCATTTCTGAGGGCTAGAATTATTGATTAGATCAATAGTCTAAATATGTGTGCGCTAATCAAGCTCAGCAACATTATGATCATCAACCACGCAGATGGTTGGTTATATTGCTCGATGACATCTTGGGAATGACTAGGAGTCAGCTAGAAAATAAGGCATAACAATGTGGTGGGCACTCATGAGCACTGTGCTCAATGACCTGCTCAACTGTTAAAAATACCGTACTTGGTTGAATTAGCTGGATGAAGTCAATCAGTAGAAATCTCGCCCGTCGCGTACAAAGCATGAAAACAGAGATCATACTGATTGATTGGTTATTTCAGCTACTCGGAAGAAATTTTCCCTCTTTCCGGCTACATGAACAACACTGATTATACTACGTATATGATCAGGTTGAATTAGGCGGAGTGCGGTTCGAACCCACAACCTGTTGTCTGAAACTTGATTGCTTAAGCCAATGAACCATATCTCCACAACAACACGAAAGAAAGAAGCTCTCTTATATTTTTTAACGAATACTTTCCATATACACCCTTTGATATCAATGAAATTTGACATAAACTATGACCCCCGTGAATTGCGAGTTTGTTTGAGACCGTATATACATTTCATTTGTCGATGGTAATAGCAAGAGGAGAGACGTTCTGTCTTGAATTTTTTACCCAGAGATATAAGTGACAATCAGTTTCATCTAGCTTAGTTGTCATATAGCAGAGAAAACAAAGACTTTTAAGCCTTAAACTGGTTACTCTCCTCACTTACACAAAATTTTTCTCATTGTGACTACACATGATATTTTGGTTATCGATGTCCACTGTTAAAGCGTTCTAAACTAGAAGAAAACAGCTGTTTAGTCAGTGGTGGAGTCAGTTTGTGATCTTAGCCGAAATCTATCGGATCTCTACAAAGCAACACTTAAAAATTAATCTAATGCTCACTGGAGACTGGTTGACTGTCTGGCTGTAAGACGAAGTTGCCTGAAGTTCTAGTGAGAAGTCATAAACCGTGGAACCCACCGACTTGGGTATGAGAACGAATAATTGCCAACAACACTGAATAGCGGTCGCGCCATACATCGTCAAGTGACAGAAGTGCGCTTTTGAATTGCTTCCTAGTGACCGGCCTAGCAAATTGAAGATCTTTCATTCGATCCCCAGAGGGGTGGTCATGGGTAACTACCGTTGGAGAGTCCCAAACAACAAAAAAATGATCGTCAAGAACCCCCTGCTAGTTTCCAGTGGTCCTCCCTCTGAAGTCAATTCATCATCTAGACTGAAACCACAACCGCATAGTAAACAGTTGGTTACGAAACAGTGTAGTCAGTGTAAACTAAAATGATGTTCACTATGCATAAATTTCATACCTGATTATCAGATTCATAAAGCAAAGACTCAAAATTTCCCAAAATTCGATCCAAAAGTTTGTTTATGATCGGTAGTCGTAACTGACTCTTTGATGAACTCGTAGTGATGGGTATTGAAACGCTTGTTGTTTGATCTGGCGATATTGTGACACTTGTACTAGTATCATCACCATCACTGTAGGCAGAAACGTAATCATCAGAGAAGAGATTATATTTTCTCAAACATTTTAACAAGCTATCACGACGATCTGATTCATTGTATAGCTCTCGAAGTCGACCAACAGTTAGAAATGTTTTCATTGTTACACCATTTCGTAGGAGAGTTTTGACAAAATCAAGTTTATTGTGTTTAAGTGCTTTCGACATGAAGTGCTCAAGAGTTTCTATCGAGAAGAAGAGAAGAAACTATATTATAGGCTTTAGTGAGGCCACTTAACTAAACAATTATAATAACGTGAGCAGCATGTTTTGTATTCTGACAAGATTAACTTATCCACTGGCGTCCGATTATCATAACAACATTCAGAACAGAGGTATGGGTATCATGAAACTATAATTTAACCGTACATAACAAAACTTTAATATCTTATACTAAATACAGTAATGTCCATGGACAGCATAAGGAATCGGTAGTGCTGTATGCAATGGTCAAAGCAGCAAGTCCCAGTGAACTGTCTTTACAGAATTCCAGCATTCTTAATACCATGATAGAATAATCAAAATGGAAGGCATCAGAATAGCTTTTCTAAGAAGTAATCAAAACACCGAATCAGGATGTTAGAAAATAACTTTACTATATTCCATGAGTAATACCAAAGAAGCAGACATTATCAAATTTAGCCTTTAGGCGTTTTATCTTTTGTTTCTATTTGTAACCTTGAGGGGGAAACATAAGGACTCAAACTTGTAAGCTTCAATACCACTGTTGTTATTTTTTCAGCGTGCAGTTTCTGACCTCACGCCCAACTTCACCTACTTCCAAGATTTCTATCTAGCTAGTGAACAAGGCAGGGTGAGGTCAAATCCACTAACGTAATAATGCATACATGAATTTGGAAATATAAAATTGAATTAAATAAACAAAAGGTTAATTAATGTAATTGTAATAACGATGGGTGGGAAATTTATATGCACAGAATGGAGGACCGTGTCACAAAAGGCCAGCGTAATATTGTATATATGAATTTGGAGACTCCACATCAGGCCAGAACAGTAATAGTGGTTGGACCTGTTTCTTCGACACACAAAGCACTGCTTCTTTAGGCGAATGGCAGTAGCCTCTGTTGTTTAGTATATTCAGTATCTGGATGCTTTTGGCTGTTTATCTGGTACCCCATAGATGACAGAGAAGGATTCTTCAATGTAAGCTTTGTGGCCGGTTTATACCAGGTGGTTTAATATCGAACTGTTGATGGTTTTCACTACACCTTGATTTAGCTACATTGTTAGGTGTTCCTGAGCACGAAAAACCAAGTTCATTGAGCAATAGCCAATATAAGTCGTTCTACAAGCGCAGTTGAAATGGTAGATACAAGAAGAGGCAGCTAGTTTAGGTATTTCATCTTTCAAGTAAGGAATCACAATCGGTCGTGTAGAAAATATGATTTGAAGTTTACCAGCATTAAAAGTTCTTTGATTGGATTTTCTTAACTTGTTAACATTTATATCACTAGGTGCATCACCCTTTAATTGCAATCGCATATATGCAGGCACCTTATTTACAGACAGCGAACAATCCTTTTCTAATTTCTTTGTCATGTTTTTCTTGATGAATTTTTCTGGATGGTTATTTCCACTTAAGATGTCATATACAATCTTAAGTTCATCTTCAGTTACGTCTTCTGAGTATTTAGCTCCGATACTGCAGCTGAGGGTCTTTATTAAATTCCTCTTGTACTAGAGAGCAATAAAGCTGTGGAAGTGAGTATATTGTCCTGTCCATGTGCTTTTCGTATGCAAATTTCTCTTGACACTACCATCTGGTTTTCTTGTAAGGAGGACATCAAGGAAGGCAATTCTATTTTGGTATTCTTCTTCATACGTGAATTTCATAGCAGAATGTACTTCACTGAATTGAGTTATTATTGTGTTGCTATCCGACAAGAAAATGAGAATTTTCTGATAAGGCTGTCCATTTTTTAGTTTAATTAGAAAGAAATCTGCCAAAATGGGACCCAGCAGGGAGCCCATTTCCACTCCGTCCATTCGTCTGTAAAGTGTGATATCAAATTTGAAATTTGCTCCCATGGTATACCTTAGTAACTATTCTTTTGGGATTTCCGTTGAGATGCGAATATTTACCGATTGGTTACACACTTTTTCACAAATGTAGTTAACCGTTCCTGCTAGAGGCATATTTGTGAATAAAGCTGTCATGTCCAAAGATATCAAAGTTTTACCCTTGATATTAAAGTTTTTGATATCGTCCATCAATTCAAATACATCGTTGACGCTGTTTCATTGTTTGTTTATGCGGAGGGTTTGGAATGTTTACTAACCATCTTCCTAAAGCATGTTAAGGCAAGTCGCATGTCATATATTGGTCTTAATGTTGCCCCCAGTTAATGTAACTTGGGTAGGCCATTTAATCCTGGCGTATATGTGCCCATTGATCTGAGTTATTCATATAAATTTTCGGGAAATATCTCTTCTTCCCTTAGTTTCTTCAAACGTCCAGTTAATTCTTTCTGTATCTTGTTATTGAAGTCTTTCTTCTCCTCAGTTCTTTCATTATAGCATTCATCTTTTTAATGCAGTCTCTTCTATCGATGAGGATTACTGTTGGTCCTTTATTAGGTTTTGTGATTATCAGCCTTTTGTCATTTATCAGTTGTTTTTAGTTCTTTTCTGCTCTCCTTTGTCAAGAAACTTTTACTATCGTATTCGATGTTTTTTCCTGATAACAAAAATTTGCTAAACTGGATTTGAAGCTCTGTAGTTCTAGGATGGAAGATAGAACTAGATCTCCTGTCTGGCTAAACAGATTTTCAAATTCAACATCTGTATCTAAAGGGTTGACTCATTTGCATCTGTCATAAAATCTTAGGCCAAAGGAAAGTACCTCGAGTTGCACCTTACTTATTTCAACACTACCATAATTATGGACATAACGTTTAGCATCTGCCGGAAATTTACTAGCCTCTGGCATAGTGTAGTGAAAACCATCAACAGCTCGATATTAAACCACCTGGTATAAACCGGCCACAAAGCTTACATTGAAGAATCCTTCTCTGTCATCTATGGGGTACCAGATAAACAGCCAAAAGCATCCAGATACTGAATATACTAAACAACAGAGGCTACTGCCATTCGCCTAAAGAAGCAGTGCTTTGTGTGTCGAAGAAACAGGTCCAACCACTATTACTGTTCTGGCCTGATGTGGAGTCTCCAAATTCATATATACAATATTACGCTGGTCTTTTGTGACACGGTCCTCCATTCTGTGCATATAAATTTCCCACCCATCGTTATTACAATTACATTAATTAACCTTTTGTTTATTTAATTCAATTTTGGATTTCCCCGTCGATGGGCATTGGTTTCCGGCTTCGGTGGAAACATCATCACTCACTGCGGAATGCAGGTACGTCCAGATGACTGGTCCCAAATAGGACGAAGCGCGCGTTCTAGATTCCACTGTTAGTCACCATCCACCAATTAACCTTTTGTTTTCATATTTAAACGTAGTGGTAAACCTACACACTGATACACATACAACACACAACTTTCTACTCTGAATGTTTTTCTCCCCCCACCTCCCTGTGCCCTCGACATTATCATTCATACATTTGAAGTTTCTAATCAATATGGATAGAAGTGAGTATGAATATGACTTATAAGAATTCACTACTATATATTCGTTGTCATTCACAACCATTTACTTTGTAATATCGATGTTCAGTGTAGTGTTACAATGATACATTTTACCGTATACATATATTTTAGGCTATAATCTATTAACAATCTATTTGCAAACAACTTTTGTGATTCTGAGGTCAATGATTCGATATTACGTTTAAAAAAACACTAATAATGTCAAAAACAATCATTCTTTTATTATTATGGATATACAACTGTAGAACCTGATGATGAATTGACAGAAGTTTGAATTCATAGGCTGGCCACTGGGACCTGATCCAGTGGCCACTGAATGGTCTACGAGCTCGCCTTGTAATCAAGAGGTCCTGGGTCTGAACCCTGGTAAGTTCGTGCTGATGAAGAGTTCCAAACTAGGGCGAAACAGCTGCCCAGTACTCCCTGCAGGTTTTCCAATGGCTCTTTATCTGATGTCAGCTCATGATGAAATCCTCTAACCAACCTGATGACGATTTTATCGAAAACAATACCTTATCTGGCACCCATTTCATGTGATGTGAGAAGCGTAAGGCATTATACTATATGAACAGCCCTTTTTATTCTTCTTTCCATCAAAATATTGTTGTTAATATTCCCACTTAAGTTTAGATTTTATATTTATATTCTAAATGAACAATATTATCACTGTAAATACTCTGTTTAATTATTTTCCACTGTACTAGATGCAATATAGTACTATGTGCTGAAAATCCTACACAGTATCGAAAGTACCGTTTGGAATAAAGCCATTATTATTTCAAGTGATCCGTCCGTCCTTAGACAAAATACCAATAGCTATAGACGAATGATACGAGACTAAAGATTACCAAATGTGTCACGGATTCAGCAATATGGCACTCGTCAACCACGTACGTGTTCCGAGTCTCAAATTCCGATCGAAACACTCCTAAAGCTTACTAAACTTATAGTAAGGCCGGTGCAGAATGAAGGTTGTGTGCGAGGCTTACAATTTACCTCGTAAAACATGAAAATGGACCTCTATTGAAACTTCTAGTCTGCAACCTTGTGTTCCACTGGAAACGGAAGGGAATAATAAGTGAATAAATAAATAATAAGCTTACCAAGACTAATAGATTTGCTTTGTTGAAATATTTTATCTTGAGCAATATCACATCGATCCCAGGTAAAAGCTAATTCTAGTTGTTTCTCCAAATTGGATGATGTCTTAATCAATGCATACAAGATGGCCAGGTCAAAATCACTTGATTGATTCAAATCAAAAATTGTAACCAACTCTGCATTTTGCACTATGCATTCAATCATTTTTATAGCTTGATTAATATTATGTATGCTAAGAGGGACTTGAAGTAATTTCCGTCTAAGTTCTGCGGTTTCTTTTTCTGAAAAGACTTCAAATTCACTTGATTATTCATGTATTGATTATTTTAATAGTTTAAGCGTGGAATGAAAAGAAAAAAAGAAGAAGTAAGAGGACATAGATATCGGTAAAACAAAATAAACGAAAATAGCCAAAATGAAGTTACACGAATTACACGAAACAATAACTATCTGACTGAGTCATCCAGTCAGTCGTACACACAACTATAAAACATCCACCTCAGCATGTAGGATGTGGTTGGCAGAAAGCTAACTGTGATAAGTTTCGAACGTGGTACCATCTGATTAAGTTTTTTGACTGCTGGTGTTTGTGTGTTATTTTAGCAAATGTAGGTTGCTTACCTGAGGTCCACATGACCGCTGAAATTTTTGACTATAGACTTCAGATGATCGTAGAAGCTCAGACAGTTGTATCCAGTTTGTTCATTTTAATTTTAAGATTATGCTTTATATTTGCTTGGAAATTTCTACTTTTTCATTACATTCTAAAAATTTATGATCTCCAACAATATGATTTGCATTTCTGAATCCCTACCACCTACTTTAAGTGCGAACACTATCTGCATTGAGATGGCTCACTGAGCAACAGTGCTTACTTCCTTTTTTGACAAGACCTTTCATCTTTCCGAATTATCTAACATCAAAAAGATATGTTGACTCAATTGTACATCGGTGGTCCAGTTGTAGGATGGTTTCCAATCACGAACGTGGTCTAGGTTCTATTCCCGACGGACGAACTCCTAAACTACCCTTAACCAGTCATAAGCAAGATAATGTTGAAAGTTTACGCGTGAGTCTGGTAACTCCAACCCGTAAAAATCACCATTACTACTGAAATTCTAAGGCCCTATATTCCATCCGGGAGGCAAAAGGAATGCAAAAAATTGTTATTTTAGGATAAAAGAGGAATAAATTTTAATCTAATAGTTATAATCTGATCTCTAAAACTGAATACAATGCAGCAAAATAGTCTTCTTTAGTTCTTAAGCTGACTGAATCTAATCAAAATTCTTCTCAACGTCTTTGCAAAGTTCTCTGGGTTCCTAAGCAGACAGTTAAGGCACATTAACCTTGGGTATTATGATAACACGTTTGGCATGGATGACAAGCAAGTCGGTATCCTTGAAAAGAGCAACCAAGTAGGCCTTACTGGCTTCTTGGAGAGCAGATACTGATGAGCTCTATAATATCAAGTCAGTCTTGAAGTCCTGGGCGGTTTCACGAATGAGACATTAGAGGGGCAGTTTGCGCACCAAAAGTTCAGTACCCTTCTGGTAATGATGGATCTTACGGGGAGCAACTGTTCTTGACCTGCATCTGTATGGTTTCTTAACGTCACCAGTAGCTAGTGCACTTCTATGGGCAGCCTAGGTTGTCAGCCGCTTTCTTGGGGTCTATCCTTCAACGGATTTGCAAACAGTCTGCTTTGTATGAGCTATAGTGAAACACCGAGAGGCTATGAATTACAGCAGTCGCAGTTACTTATATGTGAATATAATTGCTTACTTAAGCACAAATTATAACTGAAAAAATGAACATTGTTAAATTTTGAAGGTGCTCAAATTCCCATTAAACATTTATGGATACTGTAAGTATACATAATTTACCCAGCAGCTTTTGCGATAAACCCAACTTCATATTATATTCATGATTCTCTCCCTGTAACCACAGATGGCCGTTCCTTTATAACAAAAAAGAAAATATAACTCACTCATATTTTGAACGATAATCCATAGCTAAGGCTAAAACATCAGCAACTCTTCCAGTACCTGAGCAAATAAGCACAGGTACATTTTCTATTATTCTGTTTTTCACATCAACGATTACATCATAATCACCATCCACAACTACAAGTACAACAGGTATACCAAAACCACCCCCTGGAATATGAAATACAGTTGACTGGATTTATTATGAATTTCATATAGGGAAATAAAACAGGACATTTAAGACACTAATAAGCTGTTGCTTTTTTAAACTGCTTCCTAATTATATAATCAAGTGACCCACCAGAAGTGGTCAAAATCGCTCTATCTAAATGACAAAACTTGTACTATTCTACATTGCCCATAAAAATAATCGAGAAGTTATTAGATTTGTGGGATATTTCAACCCGATTAAAACAATACTTCTGTTGACTTAAATCTGTCTAATTATACGAAATCCCTCGAAATGTAGACGTTTATCATTATGTCAGTTGACTTCATATGTTGGCTATGACATACTATGTATGAGATAAGCTCTTAGCTCATTGTTATCTACAATTAAACAAACTTTGAAGATGTTCCATTACCAATAAGTAGAACCTGCAACTAGTTTACCTCATTTTTGACGGTCATTCACTTTACTCCAAAGTACTCAACACTGTCAACAATTGTAATCAATCAACTTCAGTCCACCAAGGATTCTCGATAGAATTCGCTGCTCATCAAAATAAATTTCAATATGGAAATAATTGATAAGAATCAAGGCAATCACTGTAGTGTGTTCAGGTTGGAACACAGTTGGGCAATGTCTACAATGTATGATTACTGTATCATATATACCCCACAGATCCTGATTACCACATTCTTTGGGATAACATACAATACGACACATTCTTTACATCCCAAAAGAAATTAATATTATCGTATAAAAAGGAATTGTTTTACAAACACTCAGTTTTAAAATGGTTTCCATCATAACAGACATCAGTTGTATCCAATTTTTCCAAATATATTTTCAGGGATTTCAGTCTGTCTGCTTGCCCGATACACACTCACCATATATATATTAGTGTGAAGCCGTGGTTCACTTGTTCATATACTTGACCATCAACCACCTGGTCATAAGTTTCTAATGAACTATGGTGTTGAATTGTCTAACATGATATTCCGATGTAAGCATCTGACAGATAAATGCGAGTGAGTATAAATGGGAATGGGAATTCAAAAAACTCTCCCTTTCGTTGAGCTTTTCCTTATTTCATTTACTTTCCACTCAGGACATTGTTATTCAAGCTTGAGCTCCAAAAACTTTCAGTATTGGTGGAGCCGATGTTCTTCTCTTTTTTTCAGGGCCTACAATACGGCTAGCGAACTAGGTGACGTGTAGGAATAAGTCGTCAGGGAATCGAATCTCGACTGTGTGCATGTTTGACCAGCATTCTACTATTAAACCACTATCAAGCTTACAAAAAGTTAAATGGAAACGAAACAATGATACATATTTTTAACTAATGCATCAGTACAACAGAAAACAGACAATATTGTCTGAAACAATTTGTACAATTCCCTCAGTTATTATGCTGTGCACAAAGATTCGAATTGACAAAGCAATGAAGCAACGTTGCTGTCCGATTTGAATTAGAGACAGTTTAGCTCGACTTAGTCATTCTCAACAGGGTAAATAATTTAATCAAGGATCAATTGTTTTAGATCTTTGACTGTTATCATAACGGCACAAAATTCAATTGAGTTGGTATTCCCCAACATATTTTCATTGATTCCCCTCATCATAACTTTTTACCAACAAACGTGGTTTTTATTTTGATATGTCTATCTGAAGATATATTTACATATTTTAAAGAAATTATTCAGTTATTCGACTCATAGCAACATTTAATGAAGGCAACTCTTCAAAGCTGACAGCTTTTGTTACTAATTTGATCAAATATTGCAGAAAATTCTACGCTATGGTGTTTGAAGGTAAGGTCGGAAAAGTTAGACAGGACTTTATCTCTTTGAAATCAATATGGAAGTCCATTGCACTCAGGGACTGCGCCCATAACGAAAACCACTTCCAACAGTCTGTAGACTTTCATCAACCACTGACTTCGCCGCCTCGACACTTCAGGTAAAATGGACGGAAATGATAAGCAACAAGTAACTCAGGCAATGAGCCTACCAACAACCTATTGCTCAATAAATATGCAGATGGAGGTGAACTTCACACCGACTGAGGTGACTACCTAGTGATATCACATGACAGCTGTTCAAATGGAAACTGGATGAGAAACTACGAGTCGGGCGTGGGTCCTGGTGCGTCGGTGGTACAGCGGTTAGGAATCTTGCGGATCATGCACATGGTCCGGGTTTCGGTCCTCTGCCGGCGCACACCCAATATCTGTGGTCAGCCTGCAAAATTCGGGATACCGATATCATATGCTGAGAATTCCATACATGTACCAAAAATACGGTGTGGCATCAAGCTGTAATCAAAATAAAAAATTATGGAGGAGGTGAAATCTGATGGTGAATTTAGAAGTCATCGAAAAAACTTCAGGGAACATAGTGGAATGGGGGTTTTCTGATGAAGCCCTGTATTTTTTTTTATTTACAGCTTGATTCCACACTGTATTTTCGGTACAAGTATGGAATTTTCAGCATGGATATCGGTAGCCCAAATTTTGCAGGCCGACCATAGATATCAAATGTGCGTTGGTGCGGGCTCGAACCCCGGACCATGTGCATGGTCGGCGAGAGTCCTAACCACTGTGTCACCGACGCAGGAACCACTAGGAACCTAAGGGAATAATAAATAATAATGATAAATATTTGCAACTAATCAGACTAAAGAATCCTAACTGTTTCAGTAAATTATGTAAGTAGAACAAAAGTTATACATTTTTTATAGAAAGTTCACGTTATGGAATTATTGGTATATCAAAATCTGTTAAATTTCTAAGTGGCTTTTTTCAGAGTGAAACCAACTTATAATGTATATCATTCAGCTGAACTGACGAAACATTTCATGTTTGGTCACGAATTGATTTTTAGTAAGAAAACCACTGAAAACCAAAGTGTATTCAGCATGTGTTCACATCCGTGTATGGAACTGCTCTCCAGCACTAAGTAAGTAACCATGACTCCACCGGGAATCGAAGTTGTGACTAATTAGATCCACAAAGTTGGGTATGTGGACAAATACTTACCAACGAGATGACTAGCTGTGATACAAAATGTGGCCAACTAACAGAAAATATATACCATAGGCTACTGGATCCTGTTCGGCTGCCTGAACAGTAAACGATTTTGTCTTGTAACCTGAAGATCCTAAGTTAGATCTCTGGTGGAGACATCGCCGAGTACTGATGAAGAATCCCAGATAGAGACGAAACAGATATCCAGTAGTCCATGGTGATTTTCAGTGGTTCTCTAACTAAAGTCATTTAGTGATCAAAACTTGAAATCAGTTAAACCAACACTTAACAAATAATTATTATACTGTTACATTTGAAAATATGCTAAAAGCAATCGTTCATTTAGTTCACTGGCTTACTTTCAATTGGAAGAGCTATTTGTTTCTCTAATTTGGCTCGAAATGCAACTGATTTACTCCCACTATATCTTAAACGCATACCATCGTCTACAAATACATAATGTGTATGATTGATATTCAATGAAACTGGATGGCCTGAAGCAACAAAATCAGACACTTCATATTGTATTGGTTTATCATGATTCTAAAAGTAAAATGGAAAGAAAATCAAAGCTGTGGAATAATGTTAACTACTATAACAGACAATGAAAACATACTTTATTGGCATATTCCCGAGGTGTATGATATCTGTTCCATTCATTTTAGTGTAGAGTTTATCATTTCTGCATGACAGTGGTTATTTAAACCTTTTTCAGTTAACACAATGATCTTAGCTTAGTGAAATCCACCTTCAGCACATATTAGTTTGATCTCAAGATTTATCACGAATTGACTTCAGTTAGGGAACTGTTGAAAACCAGCATGGAGTACGGGACATCTATTTCTTTCTACATTGCGGCTTCTTAGCAATACCCACCCCTGACTCTATCAGGGATCGGTTCCAGGACATTCAGCTAACAAGGCGAACTTGTTGATCACTCAACCATCAGGACATTATCCAACTACCTATTGATTCCCACTTCCAACGATTTACAAACATAGGATGCTCAACAGCCAACGTCATTGGCTAGCAATTGTCACCACATCCAACTTGATAGACCCCACAGTTCACGAATTCCTACTTGAAATTAAGGCAACTTTATCTTGTAGACAGTAATTAGGGAGTACTAGATTAATTAATTTTCAGGTGTTGATTTGAAGGGTCTTGATAGGATTCGAGGTAGATTTAGTCCCTAACATTTGTCTCTTAGAGAAACACAGAAAGTAGAACAAAGTGGAGACGGGCTTTTGAAACCCTATGTTCCACTGGAAACTTAAGGTAACAATATTCATAAGATGGAAGACGACAAAATATTTAGTGATGTTTGTCAAGTGCATTCTGAGTAATAGGAATTTTTAAAATTACCTGCTTTCTGACTTAAACAGTGTATGTCTTGACTAGACACTGTCCAACCTATCCTACGACCAAGGTGGTTTCCCTAAATCTAACAATCAAAATTCAATAGGTAGCGTCCCCATGTTAACTCTAATAATGAACAGAAACTTGCATGTATCTGAGATAACAATAAAGATAAATTAACATTTACCTGAGAAATAAGCGTTTCTCGATTGAATACATAACCCCATGGGGCGATCCCGAGGCAACGAAGAGAACCAGATGATACGTGTTTATCAAAATAAAAATTCTGATCTTGTACAACATCGCCAACGATTCGTACGACACCAAAATTTAATCCAGATGTGATAATCCAGGCTTTAGTACTATGAGCTGCTTGAAGTAAACCCTTGTATGAAAAATGTAAAATAATACAGGATTAAAAGGTTAGTAATTGGTGAGACAGAAACTTTTAATTCCGTAGGGTTTGTAAATCATCCTCTACTAAACTTCACTACTGGAAGGAAAATACAGTTTATGCAGTGATAAATCAAAATTATAGTTCACTATCTTATCCTATCTTAATTATTAGAAAAAAGTGTTGATTACCAGTGCCAACTTTAAGGTTAAAGAATTTAAAGAAAATAACTTTCTAGTGTCAGGCGATTGGAATTCACCTGTAGATAACCCTGAACTTTGTTATCCTGTTTACTCGTAATCGTTAACAAGGCCTAGGGGTAAGTTCAGTAGAATAGCTGCTGCTACAGAGACTAGAATAAGCATCAAACAGTGTTTTAGTCACAGATATTACTTTCCATCTACTCATGCAACAACTTATCCTATACAGAATCTTTTCAGATTGCAAACAACCAAAGAACGTCCAAATGTCTAGTCTACTATGCTGAAGCAATTCAATTGATCAAGTTCTTGCAGTGCTGTTACCAGCAGAATGGATTCGTGATCACAGTTCACTTTCAAATTATCTTTCTTTTCAACGTATTTACAAGAGAATTAATTACAACATACGCTGAACTGTAACAAACAAATAGACATCATCTGTCTTTGGTGGCTCAGGGCTAGAATACTAACCAATGACGTATGTGGTCCAGGGTTCGATTCCCGGCTGACACACTCCTAAACCTCGCTGAGATAATAGTAAGCTCGTTTTACAGGGGCTAGCAATTCCATACCGTAAGAAACAAACACAAGCGCCAGTGTAACTTCAAGGTGCAAGCCTGAAGCCCTATATTCCACTGGGAACGCAAAAGAATCAAATAAAAGTAATCATCAAAGACCTTTAACCTAACACAAATACGGCGTTTCAAAGGGTACCAGTTATATTTTTTAAATATCCTTGTCAAGTTAACGATGAAATCTTAAGGGTCCTATTTCTGATCAGTTAAAGCCATTTGGGCAAAAGAAAACCAGCACTTTGGAAATTTCATGTCCGTTAAATTTAAGAGATAATACTGACATTAAATTAGTAATATGCGTAGCATTATCTACATGCTCTACTACATTTCAGATGCTTCAGTAATGAACTAACGCGCGTTGAGCAATCTGGTCTTCAGATCTGACCTATCTTAAATGTATAGATTCATTAACTGGTGAAATGTAGGAAAACGAAAGCACCATTCAGTTCATTTGTTAGCATGAGCCTAACATACCTACAATACATTAAAGTTTAAGCCCTAACTCCTTCTCCTTTAGGCACAAATCTGACCTAAACAAACTGGTTAGCACTCACGAAGCGTCCAACACTGATGGCACTGAAATAGAAACCAAGTCGGAAATTAAATACCTAGGTGTCATTCTATCTGCTGATCTATCCTGGTCGTCTCATATCTTGAAGATTTCTAAGAAAATATCCCGTCTTAAATTCTACATCAAGAAGTTAAGACATTCTGGTTTAACCCAACCCTTACTCCCACAATTCGTTAACTCCCGTATTCTGCCTATTATTCTCTATAGTTCCCCCTTAGTTTTTCCTGTGCTACTGAAGAATGACTACACCTTATTACGCAGGATGTCAAAGGTTGTCAGCAGGGTAAGCTATGTGCCACTTAACCAGCTTGTTAATATTCTGGTTGACAGGCACATGGACTCCTAGGAAAAATGGGCAGAATCATTCTATCTAACTCACAACACCCTCTTCATTCACAACTCTCCCCTTGTATGTCTTCAGGGAAAACCAGAAGCCTATATAGAAAACTATATGCTCGCACTAATAAGTACAAAAACTCAAACATACCCTACTTAGTTCATGTTCTGTGTGATAAAGAAAGCATTAGGCGTGAAACCTTTAACTTATTAAATAGTCAGTAGAACAACTGGATCTCGCCTTTCCAAGTAATATCATTTATAGGTACAACGTTTTCTTTCTTTCTTTTCCTTTTCTCTCTCTTTTTTCTGTTATGTGCAGCTTTGTTTCTTTCTTCTGCTTACGCCAGTAAATATGCTAGCACCTACTTTTCTAGAACCTTCAAACACTCTGTTTAATTTTGGCTTTGCTACCGAAATGCTAATATGTTGTTGTCAAAACTAATTCAGATTACCTATGATCTATGTAGAATTTTATTTTTTGTTAATTTACTAACTTCATGCAATACTGTAGTAAAATGCTGAGAATTCCATTCTGAATAACTAGTACTGTTTTGGAATAAAGTTATTATCATTAAAAATTATCTTACAGTGCAAGTTGCTCATATTATTTCTAATAGTTATAAAACACTTCCTGGTAAATTCTAACCATTTCCAAAGTGATCTTTATTAACATTAGTAAAGCAATGAAGATAATTCAGTTGATAACTAACCGAGTGGAAAACATCTTTTTTACATCCTTGAAGGAAAAAATCCTTTGTTCCACCAATAATAGATATGCATAGATTTGGTTTTTCTGGTTCCATCATTTTCCACTGATACTTGATCAAACCCATTACATCCTCCAGATTGTCTTCATCTGATATTCGAACAAACTAAAATTTGACAAAAAAAGCGAAGTCAACACTTAAAATGTCTAATTTTTTGAAAAATTTTATAAGCCCATGAATATTATGGTAAAATAAGAAAAGTTGAGAAATATACTCATGCTAGTGTTATATATGGATTGGAAAATTCTGATACACTTACTGCTGGTAATGAAACTCTTCATGAAAAGATATTGTTTTCTGTATGCATTTCTGTAATAAGAATACTGTATGAAATAAAAAGTATACTATGGCGCTTACGTATGCAGATTGTCTCTTGTATATTTTATATTAATAAGGTGTTGATAGCCGTGGATCAATAAATGTGACTTGTTTTCTTCATCAAGATAGTGCACACGTTTACTGAAAAGCTGTTGTTGTAATGCCACATTACTGTATTACTATTCAATTAAGAGGTTATTTATCACGGGTCTAAACTGTGTTACATTGGTTTGTGAGCCCCCCCCCTCCCCCCACGTATATGAGTAGGAGTTTCAGTATCCTTGTTATAGTCCTTCATACCTTTATGAAACTGCTTCTGATTGTATAAGGAAAGTAAATTTTGATAACTCCTAGTACAAATAAATCTACTTTCCCATACAAAAAGTACTAAATCATTCGACATCATAACGTTTATTCAGTCAAGAAATGACTGTGAATAGATGTAAGTGGTATATGGAGATGCGCCTTTGGAAACTCAATGGTAATTATGCTAATTTCTAAGTAGACTCCACCACACACCAACATCAATTTGAGAATCACTGAGAACCAGGGAACCCTGGACAGCTGACTCATCCTAGTTTGGGACTATTTAAAGGGATCACACCCATGATCTTCCGGCTTATGAGACCAAGCCCTTTGACCATCCAATTACTTATCTATGTTAATGAAAAGACTAATCAAAGAAAGGGTGGAAGTACTAACAGGAATCCAGTAACAGTTATACAAGTGATACATTACTATCAGCAGATTGTAACTCCAGTGTAGGACTGTCGACTACCTTAATGTCCTAATGTTCTCTGTATTTTGTCCTGGTAAGCTTTTGCTTCATGTCTCACCAGTTTTGCTCACTTGATATAAAGTAAACACTGAAGCAGGTATTAATAACCAGAATATTCATGATTCTTGTCTTCTAAGGTCAATGTCTAATCAGTTACTCAGCAAGCGTTTAACATATTAAAGGCATTCGATGTGCTAATAATGGCGTAAGATGTACTAGAATCATACTAATATGAAGACGTTTTGTCAACAACAGCAACAACAACGACATTTTCTTTTGTCAAATCAGACTATTTTTTTACTTTTAAAAACTACCTGCAACAGTCAATGTCCGGATAAATTTTCAGCAAGGTGGTGGAATGTTTAGACTATCAGTGATGAGAATAATAACCAATTCTACATAGAGGATGCCTAACAAACTACAGAAGAAACGATTAGCAAGATAAGTATGCACAATGGGTGTTAGGCGCCTCCGTGTATATTAAAAAAAGTGTGATTACAGTAAATAAGTCATAATTGTGGAGTAGTTTTAAGTGAAAAACATCTGTTTCTATTATCTCCTTGTATTCCGAATCGGAAGTAAGACCTGAACAGCACATCTCAATTCCACCCTGTTTCCTGCAGTTAAACAATTACCTATACACGTTCTTCTCCTCACACTATCTCCTCCACGTCATCCTTGGACTCCCACACCGTCATTTTCTATTCGATTTGCACTCAAACACCTGCTTAACTCATGATTTTACTTAGTGGTCCTCTTAGAGTGTCCAATCCCTCTCCATTTCCCCTGGCATATTTGTTGAAACATAGGTTGTTGGTTACTTCGTTCTCTGAATTCCCCGTGGCTTATTCTTCTGGGGAATCTGATCTTTAGTATTGATTGAATGCAGCCGGAGACGGAAGTCTGTAGATTGTTATAAATGCTTTTTGTGACGTAACCGAAGCAGTAACCGAGTTGATACTGGGGTTTGAAATCCAAATCTTGTTCTTTATGTTGACTATAGCGGATTTCCGGACTGACTTTAAGCTAATGAAGATCTCAGCCACTTTACAGATCCCCGCTGGCTTTGACATTCTTATCCGTGACTCTTGTAGTTCAAATATTAGTGCCTAGATAAGTGAAAGAGCTGACCCTGTACAAAATTTCTTCAATTAATAAGGCCTGGAGCTTGTTGTTGTTGTTCGGTACTTAGCAGTTAGTGTAAATGCACCATAAACTAAAAATAAATAATAAGAATAATGATGAAACTGGCTCATCACGAACATATACGCCTTTTAAAGAGATACAGCATTGAAAGTAGGTCTTTGTTAAACTTTAAAGAATGAAAAAGCAGGATAGATTTCTAGGAACCATTCACAGAACAACTATCGTTTGTAATAGCACTAAAGACAACATCTAGACGGATACTGTAAATTGTGTCAGCACTAACGGAAACTGTGGGAAGAGTGAGACTGTCAAAGTATAAAAGCCACATTCAATTCATTATCGGAACATGAATAAAAATTTGAAGATCATTTAGTGTGACAGTGTATAACTAAGCAGTTGGCATCAACTGGAAGTGTTTCTCAAGATTAAATAATTCCACTGTCACCGCGAGTGTTTTGAAGACTTGATTTCAGTGTAGTTGACCTCGTAAACTGAAAGTTCTCGGTTCGACTCCTAGTGGGGAAATAGGTGTGCATTGATGAAGACTCCCACATAGTTACAGGAAAGCCGTAACGTAATCCCTGGTTTTTAATTATTCTCCAACTGATTTTAGTTTACTCTTAAATTCACACTGATCTCAACGAAACCTATGGTCTAAAAATTCAAGTATAAAACATCGGACCCCTATTTGTCTGCATAAACGATTACTCAAAAATAAATCAAAAGTTAAGAAACAGTCAAACTGGTCAGTTGTGACAAGTACCTCCGCTGATTTTTGGATAGGCTGGTCAGAAAATTCAGCCTGACCAAAGGCATTTGTGGGTCCAATAATTTTTATATCTTCTGATTCTGACCATCTTTCACCGTTTCTCCCAGTCAATTCCCCATCTAGAAAGTTGTGAAGATTACTCTCATAACTTACTGATAAAGTGCTTAGATTCGATTTCCCCACAGTGGCAGCTAAAACAAACTGGTTTTTAATTCTTAAGCAGTATTACGTGACAACCGCATCAGGTCTTCTAGGTTTATTAGGATCCGGAACAAACCTTATGCATTCTTTACATTAAACCTCCGCCGTATAAAACTGTTCTTATTCTAAACAAATTTCATTATTGTTTTACAAGCTATTTTGAATTATTGTTAGCGAACCTCAGTAAAACTATGTGACTCTTGAGGACGTGTAAGTAAACTTTTGAAACGTGCTCTTGCCTGTACCACGGTTAGCAGGTCGATGGGTTTACCTAGAAGAAATTTAAGAAGATAATATACAAAAATATAAGTGTGGAATTAATTCAAATATTAATGATGACAGTGAATATAAAATGAAACATGTTTTCCGGGTTATAAGTGAAGATGTAAAACATCTACACAGAAACACATAAAAATTAAATTGTCCTCTTACTTCTCTACATGCAAATTCTAAGTATTTCGAAGTTAAGAACACTTATCCATACTATCAACTTACAGATTAACAGAGACACAAATCCATCTATAACTGAGACTGCGAATAACAACTGTGTGTACTACTTAAATGTAAAAATAGTACGGTATGTGCGTGGAGAGATGAACCAAATAAAGTCACACAATATTAATATAAAAATAAAGTGAAAAAATGTCGAGGGAAAGTATGAAAGAATACTGTGGTGGAAATTCTTGTTAGTGTTCATCAGTGCGCATTACTTTTCATAGAAAAGTCAACGGAAGAAATCTATTGTATGCTGTTTGCTAACTTTACTTTCTGATTATATTGGTCGGGCCTCAAGTGGTTGGCTTTTGTGAGATTTTAGATTCTACCTAAGAAGTTGTCAGTCATTCATAGACGCTGATTCTATTATATGGTACCTAATCTTGCGGTAACACTTCAGTCACTGATAATCTATCCACCTCTTTCAGTCACTCTTATGTCTAATACATACTGGAAGAATTGAAAGCTGCCCTTATGACCATTGCAACACATTCTAAAGATAATGAAATTTTTCGTTCCAGTAGAATTTTATTAATTGACAAATGATTACTATCTTGTTCAAGTATGAATTGCAAAACCTCAGAACTAACTATGCAGTGTTGACGTAAGATAGAAGCATCCTCAAAGAGGTAAGTATTTAAGTTTGCAGTTATTGGATATCCTGAGCTTGATTTCGTAGGTGGAGAATAGATCTGTATGCACGAAAGTGTTGTAAGTCCAACTTTAGACGGCTAGCTGAGGCAAAAGTAGTTGGGACCAGCGTGTATTTGATAGCCTAGCCTAGTTTTCCAACAACCTTACAGACGTAGTCTGCATATTAGTAATGCCAGACAAGCATAACAGAATTTACGATGGACAAAGTGAGTATTTGATCAAATTTATGGATAATACTATCGTATCTTTAAAAAAACCTTGAACCAACAATGTGTAGACTTTTAGTGATTTTCATATATATAATTTTTTCAAGAACACTCATCAAGTAACTACTCAGTTTAAATGGGCGAAATAAAAAGTAGCTAATTATGTGGGGTGTCACTCAGAGAAATCAACTAGAGAATTTAAAGATATCGAATAATATATCCGTTGTTAATAACAACAATAATAATATTACTGATATCTGCTGCAAAGGAATGTTAACTTGTAAGGCAGTACAGATTTCTCTCTTTTTTCAAAATCAAAGTTCAGAGTGGTGAAATATAAAATTACCCCAGATATCGAAATGAAAGGGAAATTTATGAAGGCCTCACCAAGAAGAGACCATTTTGTATTGGACAGATTTAGTCATCTATCATAAACTTTCTGAGAAATGGAAACTTTAGATTTAACTATTTAAGCCATTAAACCCACTTTGAAAACTTGTATTTTTTTAAATATTCATACCCTCAGGAACTCCATTTGAAATCTTTTCGCCTGTGCATGATAAAATATCCTAAGCTTATTATAATCTCCATAGGTGATTTATCATGCAATTCACTTCACTTCCGAAGTGAACGTTCACTGCCTGATTTTCTAATATTTTCAATCATTCTTGATATCAGAGACCAGACAGCGTTTGATCAGGGACGTTTAAATATGATATTAGTCTCAAAACTTGCCACAAACATACTGTCAACAAATGAACTTACTATAGGTATACCTTTCGCTGAGATACTTATTTTATTTATTTTTCAATTTGCTGAAGTGAGGTCTTAAAATGAGCTAGTGTATACCTTTCTCAAAAGGACGTAATCATGATGATGTGAAAATATCTTCGCCTGTTTTCAGGTTTCCACATATAACTGGATACCAAAACCACCACTCGTCAGTTATTGCAACAATCTTGTGTCACAAGCTTTTCAACTGATTTTCTATAAAAACATATTCAAAACCAACTGATCTTGTTTTCGTGACTTTGTAGCTAACCTGTCAGAACCTTGTCAGAACCACGTGCGCGATACATAGTAGAAAAATGAAATGTGCTATGTATCTGTAGGTCGTTTCATTTTTAGGTGAGTACTTTGTTCTATGGTGTTTACTAAGTGGTATTACAAAATTACTGATAAAAAAGTAAAATCAAAACATAATATTAATAAATAATGATGAATAAGTAATAGACGTAGCTCTTAACCTCTATGATTTAACTTAGTCACAACATTTACATTTAGTTTGCTAATGCATTTTATTTGCATCAAAATTTTCCAAGAAGTTTTGAAAAGTTATTAGGTAGTCATTTAGGTAAATAATGACTTAGACAAATAAGACTTCGTCTATGGAATTCTTCATCATCGGTACGTTCGAATCAGGTGACGGTTTTGCACGTGTTTTCGTTTATATTCATTTATTGGTTACTAATAATTGATCTTTAATAACGATGGTTAAAAATTCTAAAAAGTATGTTCGTGTGAACACCAGTAATTTAGAAAATAGCACCGGCTAGTCTAATAACACATTACCATCCCATATTATTAGTAGTTCACCCAACATAAAAGCCTCGAACATAACTCTGACCCCTGTAATACAGGTGGAAGATGTTCTGTCTGAAAAAGTAGAGCTCTCTTACTTAATATGCGTAATTAAAGAGATGCAGCTACAGACAGATGAATTAAAAAGGAAATTAAGTTCACTAGAATGTAAACCCGAAACTATCTCACATATGAAAAAGGAATTGCAGGATCCTACAGTCCTAAAGCTCTTTAATATGACTTATAGAATGACTCATACTGACTCAAAAAGTGCGAAGGAGTTAGAAAACGCTGTCGACTTTCTATCTAGCGAAGTTTTTAAAAGGCTGGCTTCAAAACAAAACGCAATAGTGTATAATGTACTGGATAGTGAGCCAATAAAGTCAGTCCAGCACTCATTGCTGAAGGCTGCAAATCTCTTGAATGCACCTTGTCAGAGCATACTCCTAAGTAAAAAAGACCTAAAGCATCCTTGTCCTATACTCTTTAGGTTCGAAAGCTACATAATAGCTGAACGATTTAAGATGGCCGAAGATCTTCTGGCTACTGCCACTAAATTCATGACTATTAAAGTAGTCTCGGATAAAACACCAAACCAAAGGCAAGCAACCAAGAACTCCTTCGATACAAAGTTGACAACACTGGGAAATACATCTGGTATGAGTGCTAAAGTGTTGACGGACACTGTAGCACAGCAAGTCACGTGTATAGTGTTGGGAGAAAAAACGCCAAGTAAAAAAGAGCAGTGCCACTGGGAGCAATCTTAGAGTACACGAGAGCACATCTCGAAAACCTGCTGACCTACATGAGGTTGACAACGACGCACAAACTATGGCCGACCAGAAACTACTGGCAGACCACACTCAATCTGGATCCAAACCAGAGAGTCCCTCAGTAGAAACCGCAAAAAAGACCACAAAGCCCAGACTCCCACCCCAGACTTTGACATACCTCCCTCGTAATAAGTCTAACAAGCAGCATGTCGGTCTAAAAAATGAAAAGCATGGGCAACGAAGCACATTCCCAGAGACGTCAGGTAGCATGTGAGAAGGAATACCCCTTCCCGAACTAGAAGTAACATGTCCAGCAACGCGCATGACTTGGGAATGCAACGTAGGATGGATCCTCAGGATATATAGAGCACTAAACGGGACTCATATAGGCACCATATTAAAGAAAATTCTCGTCCAAACTCTCACACTATCTACGTTAAACCTCATCAAAATAATGAGAATAGGTCGACACTTGATCCCCTCAATAACTTCACTCACACACGTGATGTGAGCCAATATGCATACGACTATGAAAGCCCCATGAGGTACAACTACCAGGGTAATCTTAACACAGGGTACCTAGGTCCAGCAAACTACAACGCAAATTGCAGGGCAGACCATATATCACCAGTAGATCAACGCAGATGCCGACCCAGGGATGCTAAAAGTCAAAATATGCAACAGGATTATTTTCGGCTGCAGCAAACAATAGCCCCACTCGCTGCACAGTTCATCCAGGAAATAGTACACACACTGACTCTGTCTCACCTCAGAGTCCCTCCAAACATAACGTAGGGATAGTAACAAGTAACCATGTTAACCTCTCCTCCAATAACTCTGGTTTGCTAAAAATTATGCTCCTGAATGCTAGATCTCTCCTTAATAAAATAACAACGCTTCGCTGCCTGGCATACATAGAACGGCCAACACTAATAATGGTGACTGAAACCTGGCTTACTACTGATATACCTGACACAAAGCTAGTAATAGACAACCACGACATCTATAGGAACAACAGAGTTGAAAAAAGAGGAGGCGGTTGGTTAATATATGCCTCTAAATCCACTAACTTCAATTCTTTCAATAACCCAAATACTGACAAACTCCCAGAATCTAAGCGGAGAAGCATCCACAAAAACGAAAGTAAAATTCTCGTGGGATGTATATACAGACCCTCAATAGCCCTGAAATGATTGATATTACTATTGAGGAAATACTAGAGCATGAAGCTTATTCTTATTCTTATTTATTAATCAGGATTTCCTATGCGTCATCTAACATCACACCTTCATGTCTGTTCAAACTGTTAGTATCTAGAATTTTATTATTAGACGTATTTTCAAAATTATGGTGTTTAGGATTGATATGCATCACTAACTAATAATACTTGGTCAAAGTTTCCCGACTGTCTATATCTACTTATGGAGACGTTAAGACATTGTTTTACAACTGTTTATCCGCACACACACACATACACACTGTGTTTAAAGTGTTTAACAAAGGTAGATCAATATTTGTAAGTCTGAGGTCAAATATTGATCACAACTCGTACAATTTTGTTTATTATACTTGTTAATATTTGTTTTATAAATCATGATTGGACAAGGTTTTTAAAACTAAAGATGTCCCTTTTATATATAAACCTGTTATGTTAATTTCAATTAATTTCCCTGAAGAAGTTCGGACCAGATTGCCGAACGAAACGTTGGAATTACTCATTTCAATATCGCTGAGATTTTACAAATATAATTTTTTACAAACGTCTACTACTCACTCGGCGCCCAAATATTATAGAACTATTCTGTCAAATCTTGACTACAGTTCATTTGAACTAAATACACACCTTAAATTTCCCCGGTGCGCTACCAATATAGGGACTATAAGAATGCAGATTCGGAACTCCTATCAGATCTGTTGAGAAGTTCTGGCTGGGAAGAATACTTCATCAACAATAACTTAGAAGTATCACTTGAGATTTTCTACAAAACAATTGGTTCGGCAAGAGACACAATCGCGCCCCTAAAATCTGCCCTAAAGACACCAACTCCATTTATTGACCGCAAAACGCGACTAAAACTAAAGAAATTTGAAAGGAAGTACCATGTATTTAAGGAATTTAATGCGTTAAACCAAATACATGAAACTCTTAAACTGCTTGAAGAGAAACACAAAATGAAGTCACAACGTGAGGAAAATAAAGCGCTTATGGATAACACCAAAACTCAGGAACTTTGTAGGATATTGCAGAAACTTCTAAAAAGCAGTAAAGACAATAATGTAAGCATTTTGGAACATAAGGGTATAATATACAACGATCCCCAGGTTATAAGTGAACTCCTCACTGAGTGGTTTTGCAATGACACCAGAGTGCACCCGACCCCAAATTTCCAAATGACCTGCAAAAGTAACCACAAATTAGGAGAAATAGACTTTAATACACAAAATATAGACTCAGCGATTAAGACATTGAAGTCAAACGGTAGTACTGGAACAGGCGACATACCATCTGTCATATACAAAAATGGTAGCACGGAAATGGTAGTCTTGTTACTTAGAATATTTACTCTCTCACTGGAAACCGGAACTTATCCTGAAGTGTGGAAAACCACATACATATTACCTAAGCACAAAGCAGGGGCCAAAACCAGTGCATGCAACTATAGACCTATTAATATAACACCGGTAATATCACGAATAACGGATAAAGTGGTTAAAGACCAAGCGTCAGACAACTTACTAGAACATGAACTTATCAATCCATCACAGCACGGATTCCTCAAAAAGAGATCATGTGTGACCTGTCACATAGACTTTTCCAATGAAGTTACACGAGGCAGGGACAACAGAGAATTAGTAATTGTGCTATATTTCGATGTAAAAAAAGCCTTCGATAGAGTCTCCCATAATCTGCTAGTCAGCAGGTTATGCTCACTAGGGCTATGTAATAATAATAATGACAATAATTTTTATTTCTGTAACAGAAACCAGCCATTTTTACAGGCATGAACATATGTACACTTATGAAAACTTATAAAATATATAATATGATTTGTTAATTTACAAATAAGTTGAATACTGGTAAATGTGAGAGAAACATTTAAAATGAAATGTACAAATAAGGAAATAGATATAGCGTCAAATCTAAACTGTGATTGAAAAAAAATACATGTCAATTTCACGCGGGAATCATAAATGATTGCGTTAGTTGGGAAGGTAAGTAGCATTTCTGTACAGGTGCTGACGTGATACATAAGAGATGCAGAATAAACAATAATTATCAGTAAATCATTCAGAAAGAGTTTTAAAGTCTATTAAACTTTAAACTCACCTGTAAGTACATCATATTTGTTGCATTTCCAGTTGCTTATGAGACCCACTTTGAACTTGTCAGCATATTTTATAATACCGATGATCCCGTTATTCACCAGATGAGCTAGCAATATCACGAATAAGTAGAGAATTGCAGCGCTGTATCAGTACCTTCGTTGAAAGCAGTATCTTTGAAAAGAGAAGAAGACACAAGAAAACCGGCAGACAGGTGCAGAAGTATGTAAAAGGTGTCAGTAGTTCAAAATATATAACAGGCATGGGGTTCATCATTTTTTATTGTTTTTTTTCAAGAAATATTATTTTCCCGTTATTTTACAGTCTTTTCTGCGAACAATTAGTTTAAAGTGAAAGACAGGTGATAATTTCACCTACTTACGAGGTTTAAAAGGAGTTAAACACAAAAGTCAGAGTGCGTGAGCTACGTAAAAGAAAAGCGAGGGCCTAGTAATATATGTTTTTCTGAAGTATACAGTTCGGTGTCCTTCTGAAGTAGCGGGCTCATACTATTTACTTTCATTCGGGAGTTTGCATTTAAACTTCGGCTCTAGGAAATTTTCAACTTCTATTTCTTTTTCATTATTTTTTTAGTTTTTACTTTTTTATTTATCCTCATTTTGCAGAAGCCATCCTGAGCTAGATAAAATCATTTCTTTGTGGCCGAAGTCAGATAACGAATGTTGGCTCGATAATCTCAAGGCCTAAACCAGTAAGTAGTGGCGTAATCCAGGGAAGTGTTGTCAATGGAGTTGAAGATTGAACGATCAATTCTTGGTTGTTTGCTCAAAATCAACTTCCTCGATTTTCGCGGAGGCATCAATACGACAGTCATCGTCTCATCGGTCGCTGTTCAGAAAGAAGATGAAACATCGTCAGAAGTAACAACGATTTATTATTGTAATATTTGTTTTCAGACCTTAGTTTGCTTAGTGATACTTGATTTATATGCTGGTGTAACAATACATAATACTCAAGTCAACAATTGGTGTTTTGGTTTTTTCGTCCGTTGTTACTAAGCGTTTCTGAGAAATCTTCTAAGAACAGCGTGGGCCCGAGCGTAGCGAGAGCTGGGCATTAACGGTTTATGAGACGTGGCTGACAGTTTCTGACGATAGAAACAGATCTGGCGGATTCAAACAGTTGGTGAAAGTTTGGATAGTCGCCGTTCATTTTTCCTGGTGCCGGTCAAGTCCTCTTTGAACAAGCAATATCTGGAACTTTTTTGGAATTGGGTCAAGTTCAACAATGCCTGGGTCAAAGAAGGGACAGAGTGTCTTGGATGCAAACAGGAAAGTAAGTCATGGTGACTTGTCTGTTAATTGTAACGATGTGTCTGATGTTAAGCATGACATGGTTGATGTTACTGTTTCGCCGTTCAGGGATAATAGGAACATCAAACTCCCTAAATTAGAACCACGGTGTTTTGATGGAAACCCGGCTGATTATTTACAATTTGTAAAGGAGTTTGAGATCATGTTGAGTGGTTTTTTATTAAATGATGAATTGAAGTTAATGTATTTGATGAGATATTGCACTGGAGATGCTGCAAGAGCTATACAGTGTTGTAAGTTTATGAAGCCAAAAGAGGGCTACGATGAGGCTATGAGCATATTACGTCAAAGGTTTGGAAGACCTTCGATGATTGCAGGGAAATTATTCGAGGCTGTTAAGGGTAATGGTGGTCAATTACAGGATGACTCCCAGGCACTCACTGAGTTTTTAGATAATTTGCTAATTTACAAGAATGGAATGATTTCGATGAATCGAATGAGTGACCTCAACTCGAGTTTTATACTAGAAGTAATAGCAAGACGTCTACCTACTCGACTGCAAAGGAAGTGGGTGAAGATAAGCTCCCGTATGGAGGATGAGGGTATCGAGCCAAAGTTTGATGATATCCTGAAACTGGTAAATACTAGTGTCAATCAATCTATGAGCAAGTTTCCAGTCTGTTAGATCTCACCCTAGAATAGAGCAGTCTGAGGGTAAAACGCACTCATTGATGACGAATAAGCCTCAGAGAGGTGGATATCGAGAAGCTCCATGATGTCTAGTAATGCATATAGACCTAGTGAGTGTAACAGGTTTCGTAGTACATCCTCAACAGATAAGTTACAAGATGCAAGACAAACACGGTTGTGTTTTACACGTGTGCAAGAGGTGCATACAGAAGTGAACTGTGAACCAGTGAGCAAGTTCAGTGATAAGCTAAATGTAAACTCCAGGTCTGACTCCGAATTGTGTGACGATAACGGTGTTGTGAAGAAGTCTGTAGTTGCAACTGGTAAGCCGTTGTTGAATAGAGTGTCACAGAATAGAGTTACTGCTTCAGAGTGGAGTTCTGACTCCAAAGTTTACAAGGTATTACTAGTCAGAGTGAAGTTATAAAACCTTTAATGATTTGCGAGGAGGAACCAAAATTGTCTACTTCTGTTATTAAAGAGTTTGAAAATGATGAAGTTGACGGTAAAGTGAATATTTGTGGTAATGATCATGATACTTCACAGTTGTCTTTGGTTGATCATTATGAGATGAGGGATATGCCTACTACTGCTAAGTTAAATAAAGGTTCTGTACAACTACAACGTGAAGTAGAATTGAACGCAGATGCAGTTCCAAAGGTGTGCATACTTGTGAGACAGTCAGTGTAATTGATCAGCGTGTAGCCCACCTATCATCAGATGATAGTGCTAAACCCGAACTAGTAGTGAAAGACAGCAGTGGTGGTAATCTTGCAGTTGGACAACTATCTGAGAGCCGAACAAGAACAGCTTCTGATCCACCACTAAGTTCATCACCTTGTGTCACTCAGTCATCGTTGGTGCTGTCATCCACAATGAAACAGACACCCATCAACTCAAGTATCTTGTGCAATGACTATGGTAGTATCAGTTCGTTTGAAAGGACGAATATCAATGGTCAGTTTAGTGTGGATAAGCCAAGTGTAAAGGAGAGAGTTATTGTTAAATTGACTTGCACGAATAAAGGCATTTCTAGTTTCAAGTTACTATTTGAATGTTATTATCTTTGGTGTAAATTACTCTGTTTCTATACTTGGTTGATGAGATATGTCGTGTGTTTGTTGGTCATCTATATTCTACGATACAATGACATGGGCGTGTTGCCGTTCAGATTTGAGGATATAGCTGATAGAAGGAAGTTAGCAAATGAACTCTGCGACGATTTTCCAACCTAGGGCGTCAACCTGAGAAGGGTTGTAGGCGTACTGGTGTAAGTCCTACAGTTCTTCAAAGGGTAGCGCATCAATGAGCAGTCCAATGTGCTTGGTGTATGATCTTGTACATATGTTCATATTGTATATACTGAATTGATATCATCTGTCATCTAGCTGTTGGTAATTCTGTTTGTGTCCGGACGACTTCCACTTGGATCATCAACCTGAGAAGGAATGTAGGCGTACTGCTGTAAGTCCTACAGTTCTTCAAGGGTAGTTTGTCGTGTCAGAATCCACAACATTTGATGTGTTGATTGTACATATGTTTGTGTTAAATAGTTGTGTGAGTTCCAATTGATGTAATTGTTGGTTAATCTTGTTTGTGTCTGGACATTCCACAACTTACAATCGTCAACCTGTGAAGGGTTGTAGGCGTACTGGTGTAAGTCCTGCAATTCTTCAAAGGAATTCCATCAAGACATGAATGCGAGTTTGTGTGTACTGTTTGTATATACGTGTGGTGTGTCATATCAATTGGTGTTATTTGGATTCATTGTGTTTACTTGTTGTTTTCGTGTCTTGTTGTTATTGCGTAATTTTGTTAAAATTTTCGTCGTGATTACTTCTGAAGTTGTTTCGAGTCTTCTACATCCATGAATGAATTGATTGATGTTAAGGACAGCAGATGGGTCGTATACGCCGGGGAGGCTATTGCTGAGAATGAAATGCACACGGAGATAATTGTTAGCTGCGGTCCGACACGCCGGGGAGAAAGAGTGTAAACGACTGAGGCTCGCATGCGTCACCGCTACTAGAACTGAGGCAGAATGAGTGACAAGCGATTTCAATGGTAATTGGTAGTGAGTAAATAAGAGGATGTGCGTAGAGTATCGTGAGGTGCTGCCATGGTCACTTTGCATTCTGCAAGAGTCATTCTAGCAAGTGGCGATTGTGTTGCAAGATGTCAAGAGGAGGTCTCTGTCTGGAGGCGCAGGTCGTCATTGATGTGTGAGATTGTGCTGTGGGTATGCTTGTGGTGTGTTGGCTTTTCTGTTTGTTTTCCATTTCAGCTCTGTCCGTGTGACCCAGGTTCTCGCAATGGCATCCAAGTCAACGTGCATTGGTCGTGAAGGAAAAAAGGGTTGGATCCCTTTTTTGCCGGGGAGTGTCAATGGAGTTGAAGATTGAACGATCAATTCTTGGTTGTTTGCTCAAAATCAACTTCCTCGATTTTCGCGGAGGCATCAATACGACAGTCATCGTCTCATCGGTCGCTGTTCAGAAAGAAGACTGAAACATCGTCAGAAGTAACAACGATTTATTATTGTAATATTTGTTTTCAGACCTTAGTTTGCTTAGTGATACTTGATTTATATGCTGGTGTAACAATACATAATACTCAAGTCAACAATTGGTGTTTTGGTTTTTCGTCCGTTGTTACTAAGCGTTTCTGAGAAATCTTCTAAGAACAGCGTGGGCCCGAGCGTAGCGAGAGCTGGGCATTAACGGTTTATGAGACTTTGCTGACAAGTGTATTAGGCCAACTCCTATTCGTAATATATAAACAGCATCTGTGAATGCTTCAGTGTTGGTAAACCAATACTATATGCAGATGACTTCAAAGTGACCTACAAATGCAAGAACACAGATCTCGAAATAACAGTAAACGCCATACAGCAAGAATTAGAAAAAATGAATAGATGGTGTGACACCTGGCAACTCCAGTTTAATGTCGAAAAATGTGGCTGGCTCTGCATAGGCTGCAACAATTTAGAACTTGACCTGAACATTCAAGGCCGTGCACCCTTACGACTGGAATCTGTATTGGACCTAGGACTGAAGTACCCACATGACTTATCATTTCCTGAACATATCTCCAAACAAGTGTCAAAGTCACGCAGACTTATCGGCTTTCTACTCAGGAATTCTGTTGTACAAGGTTTGTGTGCGTCATTTATTTGATTACTGTTCATTCATGTATAGTAGTATACGCATAGAGGACAAATTGAAAGTCGAGGGAGCGCAGAGGTACTTCACGTCAAAATTACTCGAAACCGGAAATAGTGCGAACTACTCCACTAGATGTGATACCCTAGGACTAGAAACACTATGGCTAAGACGCCTGAGACTAAACTTGACACTTTACTATAAGCTTCTAAACCACTTAGTTTTTACCTCTACTAATGGCACTCGACTTTCAGATGGCAATGGCTACAAACTAAGACACACTAAGGGTACAGTTGCTATGGAACAAAGTAAAACAGCCACCAGGCAAAAGCTTTACTTGATTAGGTATGCACAGATATGGAATAAACTACCAATGGAAATGCGTCAAGCAGGTACATTGGCCTCCTTCGAAAAGGCGCTTAACAACAAACTACAAGAGTTTGCAAACGATAGCAGTCCTAGTTCCTATCTGAGAGCCTCCGAAATTATAGGTCCATTTAGTGTAAAAGCTTAAATACTACACCTGTTGTTTTTTGCCTATATTTATAATTTCAGATAAAACATTAACGATTAAGATACTTACCCTCAAACAGACAAGAAATTTAGTTTGTGAAACTTCCACCCAACACAATAAGTGGAGTAAAATGGACATAAACCGACAACATGTAAAAGGTATAACTCACATGGATAGATGAACGCTCGTCGGACATCATATATGCCTCACCAACTACAACCCATCTTTCCTAATATAATATAATAATAATTTTTATTTTCATATAAACATATAAATTTACATGAGAACGCATGCCATTTTTACAGACACGATCAATTATGATGAGCTTGTATCCATACTGTTGCTGAGCAGTTAATATTCTCAACTCCTGTCGGAACCGCTGAAATTCATAATCCTTCCTCACGCTAGGAAAATGCCCACAAGCAGTAGAAATCCATTAATTAATGCGTCTAAAGCTTATGGATTTTACTCTCAACAATGACATTGCAGATCAAATGAGATAAACTTATCACTGATTTCAAAATAACACATCAAAGAACTATAATTCAAGGATTCTGTACGCAACAAAATTATGCATGAAAATTGACTTCAAGCTTTATTTTTTCCCAGGCACTTATAACCCATCCACCGAAGACCTGCTTTTTTTGTTAATGCGAAGACAATACTTCTGTATTTCCTGATGTGTTGCACTCACTGACAATCTACCAGATTTTTCCAACCGTGCACAGAAATGATTGTACACAAGTGAAAAGGACGTTTTATACTACTGGGATTAACATTTATCAAGTGTGTGTATAATCTCCAGCGAACATGTAAAGCATATCTTGCTACCGCCTGTAAATTGTGACTGAATAATATTGTCCTATTTCTGTAACAATTTGATGATGCCTGTAAACTGGCGTCCCCCATGTATTGCACTATGAGAATAAATCTATTTATTTATTAACATATTCTCACAGTTCAATTCGGTTTTAGTAACAGAATACGATATATCTGTTTAAACATTCTATTCGGTGTTAGAGACAGGATACTTTTCAACACTGCAATACTGCATTGGCAACAAAATACTATGTATATTTAAGGGCGTTGATAAGGCATATCCCCTATTTGAAGTGGCGCCTCTGGCTTAACCTTGACAGCATTTGCGCGGTTTCGTTGATTCGAGTTGGAGCTAGTCGTCCAGCACACGCAGTAGACGCGATTTCGGTGCTTATTTTGCTCTTGTTGGATGACTTTATATGAAAATTATTGTTCGATATTGTTCTTGAGCATTTACTTATTGCTTGTGTGACAGGACGCTTAAATACATGGTTCATGCAGTGATTTTTGGCATGCCGAGTAGGCTTCGCGTACATTTTAACGAGTCATTCGATAAATTTCTTTGCAGATTGGCGGGAACTTGTATATGGTCTCAAATTTCCCTATCAGCATTTGTGCAGTACCTATTACTGCTGTAGGAACCAAGGAATATGGTTGATATCAAATTTTGCATCCTTTCGCACTTTTGTGTGGTGTTTTGATAGCTGAAAGTCAATGGATTGCATAAATACAAGCGAAAATTAGTGTTCACAAATGGGAAGAAACTGTAATATGTTTTACGATCACTTACAACATTCAGTGTTTTCTGCCAAAAATTTTAAATGAGTTAAATGCACACTGCAACATTTAAGTAACTTGGTGGATTTCAGTACCATCCTCGTGATCAGGTACTTAAAGACATCTGACGTGTGCGTCACTTTGTCCTATTAGTAAGTTTGGTTTCATAAACTTCCGATTTTTGTTATTGTCCTGACGCCACATCATTCGCGCTTTTTCGAAGTTAATTCACAAAATTATTTTAAAACCACGTAGGAGTAGTGTCCGACATCTCTTAAAGCTACTTTATGTAAATGCAGTTGCATACAGTTGCACTAAGAACTCAACGCAACTCGATACAGAATAGTACATATACAATAAACTAAAAAATAATGTCCTCCTTACCTTCTGAACAACTTGTCCTTATTCCAGGATTATAATTTTTCACCTATGAGCCTGAGTTATGTCTACGAAATCGCAATATTACATCAGTTAAATCTTCCCCCAAAACCAAGGCCACTTGAAACCAATAGCAACATAGCAACAAGCGTCACTGAGGGGATATGCAAAAAAGTCGCTCTATATTTAAACATACCCTTTCTTGTCGTTTAATGTAAACGGGAACCTCACGCTCAGTGATTAGTTAAAGAATATAAACTGTAGATATGTAAACAGAAGTTTGATTAATGTAAAATACACTTTGGCTTCTGTGTCTTGCCTTTCTGATTTTACAAGGGGTGTACGGAGTGTTCCTGACGGTATGACTGGTGAGGGTCTGTGCTGTCTAAGATAGCAACGATATACGAAAAGCTACTGTCTTCTATTCCTGTAGTTCACAGTGCTGTGCAAATATACGTAAGCTACTAAAATCGTTTAGACAGAATTGTGGCGCTGCAGCCACTCTTAAGGGAGTAACATTAGATCGTAGTCACCAAGGGGTATATATTAGGACAGCGAGTGTTATGTTCATAGATGATCTTGTGAAAGTGTTTTCATGTTGTCGATACCGGTAAAAAGTGAATTCCTATCTGACTGACACGGTTACTCCAATCCATTTGCCAACATCTTCAGGGCATGAGCTCTTAATGAGGATCAGTCAGTTCCTTGTTGGTTTATATCAGGATCAAATGGGGGGTACAGCAGCCAATGCTATCCTTTATCGCAAACAACCTCGCATGATTAACCTTGATGTGTGGCACTGCTTACACTGAAACTTGTTGAGGTTATGAAAAGTGTGTGTATATACATATATAAACGCATAAAAATCTACTGTTATTTTCCTAACAACTAGCTAAAAGTGTGGTTTTCCAGCTGGTGAGTGGTGTTAATATATTTCTTGTTGTGCAGAACCACCTGCAGCCCACTTAATGTCCAAGTTTTACTTGTATTAAAAAGCGATAAGACTGAATAATGCGACTGTCTGTAACTGCCTTATACTAGAAGCCCAATATCGATGAGGGGAGAGAGGAAAAGGGCGAAGAAGTATCACTTCTAACAGGATTAATATCTAAGGTGGTCTGGGTTGTTTGCGATAAAGGATAGCATTGGCTGCTGTACCCCCCATTTGATCCTGATATAAACCAACAAGGAACTGACTGATCCTCATTAAGAGCTCATGCCCTGAAGATGTTGGCAAATGGATTGGAGTAACCGTGTCAGTCAGATAGGAATTCACTTTTTACCGGTATCGACAACATGAAAACACTTTCACAAGATCATCTATGAACATAACACTCGCTGTCCTAATATATACCCCTTGGTGACTACGATCTAATGTTACTCCCTTAAGAGTGGCTGCAGCGCCACAATTCTGTCTAAACGATTTTAGTAGCTTACGTATATTTGCACAGCACTGTGAACTACAGGAATAGAAGACAGTAGCTTTTCGTATATCGTTGCTATCTTAGACAGCACAGACCCTCACCAGTCATACCGTCAGGAACACTCCGTACACCCCTTGTAAAATCAGAAAGGCAAGACACAGAAGCCAAAGTGTATTTTACATTAATCAAACTTCTGTTTACATATCTACAGTTTATATTCTTTAACTAATCACTGAGCGTGAGGTTCCCGTTTACATTAAACGACAAGAAAGGGTATGTTTAAATATAGAGCGACTTTTTTGCATATCCCCTCAGTGACGCTTGTTGCTATGTTGCTATTGGTTTCAAGTGGCCTTGGTTTTGGGGGAAGATTTAACTGATGTAATATTGCGATTTCGTAGACATAACTCAGGCTCATAGGTGAAAAATTATAATCCTGGAATAAGGACAAGTTGTTCAGAAGGTAAGGAGGACATTATTTTTTAGTTTATTGTATATATACTATTCTGTATCGAGTTGCGTTGAGTTCTTAGTGCAACTGTATGCAACTGCATTTACATAAAGTAGCTTTAAGAGATGTCGGACACTACTCCTACGTGGTTTTAAAATAATTTTGTGAATTAACTTCGAAAAAGCGCGAATGATGTGGCGTCAGGACAATAACAAAAATCGGAAGTTTATGAAACCAAACTTACTAATAGGACAAAGTGACGCACACGTCAGATGTCTTTAAGTACCTGATCACGAGGATGGTACTGAAATCCACCAAGTTACTTAAATGTTGCAGTGTGCATTTAACTCATTTAAAATTTTTGGCAGAAAACACTGAATGTTGTAAGTGATCGTAAAACATATTACAGTTTCTTCCCATTTGTGAACACTAATTTTCGCTTGTATTTATGCAATCCATTGACTTTCAGCTATCAAAACACCACACAAAAGTGTGAAAGGATGCAAAATTTGATATCAACCATATTCCTTGGTTCCTACAGCAGTAATAGGTACTGCACAAATGCTGATAGGGAAATTTGAGACCATATACAAGTTCCCGCCAATCTGCAAAGAAATTTATCGAATGACTCGTTAAAATGTACGCGAAGCCTACTCGGCATGCCAAAAATCACTGCATGAACCATGTATTTAAGCGTCCTGTCACACAAGCAATAAGTAAATGCTCAAGAACAATATCGAACAATAATTTTCATATAAAGTCATCCAACAAGAGCAAAATAAGCACCGAAATCGCGTCTACTGCGTGTGCTGGACGACTAGCTCCAACTCGAATCAACGAAACCGCGCAAATGCTGTCAAGGTTAAGCCAGAGGCGCCACTTCAAATAGGGGATATGCCTTATCAACGCCCTTAAATATACATAGTATTTTGTTGCCAATGCAGTATTGCAGTGTTGAAAAGTATCCTGTCTCTAACACCGAATAGAATGTTTAAACAGATATATCGTATTCTGTTACTAAAACCGAATTGAACTGTGAGAATATGTTAATAAATAAATAGATTTATTCTCATAGTGCAATACATGGGGGACGCCAGTTTACAGGCATCATCAAATTGTTACAGAAATAGGACAATATTATTCAGTCACAATTTACAGGCGGTAGCAAGATATGCTTTACATGTTCGCTGGAGATTATACACACACTTGATAAATGTTAATCCCAGTAGTATAAAACGTCCTTTTCACTTGTGTACAATCATTTCTGTGCACGGTTGGAAAAATCTGGTAGATTGTCAGTGAGTGCAACACATCAGGAAATACAGAAGTATTGTCTTCGCATTAACAAAAAAAGCAGGTCTTCGGTGGATGGGTTATAAGTGCCTGGGAAAAAATAAAGCTTGAAGTCAATTTTCATGCATAATTTTGTTGCGTACAGAATCCTTGAATTATAGTTCTTTGATGTGTTATTTTGAAATCAGTGATAAGTTTATCTCATTTGATCTGCAATGTCATTGTTGAGAGTAAAATCCATAAGCTTTAGACGCATTAATTAATGGATTTCTACTGCTTGTGGGCATTTTCCTAGCGTGAGGAAGGATTATGAATTTCAGCGGTTCCGACAGGAGTTGAGAATATTAACTGCTCAGCAACAGTATGGATACAAGCTCATCATAATTGATCGTGTCTGTAAAAATGGCATGCGTTCTCATGTAAATTTATATGTTTATATGAAAATAAAAATTATTATTATATTATATTAGGAAAGATGGGTTGTAGTTGGTGAGGCATATATGATGTCCGACGAGCGTTCATCTATCCATGTGAGTTATACCTTTTACATGTTGTCGGTTTATGTCCATTTTACTCCACTTATTGTGTTGGGTGGAAGTTTCACAAACTAAATTTCCTGTCTGTTTGAGGGTAAGTATCTTAATCGTTAATGTTTTATCTGAAATTATAAATATAGGCAAAAAACAACAGGTGTAGTATTTAAGCTTTTACACTAAATGGACCTATAATTTCGGAGGCTCTCAGATAGGAACTAGGACTGCTATCGTTTGCAAACTCTTGTAGTTTGTTGTTAAGCGCCTTTTCGAAGGAGGCCAATGTACCTGCTTGACGCATTTCCATTGGTAGTTTATTCCATATCTGTGCATACCTAATCAAGTAAAGCTTTTGCCTGGTGGCTGTTTTACTTTGTTCCATAGCAACTGTACCCTTAGTGTGTCTTAGTTTGTAGCCATTGCCATCTGAAAGTCGAGTGCCATTAGTAGAGGTAAAAACTAAGTGGTTTAGAAGCTTATAGTAAAGTGTCAAGTTTAGTCTCAGGCGTCTTAGCCATAGTGTTTCTAGTCCTAGGGTATCACATCTAGTGGAGTAGTTCGCACTATTTCCGGTTTCGAGTAATTTTGACGTGAAGTACCTCTGCACTCCCTCGACTTTCAATTTGTCCTCTATGCGTATACTACTATACATGAATGAACAGTAATCAAATAAATGACGCACACAAACCTTGTACAACAGAATTCCTGAGTAGAAAGCCGATAAGTCTGCGTGACTTTGACACTTGTTTGGAGATATGTTCAGGAAATGATAAGTCATGTGGGTACTTCAGTCCTAGGTCCAATACAGATTCCAGTCGTAAGGGTGCACGGCCTTGAATGTTCAGGTCAAGTTCTAAATTGTTGCAGCCTATGCAGAGCCAGCCACATTTTTCGACATTAAACTGGAGTTGCCAGGTGTCACACCATCTATTCATTTTTTCTAATTCTTGCTGTATGGCGTTTACTGTTATTTCGAGATCTGTGTTCTTGCATTTGTAGGTCACTTTGAAGTCATCTGCATATAGTATTGGTTTACCAACACTGAAGCATTCACAGATGCTGTTTATATATTACGAATAGGAGTTGGCCTAATACACTTCCCTGGATTACGCCACTACTTACTGGTTTAGGCCTTGAGATTATCGAGCCAACATTCGTTATCTGACTTCGGCCACAAAGAAATGATTTTATCCAGCTCAGGATGGCTTCTGCAAAATGAGGATAAATAAAAAAGTAAAAACTAAAAAAATAATGAAAAATAAATAGAAGTTGAAAATTTCCTAGAGCCGAAGTTTAAGTGCAAACTCCCGAATGAAAGTAAATAGTATGAGCCCGCTACTTCAGAAGGACACCGAACTGTATACTTCAGAAAAACATATATTACTAGGCCCTCGCTTTTCTTTTACGTAGCTCACGCACTCTGACTTTTGTGTTTAACTCCTTTTAAACCTCGTAAGTAGGTGAAATTATCACCTGTCTTTCACTTTAAACTAATTGTTCGCAGAAAAGACTGTAAAATAACGGGAAAATAATATTTCTTGAAAAAAAACAATAAAAAATGATGAACCCCATGCCTGTTATATATTTTGAACTACTGACACCTTTTACATACTTCTGCACCTGTCTGCCGGTTTTCTTGTGTCTTCTTCTCTTTTCAAAGATACTGCTTTCAACGAAGGTACTGATACAGCGCTGCAATTCTCTACTTATTCGTGATATTGCTAGCTCATCTGGTGAATAACGGGATCATCGGTATTATAAAATATGCTGACAAGTTCAAAGTGGGTCTCATAAACAACTGGAAATGCAACAAATATGATGTACTTACAGGTGAGTTTAAAGTTTAATAGACTTTAAAACTCTTTCTGAATGATTTACTGATAATTATTGTTTATTCTGCATCTCTTATGTATCACGTCAGCACCTGTACAGAAATGCTACTTACCTTCCCAACTAACGCAATCATTTATGATTCCCGCGTGAAATTGACATGTATTTTTTTTCAATCACAGTTTAGATTTGACGCTATATCTATTTCCTTATTTGTACATTTCATTTTAAATGTTTCTCTCACATTTACCAGTATTCAACTTATTTGTAAATTAACAAATCATATTATATATTCTATAAGTTTTCATAAGTGTACATATGTTCATGCCTGTAAAAATGGCTGGTTTCTGTTACAGAAATAAAAATTATTGTCATTATTATTATTACATAGCCCTAGTGAGCATAACCTGCTGACTAGCAGATTATGGGAGACTCTATCGAAGGCTTTTGTTACATCGAAATATAGCACAATTACTAATTCTCTGTTGTCCCTGCTTCGTGTAACTTCATTGGAAAAGTCTATGTGACAGGTCACACATGATCTCTTTTTGAGGAATCCGTGCTGTGATGGATTGATAAGTTCATGTTCTAGTAAGTTGTCTGACGCTTGGTCTTTAACCACTTTATCCGTTATTCGTGATATTACCGGTGTTATATTAATAGGTCTATAGTTGCATGCACTGGTTTTGGCCCCTGCTTTGTGCTTAGGTAATATGTATGTGGTTTTCCACACTTCAGGATAAGTTCCGGTTTCCAGTGAGAGAGTAAATATTCTAAGTAACAAGACTACCATTTCCGTGCTACCATTTTTGTATATGACAGATGGTATGTCGCCTGTTCCAGTACTACCGTTTGACTTCAATGTCTTAATCGCTGAGTCTATATTTTGTGTATTAAAGTCTATTTCTCCTAATTTGTGGTTACTTTTGCAGGTCATTTGGAAATTTGGGGTCGGGTGCACTCTGGTGTCATTGCAAAACCACTCAGTGAGGAGTTCACTTATAACCTGGGGATCGTTGTATATTATACCCTTATGTTCCAAAATGCTTACATTATTGTCTTTACTGCTTTTTAGAAGTTTCTGCAATATCCTACAAAGTTCCTGAGTTTTGGTGTTATCCATAAGCGCTTTATTTTCCTCACGTTGTGACTTCATTTTGTGTTTCTCTTCAAGCAGTTTAAGAGTTTCATGTATTTGGTTTAACGCATTAAATTCCTTAAATACATGGTACTTCCTTTCAAATTTCTTTAGTTTTAGTCGCGTTTTGCGGTCAATAAATGGAGTTGGTGTCTTTAGGGCAGATTTTAGGGGCGCGATTGTGTCTCTTGCCGAACCAATTGTTTTGTAGAAAATCTCAAGTGATACTTCTAAGTTATTGTTGATGAAGTATTCTTCCCAGCCAGAACTTCTCAACAGATCTGATAGGAGTTCCGAATCTGCATTCTTATAGTCCCTATATTGGTAGCGCACCGGGGAAATTTAAGGTGTGTATTTAGTTGTTAGTCGGAGTGGTAGCGTGCAGCACAATATGTTGTTGCAACTGTTATCGAGTTTGTCTAATAATAAACCACTTAGCCACGTAGTGTATTAGTTTACTAATGATACTCGGATTTCAGATGACTACAGCTGTAACTTTGGTCACATCAGACCATATTCATATACCTAAATCAAAACGATACCACAAACCAAATGCATGTAATTTAAATAATACTTATTCATGCACGTACGACTGGTTTCTTTCTACACAGACAGGAATAAATACATATCATTGAACAATCCGCAGTGACGAGTAAGTAAGTAAATCCACAATTTCCCCAGGTACAACTCAAATCCTTCAACCTTTTCAACACCGAGTATGTAATTAATATAATATAATATATATATTTCACATAAATTAAGCATTTACATGATTCACATACCGTTTGTACAGGCATGATCATATTAGACAAGTGCAGTCTGAAATTGAACATTTTTATGAAATTAAAATTTGGAAAATGAATAGAAAACTTTACAAGAATAGAATATAAGGTTTTGGTTTAAGTCTAAATTATAATATTTAATACACTCATAGTGAGTCAGATTCATGCGGGAATTATGAAATTTTGCGTTAATGGAATGTAAGAAGAGAGGTGATATACATGTGCTGGAGTAAGCCACACTGGATCCAGACCGTTATTTTTATCACTTTATCAATCAATAAGAGTTTGAAAGTTTATAAAAATCCACATTAGATGGTAAGTACAGCATTATATTGGTATTAGCAGATAGAAGGGACAAATTGGTCACAAAGTTAACTTTGCGATGTTGAACAGAATTCAGAATGGAATTTGTTCCGTTGTTCATCGTAAGTGCTAACAATATTCTGGATACCGCTCAAGTAATATAAATGTAGAAAGCAGGATTACTGTTCATTAGCAGTGCTTCAGTGCAATACCTTCGAGAAGTGAAGAAAACAGAAGCAGCCAGCAGATAATGATAATTTAAGTAAACAATATGCGATAACCGCAGTGTTTATTCTCCTTTTTTATTACTAGGAATTTCTAGTCATTGAGTTTTATAGTGTTACTTACCAACGGTTAGTTTAAGTTAATAGTAGTAAACAACAACTGAAGTATAGAATAACAATAAAATATAAAGTAAAAATTAGGGCGAAACGAATTATGGTTTTCACTCTTATATAGGGTAATGTTGGGAATAGTAACTGAAGAAGTGAAATCCAAATGCCAAAGTACATAAGTTATTTAAAAGAAAAGAGGAAGTATATTAATACTGATTTATGCTGTTGTTCTGATTTATACAGTTAGATGTCCTCCTGAAGTAGAGAAATCGTACCATGAGCCATTTTTTCAAAGAGTTTGTACGCAAGCTGTGACGTACAGGCAGCATTTATTTTTTATTTTATTTATTAATAATTTTTTTTGAAGTAATTCGTCCTCAGGAGCCTTAGCAGTATAGTGCATTCCCACAGATAAGGGTGGTTCTCGTAGGTCCCCACCATCATATCCGCTGAATAGCAGTCACCACCCTCCCACCTTTGAATCTGCTAGATTCTGGCAAAATAATTTTTTTTGATTCAGAAAAAAATCTTTTATTATTGCCACGTGTCATATGGACAGTTTTTGCATTCACAAGCTAACTCAACGATACTCATGGTATGAACGACTACTTTCAGTCAGTCATTTTGTATGCATCGTCACTAACAGCATTTTAAAGATGTTTACGTACAACGAAGAAGTAAGGGAATCAGAGATTTGCAGACTACTTTCAAGATTTTAGTTATAAGCATAGCAACGAAGAGGAAATATGAAATGTTACGAAGAAGAAAAATACATAAAGCTACATAGTTATGTATACATCTACATAGAAAGAAAGTAGTCAGTCATAAAAGATACTTCAGAAGAATACGACTACAGAGTGTTATGATAGCATAACAGTAAAATAAAATCCATTGATACTTAGGATTCACAGTGTAGTTAAGAGACAGTAGTTAGTTATAATAGATAGTTCAGAAGAATACGACTACAGAGTGTTATGATAGCATAACAGTAAAATAAAATCCGTTGATACTTAGGATTCACAGTGTAGTTAAGAGACAGTAGTTAGTTATAATAGATAGTTCAGAAGAATACGACTACAAAGTGTTATGATAGCATAACAGTAAAATAAAATCCGTTAATACTTGAGACTCACAGTGTAGTTAAGCTGAATTTTTAGACGATCCTGTGTAGAGCTTCGATTTCTGTAAACGCATATCGTAATGTAATTTTATATAATATAAATTTTGAATAATGTGGCAGTCAGCTGCTGGGATTAAATGCATTTGAATGACTGAATATGTGTCAGGGTAGTTCATTTAGGTTCAGTGCAACTTTCGTGGCGAGTATGACAGGCTGTGTATTTCACTCCAGGTTTGCTTGAAAGGATTGCGGATATTTCCTGATGTCTGCTTAAAAAATAATTTGATCAACTAAAAAAAAGGAACTGAGAACAGAAATTAGCTCAACGTAGAATATTTTAAATATGTCTGATAATACTGACCGTTTCTGTTAATGCTTTGAGTGAACAAAGCTGTTTAGGTACATAAGTCGGAGTGGGAAGAAACAATATCACGAATTTTCAGCATGTGGCAAACCGTGTCAAGACTATTTTCGGAGAAATATTTATGTAGTAGATGGGTGAATCGTTGTACTGTGGTGCTGTTTTTGATTTCATTTGGTAAGAAGTTCCATATTTGCCTATATTTGACTGTAAAGAAGTTGGAACGAGAATTCGTTCGACAAAGAATATGACTTAGAGAAGACCCGTTGCTGCGTAGTTCATACGTCGAAGAAGAAAAGTTAAGGTTATTATTGGGGAAGTATACTATTCCTTTGAGAATTTTAAATAGGAGAATGAGGTTAAGTCGGTGACGCCTGAACCAAAGGGGTTCGATCTTAAGAGTTGCGCAACGACTGTTGTAGGGGACTTTCAGATTTGTTCCTAAGATTCTACTTGTAAATCTCCTTTGAACACTTTCAATCCTTAGTTTGTCCTTAACAGAGGTGCTGTCTAGGATAAATGGACAGTACTCAAGGAGGGGCCGTATGTGTGTTCTATAAAGTAACATTTTAGATTCTTTGGTCTGAAAGTTGTGAAATATAAATCCAAGTAATCTCCTGGCTTTAGAGACTTGGTTGGTGACATAGAGAGAGAATTTAAAATCGGCAGAGTAACAGAGCCCGAGGTCAAGTACAGAAGGAAAGATAGTGATAGGCTTGTCGTATATAGTTATGCGTGGTGCGATACGTAAACGAGTTGAGCATAACAGACCACACTTCTGCACGTTGATCTGCATCATCCACGACTTACACCAAGTTTCAATATTATCAATATCCGATTGGATTTTATAAGATAGGTTTGTCAGTTCTTGGGTGGTACTGTAGTAGACTACTTTCAAGTCATCGGCATATAAGAAGGGTCTGCCATGCTTTATAACATTACAGACGTCATTTAGGTATATAAGAAAGAAGAGAGGTCCTAGTACACTACCTTGAATTACGCCACTTGATATAGGAGTGGTACTGGAAAAAGTGTCATTAATCTTAACAGACTGGGACCGACCACGCATAAACGAATTACACCAGTCTAATAGATTGCCAGATATACCATAAGCCTTAAGTTTTTTCAGGAGTAAATCATGACATACTTTGTCGAATGCCTTCTTAAGATCGATATACACAATGAGCACAAGGAATTTTTGATCAATAAGTCCAGTTATAAAATCGAATAGTTCCAGGTGGCAAGTCATACATGATCTGGACTTTATAAAACCATGTTGAGAAGGTGTTATGAGGTTTTCAGTCAATAAGAAGTCAGTGATTTTGGTACTGATTATCTTCTCAAGTATCCTAGACAAGACAGACGTTATATTGATTGGCCTGTAATTTTTTACATCACATTTTGAGCCGGATTTAAATCTAGGGACAATATATGTCTGCTTCCATTTAGAAGGATAAACTCCGTTCATAAGGGACGTTGAGAATATTTTAAGCAAAAGGAGAGGTAGATCGGAGCCACCATGTTTTAGGAAGGAAGACGGAATTGAGTCAGGTCCAGGAGTATTGGAAAATTTCAATGAACGCACTGCACTTTCTATAACATCAACGGTCAAGCATATATTTGACAGTGTTTTGCCTGTTAACGAGTCAAATTCTATGCATCCAGAAATATCATGCGTGTATGAGTCAGAAAAGTGCTTGTTAAAGAGTTCGGCTATGCCTGCATCATCCTTAACAACGACATTATTATGAAGAATGTAAGGAATGTTGCCTTGTTTATGTTTCAGTCTTTTTGGAAGAGTTTGCAAAGGGAGCTAATTTTGGAGTTACTTTTAAGGGCGATAAGTTCTTCTTTGTAAATTTTAACGGCATTATCTGATCTGATTTTATCATATACCTTAAGGATGCTAATGAGCGAGGAGAAGTCCATAGATTTATTATAGGTTCTACGGAGTCTTCTTAGCTTATTCCTGGTAGCATTCGGTATATATAGTTGATTTACACAGTTGCGTTTGGATGTATACCAAGGGATAGATTCGTTGAAGCAAACAGATATGTTGGAGTAGAAACTGTCAAGGGCAGTATCAATGTCTGCCGAGGAGAAAAAGGTATCCCAGTCTTGGCAACGAATAAAAGACTGCGTTGTTTCCCAATTAGCCTTTGAAAAGTTTCTGACTTTTACTGTCCGACGACGCCCTTTGCCTGACCTACCTGCTGTTAGGTTAAAGGTGGAAGTGACCGTGTTGTGGTCGCTGCCAGGGAATAAAGGCCCAACTCGAGTGCTGACGGGGAGAATGTTATGTGTGAAGATTAGATCTAAGATGTTGGATTTACGTGTGGGGTGAATAACATTTTGTGTCCATCCATAGAGTTCAACCGAATTTATAAAACGATCAGTGTATTTAGGAACCTTAAGGCTATTCCACTGGATACCAGGCATGTTAAAGTCGCCAGCTATAATTTTATAGTCAAAATTTAGAGAGGAGACGTGTTCGAAAATTTCACATAGACGGTTCGTTGTGTTAGAATCAGAATTGGGCGGGCGATATATACATCCCAATAAGAGTCTTGTATTTAAGTTGGTGTTGAGTGTAACCCATACTGCGTCTGTCAGTGAGCAACCCAAATCATCAACTTCTACAGCGTGGAATTTATTGCTAACAAAGATAAGACAACCACCACCACGTCCTTCTTCTCTGCCATGTCTAAAGTGTGTGTATCCTGGTGATTCTAGTAGTCTGTCATTGAAGTCAGATGGTAACCATGTCTCGGTAACTAACAGTACTGAGGGCTTACAAAGTGAAAGTAAGGAGTGAAGGTATGGAATTTTATTGCAGATAGAACGAGCGTTTATAAGGAAAAGAGTAAATGATCTTTGATTAGTGGTAAGGGACGAGGCAAAATGAAGGAGATGATGATGTGATTCGGCTGAGGTTAAATGAAAGTTAGATGATGGTCCGACCGGTATATCGAGTGTTCGGTGCTTAAAGCCTTCATCGTTTTCGTTAAGATCCTGTGAAAAGGAAGAGGATTTCCATAGTTGATCGCTTATCTCACGATCGCATGGAGATAGGCATACTGGGGTACGCTGGGTGTCTGAAGGGGGTACATTTGAGAGTAAGGAAACAGACTGTTTGGCATTAGGTTGATTGGTGGCATTACTGTTGGGTGTGGAAAGGAGAAAAAATTGTGAGGGGATTGATTAGTTGGACAGTTGTAAGGACGGTTTTGTTGTCGGGATAGTGTGTTTGTGGGGTAGTAGCATTGTCTGGGTGGATCTCCAAGCAGACTATGCTGAAAGTTTGGGCGACTGAATCCATGCGGCTGTGCACCAGGGATATGGGCATAGTTGAATTTAGTATTACGCAACCTCATAGTAGAGGTAGGGTAGCTATAAGTGGTTGTATTAGAATGGTGAGGAAAAGTGAATGAGGGAGGTTGACTAGTGTCTGTTAGATTTGATACCGTAGATGTCATTTTAGGAAATCTAAGCGCATGAGTAGTAGAGGATGCTGAAACAGGCTTGATAGAGTGTGTGCCACGCATAGGAATTCTATTTTTTACATTTTTTCTCATAATTTGAGAGCTAGACGTGAATGTGATACAAGGGTTTTCGGTATATTTAGCATGGCGGGTAGGATTTTCATTGGTACCTTTTGCAGACAGTGAGTGCTTTTCAGGTTGTTTAACAGCTGGAGAAGTACTGGATTTAGTATTGGTAACCCTACCAGGCTTCATTTCAGTGTAACTAGGTGGAGGGTTTCTTTTAGGGTTTGGGTGGTATTTTTTATTAACATCAATGGGGCTGGTAGTATCCTTTTGGTGACTTATTTCACCTGCTGAGACACTTTGCTTGGCACGACGCTGGATTGGTGTCCTGTCGTGAATAATACGTATATTCTTAAAGTTGCTTACTCTCTTAAAGAGATGTTGGTTGTTTACAAAGCGACTAGCATCCACAATGTTATTAAATTCGAACATTATTGGACAGGATGTATTAGCTGAAGATTTACGCAATCGTTTGCACCTACAATGGGAGTCTGGTATTTCACATGTCTTTAAAAGTGCATTTTTCAATGTTTTAATGTTAGTACTGTCGGGCACATTGAAGACGATTGCATTATACATGCACTGAACACGCTTAATCACTTCCGTGGAAATGTGATCTATAATTCTCTCACAAGACTGTAGTGTATCATAGTCAGGAAAGTCAGCAGGCTTCATAAGATACCTAAGGGGTAAGAGATCATGGACTAATGGAAGAATGTCTCTACTTTCCAGGTTATTGGTTTGGGTAGTTGTGTTCTGCGTAGATAATGAGCAGTTGGCGTTTTCCAATTTGGCATTAGGTTGACGTCCACGGGTCGCTGATGACCGATGGAAATTTTTGCGTTGAGGGGCTTTGTTGGTAATGGAAGCGGTGGTGCTACAATCTAACTTCTGAACTGGCATATTTGTAGCCTGCATAAAAGCATCCGGTTGAATAGAATTAGGTGATAGCAAATCTGCCTGTGTGTTGCAAGGATTATCGAGGTCGATGTCTAAGTTTACTAAGCATTTGGGGGAGTCAACATTTCTTTTGACACAACCTAAAGAATTGATATTAGCAGGTATAGAGGATAGTGAGGCCATATGTATGTTCGGACCTTCTGACTGACAGTTCTGAGCAGGGTATATGGGTGGTGTGGTTTCAACCACATCAGAAGAGCCTGTGTCAGATTTTCTACTAAGAGCCAGTGTGGCTAGGTAAGGATCCATACTACTTGTCTCACAACCTGTACTATTGTAAATATCCCTGATAAAATCATTTATTACACAAGAAGGTGAAGAAGTAATGATTTCCGATCTAGTATCGTTTAGCATCTGCGTCAGATCAGGGGAAAGTGTGTTACCATGTTGTTTAGGCTTGCTAGATCTATGTCTTTTGCTGATTTTTTCAGCTGATAGTGAAGCACGTCGCTTCGATAGTTTACCAGGCATTTTGTGTATAGCTAATACAGAACTGCAGAGGTATATGAGTCTTAGGTTGTTTGACGTTATGTCAAAACAAAAAACAAGCGTAATATGTGCACCGAAATTCAGATGCTCGAAGTGGTAATACCTTAATCAATAGCCTGAAACAGGAAAATCGGCAAGGATAATATCCAGTGACTAGGAAGGTAGGTTTAGATATGAAAAAATATTGCTATTTCTATTAGTACTCAGTGGCACTAAAGATATATATTGAAAAGTGGGAATACAAGAAAGAATAATAAAAGCGAAAACCACGCGGAAAAAAACGACCAACTTCGAACCCGGCGCTGATGTGTATGCTTGTGGTGTGTTGGCTTTTCTGTTTGTTTTCCATTTCAGCTCTGTCCGTGTGACCCAGGTTCTCGCAATGGCATCCAAGTCAACGTGTATTGGTCGTGATGAAAAAAAGGAATACATCCTTTCTTGCCGGGGAGTGTCAATATAGTTGAAGATTGAACGATCAATTCATGGTTGTTTGCTCAAAACCAACTTCCCCAATTTTCGCGGGGCATCAATACGACAGTCATCGTCTCATCGGTCACTGTTCAGAAAGAAGTCAGCAGAAAACCGTCAGAAGTAATATTGTGATTTATTATTGTAATATTTGTTCACAGACCTTAGTCATACGTCATTTATATGTTGGTGTAAGAATAAAGAATCCTCGAGTCAACAATTGGTGTTTTGGTTTTTTCGTTCGCTATTACTTAGCGTTTCTGAGAAACTCCAAGCGACAGCGTGAGCCCGAGCGTAGCAAGCGCTGGGCATTAACGGTTTACGAGACGTGGCTGACAGGCAGGTTCCATCGGAATCGGCCAACTAGTGTGAACATTAACTCCTCTGCCAGCAGGCAACTTAAAGTCAACTATCCTATAACACGCTGAGGTTGTTAGACTCACTTTCAGCTGCTAATGCAACAATGTTAGAGGACTGAGAGGAAAAGTAGGAAACTCAGAAATCTCCAGTCACACCTACACCGTAAAATAATCGTTCTCATCGAAACCGGGCTAACCCCCATTATCACCGACAATGAAGTCAGCTTAGGTGATACGGTTCTGGTCAGGAGAGACAGGGATGATAAGGAAGGGAGGGAGTTGCTGCATACTTTGACAGGCAAATTAAGTGTATGCGCGCAACGGAACCACCACTTATTGAACTCCCAGACTCCATTTGATGTCATTTCACCGTAGGCCACACCAGGCATATACTGGGTGGCATCTACCGATCACCCACATGTGGGGCAGAGCACAACCAGCTACTGCTCAACACCGTAGCTGGAGATTTCAATGCCCCATCACTGAACCTTTGCTCGGGGTATGCTAAGGGAAAATTTGGCCGAAATCTACCGCAAACCCTTCGGAATACAGGACCGATTGAAAATGCTGGAGACGACACTAGGTGGGGTCGTAGTGGAAAGTCATCGAAACTAGACTACATTCGGCAAAGTTAAACTTTCGACATCACTAACAACCAATCAGCGAACGACTTTGAGGGGACCAATCACATTAAAGAGGCATTTATGGTAAATGGAAAGGCATATTATAGAAAAAAGCATAAAAAGGATAAAACGCGGTGCCTTTGCCAAACACGTGAGAGAAACATCTCCCAGTTTAGCATGGGACTGTCAATGGAGAAGTCACACTACATCGTGTACATATATTCATCTAAATGTCTATAAATGAGATTTTTTAGAGATCCATTTATAGCCCTTATCCCGTTTTTCAAGCGGCCCGAAAACCCTTCAATGAAATTCGTATGAGTCCTCGTAACGGGATCCACAAAATCACTTGAATGGTTCACTCTGTGATGAGTATACCCAGAGATGACAGTGAATTATAACCTTTCCACTCATCCGTGTGTAAAATTGATCCCCGTTTAGCAAGTCTCGTTATAAAAGGTAATAAAGGGGTTGCTTTTCTGTCAGCTATCCGTTCGACGAATACCGTTCAGAGGGAGGTGTCGTATAAACCTAATACCCAAATGTTGTTCGCTCGCTGGTGACCACGGTTGTATTTCTTTTTCACCAGCACAGTTTCCTCGACATGCACGACAACGTCTTCTCCACTCAGCAAACAAGTGATTTTCTCTGTTTCCCACGAAGCGATATCTCTGCAATACTGGTACCAATGAACTGTTCAGACGAGGCTATTCTCTGTCTCAGCAGCTGCTGCTCTCACCGGCTATTTTGACTCCCAGTAGTTGCAGATATACAAAATCTTGGTTAGGAAGAGATGCGACTAGCGAAAAAAGTTCCTACGAAATAATAAAATTATCAGCTTACCCTCTTTAATGATAGCACGCTTCAAACATATAGCACAACGATGAACAAATCCATCAGTTGATCTGCTATAGCTTTTTGAAGTCACGATACCGCCACACGAACAAGTTCGCTCCTTCCGGAGCAACCCGAAATCCAGGCAATACTGGAAAACACTGTCCCCCTCGAATTCCAACCGTAACCTCGTAAGGGCACGCATTAGAAATGAATTGAGGGCTATACAACATCGAACAATGTTCGTGAATCTCGTTGGATAATTCGACGCCATTCGCTGATTGGTAGTTAGTGGTGTCAAAAGTTTAACTTGGCCCTACATTCTAACTAGTGACCAACTACTCGTCGAAAATGTCCAGATCATGACTCCTCTAGGAGGTAGTGACCATGCAGTCATAGGTTTTGATCTTGTTCTCCGTGAGCACTTGCAGTGGAACGTTACATGGCCATGCTTGCGCTATAGGAAGGCGGACTATGCTGAAATGCGGAGGGTTTGGTCCACAGCAGATTGGCCCTTATCATTGGTTGAGTTATCTGTGGATGAACACTGGGAAGTGATTATTCATACAGCAATCTTGGATACCGTCCCTTTAGTCACAACACATCCCAAAAGAAAGTCATTATGGCTGAAGAGAGGTACTCAACGTATTCTGCAAGCAAAGCCTAAGGCTTGGTTTACTTGGCGCGTATCCAAGAGTCAGACCGACCACGACGCATATTTGGAACTCAGGAACCGGTGTAACGGAAGGTCATTCCAGGCTAACCTTGTCAAGAAACTCCCAGTAAACCCCAAAAACTTGTATCGATTAATGTCGGAAAGAAAACCAACTAACCAGGCGGCATGCGCCTTAGTAGGTCCGAACGGTCAATATCTCACCAGTCTGAAGATGGAGGAAACATTCGGTTTAGCCTAAGCCAAACAGTTGAACGGCAGTGTTGGTAATACCGGTCCGGACCAAAATGGCGACACTACTATTTCACCGGAGGAAAACCTAGCGGCTACTTCCCAAATAAACCCGGCCTTTATGCGACTTGTTCCAACACTCGATAGATTCGTGTAAGCTGCCAAGGGAGTGGAAAAAGCCATCCTTTCTCCGGTCTTCAAGGGTGGGGATAGGCAAAATGCCACTAGCTATAGACCACTAGCTCTACTCCTAATGGTATAAAACGTACTGGAAAGTATTATTGACGATCACATCAGGGGATAACTTGATAGGTCCAATATACTCCATGAAGCCCAACACGGTTTCAGGAAAGGCAGATCCTGTGTAACAAACCTACCATCAGCTTGGGACGATTGGATACCATGCTGGGATATGAATGTTCCAGTCCGTGTGGTCTTCCTAGACTTTGAGAAGGCATTTGACACGGTCCATCATGACTTTCTCCTACACAAAATAAGTCAGGAGGGTATAGGTAAGCCACTTCTGTCGTGGTTAAAGGATCACATAGCTGAAAGGCAATTTTGCACTAAGGTCAATCGAGTCCTATCATCTTGGCGCGGCTCGCCATCAGGAGTGTCAAAGGGTCCTATGCTAGGACCACTGATGTTTTTGATTTTTACCGATGCCCTACCATGCCACCTAAGCCGCCTGACTCTCCTAGACGCTGACAATGTAAAGATATGGAGGGCAATAAAGTGTCCGGAGGACTCAGATAAGCTGCATGCAGATCTAAAGCTTCCGGAAGACTGGGCGGTGGCTAGTAACATGACTTTCAACCGCAAAGTAGTGAAATTACGCACGTGCAGACTGCAGAATGCAAGTTACACCCTGTGCAACGGAAGCCTGTCCTGCAAAACGTCGGAGGGCGACTTAGGTCTAGTTCTAACGGAAAAAATGGACACAAACGTAAATTACACGGGGGACGTGGCGAGGGCAGTGCGGTCACACACTTTACACATAGACAGATGCACTTTCTCCTGAGTTCTTTCTAAGGTCGCGCAAAACATACGTCAGGCCACACCTTGAAGTGCATAATGTTATTGCACCCCCCTGTTTAGAAGGGACGCCAACCTCTTGGAAAGAGTCCAAAGACAGACGACAAAAGGAGTGGTTGGTCTCCGAAATAAACCATATGATGGAAGGCTGAAGAAATTGGGCCTATTCACACTTAGCTACCATCGGCTTAGGGGGATTTGATTACTGCCTACAATATAACAAATGGCCAGAATCACCTAAACAAAGGTGTTCTGCCATAGAGTAAGTATGGGCTTCCTCGTGGAAATCCCAGAAGGAAAGCTCACCATAGAGCAAAAACCCGAATGCGCTCCCACTTCTTTTCACTTCAGGGTTGCCGTCCCTGGAATTCCTTGCCGGCAGATGTAGCTACGGCACCGTCTGTGGACGCCTTTAAACGAAGACTGGACAATAATGCAGAGACACAAGGAATGCGTCCGAATGGCCTATCCTCCTAAAATCCCATACACCACTCGGGGTAGACAACTAAGTTCGTCGTCTTACTTCTTTACATTCTCTCCCGGCCTATTCTCCTAACAACTCCAACTACACTTATTATTATTGCTGATACATATATATATATATATATATATATATATATATATATATACATCAACTTCAAATTTAATCAGCTGTCTGTTTTACCTTTCCCTTATTTCTTTTTCTGTCTGTTAGTCTGAATAACCTCACTGATTATATCTATTATTTCTCTTAATCATTATCTCTTTTCTCTTGACGGCAGTACCCGAGGACTAACTGGTGAAAGGATCAACACCCTTCACAGTAGTAACGGTCTAACATACCTCAAACTACAAACCACATAATTAATCCCAGCACTACTCCTTTTGGAGTCAACCAAAGCTGCGACAGTCAAATGGAGAGACGAGGTACGCAGAAGTTTACCGAAGATCAGGAACTTATACCTCACAATCAAGAGACTACCACAAAGAAATCAAATTGGTTTATACTAGCTGGAAATTAGATATGCAGACATAACTCCACCAATTAAAATGCGAATAAGTGACCTTCGAGCCCTCAGCCTCTATCCTCTGTTGTACCGCTATCCATTGCTGTTGTAAGTCTATTATGCATTCCCATTGATATGTCTGATAGTTCTGTGCAAGTTAGGTTAATTTGTCTTATTTGCTTGTAAAAATTCTAACTAAAATCTTAGCCTGCGGAAATATATGGATAAATTCCGAAAATCAGTTAAGTGCAGTCTCAATCAAGGTTTAAGGAGACAGTTGGATAAACATCATCTGTATACACAATTTGGGGTTTTATTTATATATAGCAAGAGCTCACACTGTGCACGGCGAGCGGTACGTTCGAAATTTGCACTTGTTTGTCCTGAAATTGACTTACTGCTTATTGTCATATAACCCTTGAAATTATGGTCCAAATCTCTGAAAAAAACGTGTTCGTAAAAACGCAATTGTTTTAGATAGTGGCTCAAATTCTGTTATAACTGCATTACCGCCCTGTAATACAGTATCAACTACTATCTCAAAATAATTTAAGTTCAGATCTCACTCCTGTGATACATGTGAAAGATGTTCTGTTAGAGAACTCTGAGTTCTGGAACTTGCAAGTCGGATTACTCAGAAAAATAATCCATACATGTATGGATTATTTTTATATTTCTCTGAGAGTATAATATCAGTATGTGATTCATTGGTACACTTATATTAAGAATAATTGGAGTTTTTAATTCACTGACAGAGTTGTGATAAACGCTACGGTCAAGTTCATAAGAGGGGATAAGTGTACGGAGACGTTGCCAATCCATGAACGTGTGTACCGCGTTGCGACGGGCTCTGTCCTTTATTACTTGGAGGTTTTGCTGTTGAAATCGTAAGACTTTAAGAGGCTGCCTCTGACTACAGGTATTTGCGTTCTGTCCCTCTTGCTAATTGGTATAATATAATGAGTAATATTGAGGTCAGACACAGCTACGGGTAAAGAGAGTAAGCCAGTGCATAAGGTTGTAAAGCTTCAGTTAAGATACGCGGTACTCATACCAGGCAGTTGTTTTCCTCTTCCAGGAGTGTTAGCTGACAGTATAATGTTGAAAAAGTGGGAGGGTGGCTAAGTCAAAGTGCGGTGTCACTCTATGAAATCCTTGACTATTGGTTCGAACCATGTAGAAAGGTGTAGAGTGTTTGGTTGAAGTCTTCAAGACGCTGAGAAGCAATGAATTTAATGTTGATGATGTAACTCAAACTTGTTCTCATTGGTGCAGATGCATTCACTCTTTGTAATATCCGAGATCCACTAGATTCTCATTTTTCTCCATGCAATTGATGTAAGTATAAAACTTGGGCTCTATGGTAGAGTATAACTCCATTATGGGTAAGATTTTATTTTGATAAGTCACACGGTTTTGTACAGTAATATTAACCGATGACGTTTCGAGCACAAACTACTGCTCATAATCATACCATATCAACTTGATACGATTATGAGCAATAGTTTGTGCTTGAAACGTCATCAGTTAATATTACTGTACAATACTGTGTGATTTATCGAAATAAAATTTTATCCATAATGGAGTCTGCATGAAATTATTCTTTCAACTATATATCCCCGTTCACTATAGTTCTTTCGAATTTTGTTCTCTACCTTTTTGTGTTATTTGAAGTGTTCACAGCACTGTATAGTATTTACGAGGTGATTTATTCGTGACTGGTACACCAGCAGGTAATGTAAACAGTTGTGGAATGTATAATGGATAAACACCGTCACTGAACTTTCCAAAAAGTGAATCATTTCAAGTCTCCATACTTCGTTTAAGCGGATAAAAAATTCAATGAAACCACAATAGGAGCAAACGTACAGGAGAAAAAATAACTAGATGAAATCCTTGACAGTTAAACTGAGTCAGGTAGGGAGATGCAGACTCCCGGGTTGGGGCCCTCGGGACTCTAGGAATCAATGGCTGGAGACAATAGGTGACATGGCTCAAAATCGTTGTCAATGGCGCAGATGTACTCAGTCTCTGTAATCTTTCATATTCCTTTCTACCATTACCCATTCTGTTTCACTCTTATACTTGTCAGACTCTATTAATTCTCTTCACTCATCTTCTTGTCTACCTCTGTGGGCTATTTGGAACGTGGCAACTCGAACTGCTGCACTTCGGTGCCAAGTTCTATGTTGAATCCAGACAGACAGACAGAGAACTAGATGAAGAATTACGGAGATTAAGTGAATGTAGAGTGAATACATCTGCGCCATTATTAACAGTTTTGAGTCGTGTCATCTACAGTCTCCAACCATTGGTCTTTAACATCTCAAGAATCCCAGCCAGACAATATACATGGCTGATACCATACGTGGCACGTTTTAGCCAACCAAATCGACGCAGCTTCCCAACCTTATCGATTGACTTCTCTTTACCTAGTCTTATTACTACTGATAGTTCCCGACCATCTTTGGAGATATGTTCTTTTGGTTTAAGTTCACTCTCAGACAATGGGTTCTTGGTTCGAGTCCCACTCCACTTCACCAATAAAATGTCTTCGAAATGTCATCAGTAAATAACAATTCGTCATTATGTTTTTACCCAATGAAATCAATCTATGATGGAATTAGCCCCTTTCATCCAAAAGCTGAACACGAAGGGTTTACAACTGCTTTCTAATTCTCTTCTATTCCAGCCGAAAAATCTGACACCCGTAAGGTGAATTTCTCAGATTTGCCCTGTTGGCCAGGTGGGATTAACCTTGGGTCTTGCAATGCCTGTCTCTGAAACACAATATACATGCATGGCCCGAGATGTTAGAATTCTGACTGGCGATGCTTGTCCGATTTGACAGAAGCTCCTGACGTTAAATGCCCCAGTATGAAGTAGGTTCTGTGGCTTTAAGAGACCACCAGTTTGTTTCCGGCCCTTGCCGCTGTTATTGGTCTCAGAGTGAGGAGAAGATGGAGGACTTGCCTGTTGAATATTACTAACAGTAGGATGAAAGTGAGATGATGGTGGCGTAGATAAAGCGTGGGTGATGATCAGAAGAGCTTTGTGTACTTCTGGAAGTATGTGAGTGATTGTTACTCCCGGGCCTCCCACACTGTGGAAATAGATGTTTTCTTGGGATACCTGGAACATAAACAGAATTGTGTTGCGTGACTCAAAAGCCCAGGGGACCACTGCTTGAGGCTGGTCACACACGGCCTGTTTGAACTGGTTATTAGAGTTGTGTCCGTATTAAGAACTTACCGCCGTAGGGTAAGTCAGGATGTACCACTTTGAGGCTGACCTTTTTTAACCCCCCTCTTCAGAGTGGTGAAGCAACATAACTGGCATTCCAGTTATCTGACGGAAACGTCTTACTGCTGTTGCATCCCTGTTCCCCGACAGTACGACTTAGTCCACAGACCCGTAGCACAATATAAACATCTTAAACTATGCCGCTAACTGCTCTTTGTCTGATCACCATCCTAACAACCATTCTGGCATGGTAGGTCTTCTGGGAACATTAGTTCCAATCAGTGTAGCTCGTTGGTTCATTGGGATATGCAAGCTCAACCACCATGTCAAGATAGCAGCTATCGGTCTGGTCTGTTGCTTTCTCATAGCTGGCATTGGAGTAAGCTATCAAAATCTGTCGAATCTATCTGTAAATATTCCCAGCTCCTAGTCAACTTAATCAGGAGGCCTACCTCTGATTGCTAATAATGTAACGTTGTTACTCCACGATGACGTACTGGTCACTAGTGTCCCGTTCGCAGCTCCTAGACATCCTACATTGAAATTAGCGGAGGTTCTTATAGCAAATATCTAAAAGGATATCGTATCTTACATTCGGATTGCTAGAGAATACTTGTTAATAATGAGGGAACAATATCTTGAAAATACGAGTCATAGTCAGTTAGGGTCTTAGATGCATCTATCACATATTTACTCCTCGTTATTTGTTAGAACACACCACATTCCCATGTTGATGTTATTCCCTAGGTGGCAACTAGCAGTTATGTCCAGCTGACGAGTTTCACATAGGACAGAACACTCGTTCTCGATTCCACTGTAAACTGTGATTATTTATAACATTTTATGTGATTACAATGGAATACTTTCTCACTTGACATTTCTAGACAGAGAACCTTGGTGATAGCAGGTTCAAATATGAGCGATTAACTGCCTCAAGAACCAAAATGTAAACACAGTCACTAATCCAGATTACCCTGCACCTCTTCAAATTCCTAACTCGTTCTGGTACATAAATTCTAGTTTAAATAGTACAACTCGGTATTGTCTGTCGAGTAAATTGGACTGGTAGTTTTTTTGTATCCATGAAAAATCCCCATTCGAACATTAATAGACAGAAGACCAGTAGTTCAACGAAGAGTCTCTTTACGGCGAATTCATTTTCATAGCTGCATAATCGTAAATATATATATGGTTGTTTTGTATTTAAATTTACCGAACGAAAATACAGTTAGTAAGTTCAGATAAATTGGATGCTGATATAAGAGGGTAGTAACAAAAGTGATGAGTTGTCACAAACGATTTTTAAAGAAAAGTTACGTTACGTGAATAGTTTTATGGAAGAGTTGTGCTCAGGGTGATCGTGGAAACCAAATAGCATACGGAATTACGCAAGAGTTTTAAGTGGTGAGAAAAATAAGCACACAAGCAAAAGTTAATTCAAATCAACACAGTTGCTACCACGGTAGTAGAAGTGGTTGAGTAGTTTTCTCTTGTATGCGTAGATCTGGTTCTTCCAACTGAATGGCTAGGACTTCCGCAGTGCAGAGAAGACGGAAACATATTGTCTTTGGCAGGTTGTTCTTCACTTTGAAGATTACTTTGAAGGAGGAGGAGTTTGTTGAGATGGAATGACCACTGGTGACGAGATGTTCGATTATTACACTCCTTATACGGCCACTACTTCCTTTCTGCAGCTACGCTGGGTCCTTGAATTTCGTGATGACTTTCGACGATCCCCAGTCTCATTTATTTGAGAATCAATGGATGATGTGTAGCTGCATCGGTTGAAATGACTGGGACATATGCGTTACAAGTGACCACCTTTCTCGTCTAACGATATTGTCTGACATAGGACTAGGTTGGGGAAGAGTTAGGGGTAGTAATATCATAACATGACATCAATCCATGAAGTCTTTGATTTCTGGTTCTTGAGTTGACTGGGCTCCAGTAGACTCCAATGACTACAGACAGTTGATGAAATGACTAAAACTTGGTCTTCATATCTCCGATGCATTTACTCCTGGTAATTCCAAAAATCCATTGAATTCTTATTATTCTGTAAGTAATTATTCTTTCTCTCATATATTTCCCTTCACTATGATTCATTTTTTTCTGCTGTGAAGTGTTACAACTTGAACTGTTACACTTTGGTGCAAAAGTTCTGTGCTAAAAACCCAGTCAGTTTCATTTACTGCAAATTCACTGTATGAAAACAATGATTATATCTTTTAGGCTTGTTTCATTTTTGCGTGTATATTCTACATTTAACCTGAGATTTGAACCTGCGTCACCCAGTGCTGCAGTCAGAGACGTTACCACTGAGCTATTCAGGCTCGCGACTGACCTCCTGTAGGAGACTATAGTGGATATTTTGATTTGACACTAGTAACTGGTGTGATTTGTCTAGTCCTTCCATTGGTGCAGGCTGAATTCTATCAATCAGGTTTGTAATGTGGCCACCATTCTAGGTAGCTCGCCACCACGTTGCACATTGACTTGACGATATTAGATGGTTGGAGGCAATCGGCACAAGGCCTTGTTGTATAAATTGTTTGTTTTTTTAATGTATAAAGAATGTTGTTTGTGTACTTTTTGTTATTTCTGAATGTCTGTTACCTGTATGTTTATATAATCTCTTCAGAATATTAAATAAGTCTCCCACACTATATACTATATACCATATACATGGAACAAAAGGAGAAAACACAACCATCAGCTATTCCAGTGGAGGTAGCACAAGAATATCCAGCAAGCTTTTAGGTTTTGCACCTCTTCAACTTTCAGATGATTGTAAGTAATCTTAAAAATAATCCATTCCTTTAGTATACAATGTATTCATCACTTGCTTAGGACAAATGATAGATAAATTTGGTGAGAAAGTTATGCAAAAGGTTTGACTTTTATTTTTTCAAAAAGCTTTATTATTATCTTTTGACAGTTTGAATCAAGATTTCCAACAGAGAAGATTCAATCGCTCACTTATTATCTAAAAGAAAAACTTGAATATCGTCTATCAGATATGTTTGATACATTTGAGGTAAATCTTTCTTATTTTTTTGTGACCAATATGTATTGACAAAAATTATTTTAGGCATTTTTAGTTGGCAAAGTATTATATCTACATCCTTCAGTAGTACTTGAAGATGATGAGCCTCAGTTGACCTATTCTCAAAAAACTGAAAAATTTACTGACAAACGTATTGAAAAATATAAAAATAGGATTATAGTTGTAAGTTAGTTTTACCTTTTTGCTCTTTGTTATCATATTTTTCTTTTCTTTCAAATGTCTACAAGGCAAGCATAAATTGATAGCGTGGTGGTGCCGTTCATTTCGGTGTAATGATGGACTGGTTAACAGTCACCTGGATTGGTTGCTCTAATTTGTGTAAAACTATAAATTTTTTAATGTGGAGTAGAAGATTCTAATTGCTAATCAAATTATGATCTTCTTCAGGGGTTTCTACTTTTTTTAAAAAATCTCGATATTGCTCATTGGCTTAATCACTTGACTTTCGGCTACTTAGGGGGTTCGAGTCCCATTCGACCCACTTCGCTCTGAGAGACTAGTTAGGATCACCAACCGTCGCATGATAAGTCTGACGCATGAATAAATTTGTTCTGGTTAAATGACTTTAAATTAATTAGTAGTGTATTTATAGAACACTTTTTGTATCTGCTTTTAATCTTGTCTCTTCGGTCCGTGCAAATAACCCTGACGTTATTTATATACCGTATCAACTAACATGAAGTAAAAGCAAACTAATTATTTATTATTATTATTCCCTTGGGTTCCGAGTGAAATATAGGACTTCAGCATCACGTCTCCGTTTCGTCCTGTTCTCTGCAGTGCTTTTTAACTAACCTACAATCGCCCAAAAGTTTTCGCCTCCTAATCACATGATTTATCCTCCACGTCATTCTCAAACTCCCAGCTCGTTATTTTTCATTCAGGTTCCACTCGAGCGATGGTCTGGCACTCTATGTCAACCAATGGTGCCTTCAGCGTTTGTACGATCCACCTACTATTTCTTCGGCTATATTTGTTCAGTTGGTTCGTTCCGAGAGTTTGTTGTTACTGATTCTTTGCGGCCATCTCATCTTCAGTATCGGGAGAAAGCAACTGTTGATAAAAGTCTGCAGTAGCCTGTTAGAACTTCTTTTCGTGACGCGCCAAATTTCTGAGTCATATAGAAAAACTGACTTGATATTGGTGTTGAAAATCCGAATTTTGGTTCTTTTTGCTGAGTTCAAAAGATTTCCAAATGATTATTTCAGAGCGATGAAGGTATGTCTTTCCTGCCTTTCCGATTCTAATTTTGACATCATTTGTGCTGCCGCCTGTAGTTGAAATGATGCTTGCTTGATAAGTGAAGAAAGTGACGTCGTTCAAATTTATTCCGTTGATTATGATTGGTGCTTGTTGTTGTTGTTACCGATTTGGTTATCTTCATCACCTTTTTCTGTTGAAGCCCTGATTTTCTTCCAACCTGTTGGTTTTCGAATTTATTTGACATTAGAAGTAAGTCGTTCGAAAAGTCCAGATCTTCTAGAGCCTTCTGATTGACCCCTCGTGTTCTTGTCTTCTTACTACCCACAGTCTACCACAAATCCAGTCCACCACAATTAGGAGTATCAGTGATAGTAAGCAGCCTTCTCTTACTCCTACATTCGCTTCAAAGGTCTTGCTGATTTCTCCGTTGTGGACTACCTGTCATACAGCTGTGGTTTAATGAGGTTGATAAAGATTTGGGCACTACATGCCATAGTTTTGAAGTAGTTTCTAAATTACTTTTCGGTCAACAGTGTCGAAGGTTTCCTAGAAGTCGATGAAGTTGAGGTACACGTTTGACTGCCATTCTATGCTTTGTTCTGTAATGACGATGCGTGGAGCTGCCATTCGATTAACACATGATTTGCCTTTCCTGAATCCAGCTTGTCCCGTTCGGTGGGGCTGAGTTCTGCATTGATTGCATCTTTTATTCTCTCCAGCATGATACGACTTAATATTTTACCTGGCATGGATAAGATCACGATTCCGCGCGAGTTTTTGAAGAGGCCTAAGTCGCTCTTCTTTGGTAGTTTGATAAGGTACCCATTTTTATTCCAATCGATAAGTACCTTTCCTTCCTTTCAAACTTTGTACAATAGCGACGTGAGCATATCCGCTCCAGTCTCTGCATCGGTTTTCAGTGCTTTGTGAGGAATTCCATCTGGTCCTGCCGCCTTTTTGGACTTCCACGGCTTCTTCGCATTCAAAAATTTCGCTTTTGTTGGAGAATTGCTGTCCACTGTCAGCTCTGTGCACACTGTTGGGGGCTCATCTGGATGAGTTGGGGGTGACGGTCGATTCAACGGTCCTTTGAAGTGTTCAACCCATTGTTATTGGCTTCGTCATCCGCGTTGATCTTTTCCCAGATAGAGACCCCGTTATGTGACATAATGTTCTGGGGTCTCTTTTACCTGAGGTCAGTCTGTTTTGTTTCAGTTTTCAGTGTGTCGTAAAAGTGTCTTTGATCTTTCCTAGCACTCTTCTTCACTTCTCTATTCAGTGCAGTGTAAATTAAACTTAGCTTCTTCTTCTGTTGTCCATCTTTGCATTGAGTCATCTTCTCCTTCACCATCCTCCTCTCCCGATTAGCTCCCAGGTAGGTGTCCATTGACAGCCATTCCTTGTCTTGTCTCTTCTTTCTTCCTAGAACAGTTGTACACGTTTCCTTGAACATAACCTTCAAAGAGTTAGTTCCCATGTTCTTCCACACAGGTTTCCTCAGTGATACCACATGGTGCCTCTGACTTTGCTCTGATCTCTGTAGTGAAGGTATCTTTTGTAGTTTCGTCTTTCAGTGTCATAGTGTTGAACTTGAATTACAGTGATCTGTCTCCAGTTATTCTGAAGGATTTTAGCTTCACCTTGAAGCTTTACTAGAACTAGATAATGGTGTGAGCCCACATCTGCTCCTCTTTCCGAATTTGTGTCCAGCATTGACGTGAAGTCTATCTGCTTTCTGGTGTGTCCGTCAGGCGAAATCCATGTATATACTCAATACATGAGAAATGCACAAAGCTTGAGGAGTATAAGTGTCTTGGTTAAAGTACAAGCTAAAAAGTAAACGATTCCTTAACTAATATTAGGTGTAAGCTATCATCCATCACTTTTCTTTAACCTTTGTGAAGATTATCATTTGGCATAGTTGATGCATTTTTTGTTGCTATTACAAGTGTCAGTTGTGTTCAGGTGCAATGGAACAGTAGACTACTTTCTATTGTTTAGCAGTAGAGTGATGTGAAACATATGACTCAATTTTTGACAACTGAGACAAATTTATTTTCATGATTAACGGTTCTCTGATCTCATACACGATATCGTGTTTCATACTGACTGTGTTTATGTGTATGCCTGAGTAAATCAAGGATGGAAATATATTTAGGATGAAGGGAACTCCCTATTATATACCTTCTTGCCTAAATACATTTAAATTTGTAAATGCAATAAAAGTTTACCTAAGTGAGATAAGAAGGCCTTAAAGCCCTGGTTTCTGAAGAATACTCTGAAAAGTCTACCTCCATAAGAAAAGGCATTTACAACTGAAGTTATTGGGCAACAACTTGATCAGTGTGTAAAACATGCACACTTGGAAGTACCAGTTCATCTAAGGCTACAATTCTGAGTTATAAAATCTTTCACTGTTAAGAAGAACTCAACTTTTTGTTTTCCTTTTTTATAATTCTTAAAATTTCTGTTACATAGGGTAAATAAGTAGACTTTTTGTTTAGTTGTTTTATTACTCAACTGTTTCTTATTCACTTTTATGTTCACTGGTATAGAATAAGCATAGTATTCTGTTTCAAATAGCGCCAATATACGTCATTCATTCAGAGGCGAAGTTAAAGTATCATAGTTAAAGTTAAGAGCTGTCTAAGTTAACCTTCCTTCGTTCAAATGCATACTGTTTATTTATTTATAATACCATTTTGAAATTTAATAAGCTAGTTTTATATATCCTGGACTTTTGCTTCATTCAAATATTATTTATTTTCAAGCGTTAATTTACGAGAATTAGGTGTGCTTTTCGAGTTTGACCACGGATTGATATCAGTTTGAGAACCATTGAAAACGAGGTAGGAGTACTGAACAGCCGTTTCCTACGTCCGAGTTTGGCAATCATCGACAATACTCACCCACCACCGGACGTCGAACCCAAGACCTTCTGGTTACAAGACAAGCTCGTATACTATTCAGCCACTGGGACCCAATTCAATGACCAGTTCATGAATCCTAATTTCTACCATTTCTACCAACGCATTTAGCTCGACCACTAATCTATTTCATCGGTGGAAACTCTGTCCTCACTCCCGACTGAATGAACCTCACTGGTCACGACTTCTGACTAGAATTCCAGGAAACTCCGTACTGTCACCAGCAAGCATTAGATTAATTTTCTAGAGTTGGTTTGTAAGGATTAGATTTGATTTTTGAGTTAGACCACGGATCGATATGTCAGACTACACAAATTATCAAAAAATGTCAAAATCAGCATTTGCCTTTAACTATTATTATTATTATTATTATTATTATTATTATTATTATTATATCCTTTAATTCCTAGAGGAACATAGGGCTTCAGCTGCGCACCTCCATTGCCTTCTGTTTTCTGCCAACTTTTTCACCCCGCTCCAAGTCTGCCCACACGCTTTCATCTCCTCTTCACATGGCCTCCTCCAAGTCACCATCGCATTGACGACCAACTCGTCGCTTCCCATTCAGTCGGGTTCCACTCGAGCAGTGGCTTGTCTAGTGATGTCACTCACTTGATGGTTTCCTCAGAGTATGGCCAGCCAATCCATCTCCATTTCTTCCTGCCTATTTGTTGCACAATCAGTTCCTGCTGTGTTGGTTCGCTCCCAGAGATCCCTGTTCTTGATCTTTTCTGGCAGGCCATCTGATCTTGAGCGAAGTATTGGGAGAAGACAGCTGTTAATGAAAATCTGTAGTTTGTTTGATGTGCTCTTTATGACTCGCCAAGTGTCTGATCCGTATAGTAGCACTGACTTCGCATTGGAGTTGAAAATCCGGATCTTAATTTTGATGCTGAGTGCTGTTGACCTCCACACAAATTTGAGAGTAATGAAAGCTTGTCTTGCTTTTCCAATTCTGGCTTTGATATCCTCGTCACTTCCGTCGGCCTGTTGTTGAAACGATCCTTCCAAGGGAGGTAAAGGAGGTTGTTTCTTTCAGGTTCCTCCCATTTATGCTGACTGTCGTCTGTTGGTGTTGGCCAGGAATCCTCATCACCTCTGTTTACTCTATGTTCACCTGAAGTCCTATCTTTGATGCTTCTTCTGCCAACTTGTTGATTTTCACTTGTATATCTTCTAGTTTGTGGGAAACCAGACATATGTCATCGACGGGCGAAGTCCAGATCCTCCAAGTCTCTTTTTGTGTGAGTCCATTTTACGCCTGTTTCCTCATTGCCCGTTGTCTGTCGCATTATCCAATCTACTGCAATCAGGAAGATCATTGGTGATAGTAGGCAGTCTTGTCTCACTCACTACTAAATAATGATTAAATGAAGTCTATTGAACAATTTCTTGACGGAACGATTCTCTAAAAGAAAACGGCATTATTCAATCAAGTAAGTAACAGGACTATAAAATACGTTACTATTAACTATCTTTTCAAAACAATTGCGACAGATGAAAAGTCGTCAATTTTGTTTTTTAAACCCGAGTGACAACACTTTTAATATTCATAAAAAATGAAATTCTGGGAACTTAAGGAGAACCCATAGTACGTACTGTTTCGATTCAATGATTGTGAAGCTCTTCCACAAACATTTTTATATGCGACAGAATAACATGAGCATGAATCTCACTCTATCAGTATTATTTTCATCCTATTTTAAAGTGTAACAACTTCTGTATATAGGTCTGCGGTGATCTCTCAAACTAAAACCTATTTATAAAGTTATATTTGTAAAATCTCAGCGAAATTGAAATGATTAATTCCAACGTTTCGTTCGGCAATCTGGTCCGAACTTCTTCAGGGAAATTAATCGAAATTAACATAACAAAGTTTATATATAAAGGGACACATCTTGTTTTTAAAATTCTTGTCCAATCATGAATCATGCAACAGGTATCAACATGTATCAAACATAAATAAATAGAATTGTATGTTTATACAAAAGTACAATAGTACAATCAATAGGTATGCTAAACAAAACAAAACAAAAATTGTATGAACTATGATCAAAAAACTTTTGACCTCAGGCTTTCAAAATTTGTCTACTTTTGTTAAAATATATGTGTGTATGCAGTATATGCAGGATACAATGGTGTGTGTGTGTGTGGGTGGAGCAGTCATAAAACATTTGCTATTCTCATATGAGCTGTGATCAAGATTTGACCGGATAGTTTCAAATAATTGACATTTTTATAAATATAATTTAATTTTTATAGCTTTGTTATTCTCTCCATAAGAAGACGTAGACAGTCGGGAATTTGACTAAGTGTGACTACTTGATCATACATATCAAATTTTACTTTGTTTATTAGTCAGGATTTGCCATGCATCGGCTAACATCACACCTTCACGTCTGTTTAAACTGTTGGGATTCACCCATATATGTAGGGCTTCTGCAGTTAATCTTTCTTGATATGAACCAAAACCTTTTTGTAAAACCTTAGTTTTATCAAAGTCGATTTTGTGTCCCGTTTCTATTGAATGTAGCGCAATCGCTGAGTTGTTTTCTAGCTTCTTCAAGTCTGCAGAGCTCTTTGGAACCACCTTTAGACATTGTTTATGCTCTTTCATTCTTATATTTACCTGTCTAGAAGTTTCTCCTACATATACTGCGTTACAATCCCCACAATTGATCTGGTATACGCAATTCTGCTGGTTTTCTTGTTCTATTTTATCCTTAACCTTCACCAGCAATGAACGTAAGGTGTTAGATGCACGAAAGTACACTCTTATGTTATGTTCGTTAAGGATTCGCTTTATTTCATCAGACGTTTCTTTGCGATAAGGAACCACCGCTGTACTAACCCAATTCTTAGCAGCAGGTTTTGATTCATCCTTAACTTCACATTTCAAGTATCTTTTTATGAAGGCTTTAGGATAATTATTTGACTCAAGAGTGGATTGAACTAATTTTAGTTCCTCGTTAATATCTTCCTCCTCAGTAACTAGACGTTTGGCTCTGTTGATCAGATTCTTGGCCACAGTTACTTTGGTGGTAAATGGGTGAGCTGAATGGTAATCTAGGTATCTATCCGAATTTGTCGGCTTTCTGAAAATGTTTATTTTAAATTTGCCGTCTAATTTTCTTTTTACTAAACAGTCCAGAAACGCCAACTCATTTTCATCGGATTCAACCTCTTTGGAGAACTTGATGGTTTCTGACATATTGTTTATTAACTGAAAAAGTTCATTTAACAAACTACGTTTGATTATGATGAAGGTATCATCTACGTATCTTAACCACATCTTTGGGGGACTAAGGCATCTCATAATTGCATTTGTTTCTAATGAGTGCATAAACAGATTGGCGACTAGCGGAGATACTGGTGATCCCATAGCAATGCCTCCTATTTGACGATAAAGAACCCCTCTGAACGTAAATAACGTGGATTTAAGACACAGTTCTAATACCTTCATAATTTCGTCGGGATTTAAAGGACAACGATCACTGAGTTCGTCGTCAGCACAAAGTAAATTATAAATAATACTTAAAGAATCATTAACGGGTACATTCGTGAATAATGAATAAACATCGAAACTTGCCATTATTTCATCTTCTTCTATATTAGTCAAATTTATTTTCCTCTTAAATTCATACGAATTTTTCACTCCATGCTCCACTTTCATTTCATATGGGCTAAGAATTCGATAAATGTATTTTGAGAGTTTGTATGTTGCTTCAATTAAGCAATAATCCAGAAAACCATCATTTTGAAAATCCGTCTAGTCGTAACGGTCTGGATGCGAACAAAGTGGTGGTCAATCTCTCTGACAGAAATTTATCAGATGATGAACTATCCCTCCTTAAAAAGGGACTTAATTTCAATTTAAACAAAAGACGTTTATCAGCCTTTGAAGTAGTCCCAGCAATTGAACCATCGTTAAAGTCAGTGACAGCCGAAGAGGCAAACGTCATTAGACACAAAATTGCAGCAGTACTACTGAACCAGAAGCCAAATGCGCCGAATATAAATAAAAAGGAGCAAATGGCATTAAGACAACTACAGCAAGATAAGTCAATTGTAATTACAAGAGCAGATAAAGGCAATATCACAGTTGTCATGAACTCTGCAGATTACGAAAAGAAGGCCATTGATCATCTTAATGATGGACCTTATGAAAAATTCAACGCGAATAAATCAAGAGCGACATTAAATAAGCTGAAGGCTGAAACAAGCAAAATGCTACAGTCAATAAAAGAAAAGCTTGGTGTATCACTTTGGTTTACTCTGGCTCCAAAAAGTTGCAGCCCCTGTAGATTTTATGGGTTACCAAAAATACACAAACCAGAAGTACCATTGCGTCCAGTAGTGGATTTTACTAACTCTCCAACATACAAACTCTCAAAATACATTTATCGAATTCTTAGCCCATATGAAATGAAAGTGGAGCATGGAGTGAAAAATTCGTATGAATTTAAGAGGAAAATAAATTTGACTAATATAGAAGAAGATGAAATAATGGCAAGTTTCGATGTTTATTCATTATTCACGAATGTACCCGTTAATGATTCTTTAAGTATTATTTATAATTTACTTTGTGCTGACGACGAACTCAGTGATCGTTGTCCTTTAAATCCCGACGAAATTATGAAGGTATTAGAACTGTGTCTTAAATCCACGTTATTTACGTTCAGAGGGGTTCTTTATCGTCAAATAGGAGGCATTGCTATGGGATCACCAGTATCTCCGCTAGTCGCCAATCTGTTTATGCACTCATTAGAAACAAATGCAATTATGAGATGCCTTAGTCCCCCAAAGATGTGGTTAAGATACGTAGATGATACCTTCATCATAATCAAACGTAGTTTGTTAAATGAACTTTTTCAGTTAATAAACAATATGTCAGAAACCATCAAGTTCTCCAAAGAGGTTGAATCCGATGAAAATGAGTTGGCGTTTCTGGACTGTTTAGTAAAAAGAAAATTAGACGGCAAATTTAAAATAAACATTTTCAGAAAGCCGACAAATTCGGATAGATACCTAGATTACCATTCAGCTCACCCATTTACCACCAAAGTAACTGTGGCCAAGAATCTGATCAACAGAGCCAAACGTCTAGTTACTGAGGAGGAAGATATTAACGAGGAACTAAAATTAGTTCAATCCACTCTTGAGTCAAATAATTATCCTAAAGCCTTCATAAAAAGATACTTGAAATGTGAAGTTAAGGATGAATCAAAACCTGCTGCTAAGAATTGGGTTAGTACAGCGGTGGTTCCTTATCGCAAAGAAACGTCCGATGAAATAAAGCGAATCCTTAACGAACATAACATAAGAGTGTACTTTCGTGCATCTAACACCTTACGTTCATTGCTGGTGAAGGTTAAGGATAAAATAGAACAAGAAAACCAGCAGAATTGCGTATACCAGATCAATTGTGGGGATTGTAACGCAGTATATGTAGGAGAAACTTCTAGACAGGTAAATATAAGAATGAAAGAGCATAAACAATGTCTAAAGGTGGTTCCAAAGAGCTCTGCAGACTTGAAGAAGCTAGAAAACAACTCAGCGATTGCGCTACATTCAATAGAAACGGGACACAAAATCGACTTTGATAAAACTAAGGTTTTACAAAAAGGTTTTGGTTCATATCAAGAAAGATTAACTGCAGAAGCCCTACATATATGGGTGAATCCCAACAGTTTAAACAGACGTGAAGGTGTGATGTTAGCCGATGCATGGCAAATCCTGACTAATAAACAAAGTAAAATTTGATATGTATGATCAAGTAGTCACACTTAGTCAAATTCCCGACTGTCTACGTTTTCTTATGGAGAGAATAACAAAGCTATAAAAATTAAATTATATTTATAAAAATGTCAATTATTTGTAACTATCCGGTCAAATCTTGATCACAGCTCATATGAGAATAGCAAATGTTTTATGACTGCTCCACCCACACACACACACACCATTGTATCCTGCATATACTGCATACACACATATATTTTAACAAAAGTAGACAAATTTTGAAAGCCTGAGGTCAAAAGTTTTTTGATCATAGTTCATACAATTTTTGTTTTGTTTTGTTTAGCATACCTATTGATTGTACTATTGTACTTTTGTATAAACATACAATTCTATTTATTTATGTTTGATACATGTTGATACCTGTTGCATGATTCATGATTGGACAGGAATTTTAAAAACAAGATGTGTCCCTTAATGGATAAACTTTGTTGTGTTAATTTCGATTAATTTCCCTGAAGAAGTTCGGACCAGATTGCCGAACGAAACGTTGGAATTAATCATTTCAATTTCGCTGAGATTTTACAAATATAACTTTATAAATGTCTACTTCTCACTCAGCGCTCAATTATTTTGCAACTATCCGATCAAATCTTGATCACAGTTCGTATGAATAAAACCTATTTTATGCTGTTCTGAACTTCATGTCAGATATCTTCACGGAATTGTTAGGAAATAATAGCTAATGCCCGATAGTGACTTATTACAGGATGGAGTTTCCTGGAATTCTTGTCAGAAGTCGTGACCAGTGAGGTCCATCCATTTGGGAGTGAGGATAGAGTTCTCATCGATTAAATTGGTTGGTGGTCGCGTTATATGCATTGGTAGAATTGGTGGAAATTAGAATTCATGAACTGGTCATTGAATTGGGTCCCAGTGGCTGAATAGTATACGAGCTTGCCTTGTAACCAGAAGGTCCTGGATTTGAGGTCCGGTGGTGGGTGAGTATTGTCGATGATTGCCAAACTCGGACGTAGGAAACGGCTGTTCAGTACTCTCACCTGGTTTCCAATGGTTCTCAAACTGATATCAATCCGTGGGAAAACTTGAAAAACAAACCTAATCCTTACAAATCAACTCTTGAATATAATCATATATATGTGTAGTGGTAATGCACACCTCACTTTCGTCTATCCTCATGTTTGACAAATACAACTCGCTTTGCACGCTTTCGTATCATTTTTGTGTAAACGAATAAAATTTATTGTATTGATTTGTTAATTTATGCAAAAATTCCCTATCAGCTTAAAAGTTGTATAACAAAAATTGAAGAAGAAACTGCTCAGATCAATTCAGTTCTTGAAACTATACGAAATATGAAAAATAATATTAACCAAACTGTGGAAAAACTATGTGGCTCTAAATCAGGTAGGTATATTTTGTTAGTTTAACGTTTAATTTTTTTAAACGCCTTTTTTTAATGGCGCGACTGAGAGAGAAAGTCGAAAGGATTGATGCATATCTAGCTCTAGGCTTTAAATAGAAATATAGATTTCACTTTAAATATTTTTTACCCACCCCTCCCTCTTTTTTCTTCATTCCTCGAGTAGGGGAGTGACTTCCAGCTGTGAAGTGTCAGTAGCGGTGGTGCTAGTTCCTAGCCTCACGCCTAACAACCTTTCCCTCTCTGTTCCGGGGTGACTTCTCTGCCTAATAAACTAGATTAGGTGTGTTGGCCGGGTATCGAACTCTGAGCCACCTGTGTGTAGTTGACGGGCATTCCACTATTGTTATGTTGCTGCTGCTGAGTGGTTAATAGTAGTTTTCCCCGTCGCCAAATTGTTATGGACTGGTCGAGAAACCAATAGTCCTGTCGCAAGAAGGCGGAAATCAGAAGACCACTAGGTTTGCGATGATACTTCTATTTTCCAAACACAAGGAGAAGCAATAAGTGGTATCACACCAAAGTAAGTAAGAAGTGTCACACAAATTGTGAATGCGAAATATATATATATATGACAAGGGTGTGAACAATCATTAGACAGTCTTAACATGAATGGCTAATTATAATGAAGTATCGATCCATATATACATAGCGAAATATAGCAGACATGTCAACAACCCCATATATGTATATATGTCACCAAGCAACGGACTGTCAACAAACACTCATATTATATATAATATAAGGGGAATATACATTGTTAAAGGAGACAGGTTCATACAAGTGAAATGGTCACAGACTAAGCGAGCAAACAGAAAAAGAGACCAACATACACACACACATAAATATATATATGTGGATACATATCAACTATTGAACCACTGACACCGTTTTCCTGGTAGGCTTAAGTAAATATCTTTTTATTGGTCATATTATATCCATGATGTTGAATTTTTTGTATAAAAACATTCAGCGAATTCGATCAGTGTTTTAACATTGCAAAGATGTGAGACTAGATTAGATATTTCTGTAAACTTTTATTGTTCGTATGATTTTTATCCCAGTACACACTTTCTTTGAGAATCCTTAGTTTTCTTATTCGATGTCTGAAATGCCTATCACACGGAGTAATAAATTTATACAGACAATATTGTCGTAAATTGTTGCTAATTTAAATCTTACCTGAGGACCTAAAGTTAAAAATTAAACCAGCATTGTTTGCTCTTTCATGTATTAGGATTTATCGAAATAAGGAACATATCTCTGTTGACATCAGAACATTCCGCTAGTATAAACAATTATAGTTGTACTGTATACCAATAGAAAAATTACAACAAGATGTTGGAAAGTATTCGCGTATTTTGACACTTTTTTGATCCTTTACCCCATTGGTAAAGTAGTTTTTTTTCGTTTTTCAAATCCTAAGTATTATTATTCCCTTAGGTTCTGGGCGGCGGAACATTGGGCTTCAACAGCACATCTCTATTTCACCATCTTCTCTGTATTTCTAATTATCTGTTTTCCATAATTTTCCAAATGCTTTCATCCTCTCCTTTCATTGTTTCCATATCACCCTCAGATGTCCAACTCGTTTCCCATAGGGGTCTCATTGAAGAGTGTGACAACACGTGATGTCACCCAATGGTCTCCACATTATGTGTCTGTTTTATATCGATTTCCTTCGGCATATCTAGTGGGCAATAGGTTCTTGGTCGGTTTGTTTGTTCCCAGAGACCCTTGTTTTTCTACTTCTTTCTAACCAGCCATCAGATCTTCCGTATGGAGCCAGCAAAGACAGCTGTCGATAAACGTTTTGCAGCAGGCTGTCTGTTGGAAATGCTTTTCATAGCACACTAACTAAGTCTCTGGACTTAACATTAGTGTTTATTTTGTATGTTAAGCTTTACATATTATCGAAAGAGAAATACACTTTAAACATCTGATGAAGTGATAGATAGAATTAATTTTTTTTGTTTAATCATTATAAATTGTTATATAATATAAATGCAAAGATAAAGTAATCACTGTAGTATATGTTTTCCCTTCCTAGTTGATGATTTATGCCGTCATGTTAGTGAACGGAATCAACGCATAAAACAATTAATCAGCTCTCTAACCTCTGTTGAAATTTCAACTGATAGTAACCTTCAAAGGCAAAAGAGGAGAATCAAACAAAATAACTAATAGTTTATATTTCTCCCTTCCTTTGTAATTGTTTGAATAGCATAACGCGTGTATATATTGCGCAATAAAAAATGTCTACCTAATCATAATGCATGTTTAACAGCTTTAGGCAAATGAAACTTTTTTTCTAATGTAAAAGTTTTATTCATGTATAATTTTTTCTTAAGTGTTTCTGTGTTCACACTGTGACATTTATTGTATTAAAATCAATAAAAGCTGAAAATTATCTTTTGACTTTTTGACGAAATCTGAATAGGTTAGGAGGATTTTATCATGATGACCTGACATCATTTATAAAGAACTGTTAGAAAACCTACAGGGAGTATTGGAAAGCTTTTTCGTCCTAGCTTGGGACTCTTCAGCACTACGCACCACCACTGGAGTTCGAACCCAGTACCTTGTGGTTACAAGGCGAGGTCGTAGACCATTCAGTCACTGGGGCCCATGAATTTTAACTCCTACCAATTCATGATATAAAGCGACCACTTCACAATGAATAACCGGAAGTATACTTCTGATTATTGATCAAAGGATATACATGTGTGTGTGTGTGTGTGTATTGCGCAGCGAATCGCCCTGTGCTTCTTTATGTCTGAGATATAGCCGTTGGAAGTGGAAGATATGAAAAGAATGGTTGTCTTCGACCACATACGTACGTATACGTTCTATATCTTGTGTCCAGTGCTTTAATATGATGAGTGATATTTAGACTAAGCTTAGTGTTAGGTAAACAGGGTAAGTCAGTTGATGAAATTGTGATGGTGAATCGATTCAGATACCTGGACACATGTTATGCATTCCTAGCCACCGTCTTCCTTGACGAGCAAGGTTAGCTAACATCAGATTAGGTTGAGAAGGAGTTAGGGATTGTCAAATCAAAACCCGGTATCAGTCGATGACGTGTATAGTTGTTGGTTTGAATCATGGTGGAATATGTAGACAGATTGGTTGAGAATCTCGAGAAACCAAGAACTAATGGCTTGAGACTTTTGGAGATAAGTACTCAATGGAGCTTATGCGTTCACTCTTCTTTCTCCTGTACCTTTCTGCCCACTGTAGTACAATTAATGACAATGACAACTTGAAAGACATCTTTTAACTTATCACTGTGCATGCTTCTACATCCCATCTCTCATGTTAGGCAATACGATAAGATGAATAATATTGAGGTTAAGCGTCGAGTCTTAGGGAAGGAACATTTCTGATTGACTGTGGAACTGAACGTAACACGTAGTTTAAATAATTATTGTGATTGTGTATTCCTCTGTGTGTTATCTTCCAAGTTAACTGAAGTTCAAGTAGTTGGTTATATTAGAAATCTTTGTGTTTTTGAAATGTGAAGTTTATCAGTTGACTGAACTTTTCATTGAAAAACACAGTGAAATCCTAAAGGCCCTACATGCATACCCTTATAATAGTTAATGTGTTAAGAAAGTGAAATACCCTTCATAAACTTGCATTTTTAATCATTTATGAATTTTGCGAAGTTTTTACGAGAGATTAAAGTTCAAGCTCTCCACATACGCATAAATGTTAGCTGTTATTAAGAAATACACTCAGACACAATACTGAACAGTTTTGATTGATGTAGGACATCAGGTAGGCATTTGGAATCTCTTCAAAATAAACAAACAAGCTCAAGCCTTTTGTAATTCACAGAGTAAATCACTATCACATAATGGCTAAAACCTGTAGTAAGTTTTCCTCTACCTTGATTATTATTCGCCTTCTAAGTTAAATTGATTATATCATCTCTTATTAGATATAAATATTGATTTTTTTTTCATTCTAACTGTGTTACATCATGATTTATTAAACCTCATCCTTCATATGTCTGATATCTAACGAAGTGAACTTAATGATATTAGATGGTTGGAGGCAATCGGCAGGAAGCCTTGCTTGACCTAGGTTTCGTGATAGTTGGCACTCATCAGCAAGGCATATCTGCAACCTTGAAGGAACGTATGTCCTTTCTGAGATTTGAACCTGCGTCACCCAGTGCTGCAGTCAGAGACGTTACCACTGAGCTATTCAGGCTCGCGATTGACCTCCTGTAGGAGACTATAGTGGATATTTTGATTTGATACTAGTAACTGGTGTGATGTGTCTAGTCCTTCCATTGGTGCAGACTGAATTCCATCAATCAGGTTTGTAATGTGGCCACCATTCTAGGTAGCTCGCCACCACGTTGCACATTGACTTGATGATATTAGATAGTTGGAGGCAATCGGCAGGAAGCCTTGGACCTAGTTTCGTGCTAGTTGGCACTCGTCAGCAAGGCGTATCTACTGAACTTAACTCATCACAATGTTTTTTTTTTCTATTCTGTTTGCTTATTGACAATTTTCTTACAACTCGCATAATATTCTAATTTATGTTCATTAATATATCTTGTTGCCACTTTAACTCCCCGCTTTCTTTCTTTTTTGGAGAAGCTTTAGTTGTACTGCATACATATAATTACATCAACATTTTATTATAGCGAAAATATTCATTCAAGCATCTATAAAACGCAAAATAATTGAGCAAAGAATATCCTTTTCGATAATTTCCTCTTCTGGCTCTACAATTATATATATGTTTATATCCTCTTTTGCGTTCGAGAGTTATAGATAAACTGCCTAATTTCACCTCTTCCATGTGTACCTACCAAAGTAACTGCTCCTGTGGAATGAGCCAGTTACATAGGCTGTACAATTAGGCGTGTTCCTCGTCGGACTTCCGAACATCACGCTGCTTAGTGATGGTTAAGTAAAGGACAAACAAAATCTATTCGTAGCGCTATTCTATCTTATCTAGTGGATACAGAATACAAGATTGATGTTAACCAGCCTTTCAAATTCATTCACCGCATACCTACGAATTTCAATTTCTGCTTAAGAGTTCGTCCACTAAATATTACTGAAGCTATCTGTTGGGATCCACATTAAGAAGCCTTATTTATGCGTCCAAAAGAAGCTAGTTCAGACACCATCCTTACCTCGGCCATCCAGGTTTGAATGATCCTCAGTTTTTGTGGAAATTTCCCTAATTTTAGTTAATATTCTATTTGCTATTATATCTTTATTATTATTATAATTTAAGCACGTTTAATGAACTCTAATTCCATCGATCTTACTTTACAAATCGATATTATTAAAAAAAAACACTAATATTGTTATTGACTAATATTCTAGAATATTCTATGTATATAAACATATATATATAGTTGTAGAGCCAAAAGAGAAAAATTAGGATATTCTTTGCTCAACATTTTATTAGCCTGACATTTCTGTTTTCTTGCGAAGACCATGATCATTCTTTAATTATTGTCCGACACTGCATTTCCAAGAAGCTATGGCACGTCAAAATTGTAATAAAACTGTTAACTCTTATTATTAAGGTTATAAGCGGCTGACAAGATACTCAGGGAGGAGATAAAATGAACCTGTTTCATGTTAAATCTAGAGATTTAAGGTTACATTTCATGATTTCTAGCCCACCAGAAAGTTAAATGAAGTGGTTTAATGGAACCAACAGAAAACATCACCAAATAAGTTTCACTCTAGTATCACACATGGACAACTAGGATTAAACTATACTAATTAGTAACAAAAGGAGAAACAGAAAACGTGAAAATATATTGCATAAGACAAATTTATATATATATATATATATATGTTTATATTATTTTTGGAATAGCTGCTCTAACATATGATTCAATAAAACCTGCTTGTTTTCCTCGTAAAACTTTGAAAAGACCTTTATCACCCCATTGTTCATTCCATGAGTTAACACATAACCAATAAGGTGTATTGTTTTCATAACCCCAACCAATTATTCGTATAGTTATCCAGCCAAAATTAGATGATTTTGGTGATGGAAAATAAACTCCTGATGTATAATTTAGAAGATCTACATTTACAGAGATACTTGCTACCACTGGTCCATTCATTAGAATCTCCTTTTGAATATCTTCTGCATTATCTTCGACGTTGTAGAATTTCTCACCTAATCAAATAATATCAATAGAACAATTAATAGTAAACAGTTGACTGGAATGTGATTAAGGTTAAATTGCATGACCTTAACATATAGTTTGAGCGTAAAGCCCAGAACCATCTTTCGGGATAGTATTACGACCCGACAACCCATAATTTCAAGGAAGCGTACTATGACCACGGCAGAGACCGGATTTTCTCAACATCCATCAACTCTAACATGACGCTACAAAGCCGAAAAAGGCCTATATTTCACCTCGAGCAAATAGGGTCTGTCAGTGACTGACAGTGTCGTGGGCCGTTCATAGGCCGCTAATCCGCGACTTTTATTTCAAGGCTACGCATCATTTCGGCGAACGACAGGCCCTAATACCACCAGTATTCATGGCACCAGTCAAAGCTACATGTCAGTGCCATGATCCTAGCAGAACTGGAACCCCCCGCTACGGTAATACCCGGTCGCACAAATGGTTCATGATAAGGATTAACGCATGTTGTAGCGGTTAGCAATAGTTACTCCTGTCGTTTACCCGCACTTGATTGAATTTCTTCACTTTGACACTCAGAGCACTGGGTAGAAATCACATTGCGTCATAACCGGTCAGCGGACATCGCAATGCTTTGTTTTAATTAGACAGTCGGATTCTCCTGGTCCGTGCCAGTTCTGAGTTAGCCGTCGCGCGCCAAACAATGGAAGCACAGTCGCTTGACGCAACGCAGAGCAAGTCCACGCGCGTTGCTAGTCATACAACACTAACAGCTGAAACTGCCCACGATCGATCGCGGTCAGAGTCCAGTAACTCCACAACAATGCGCACCGAAGCACAAAAAGCAGCAAAGAAACCAGCCTCCAACTGGACCGACACGCATCTGATTTCGGCCTATCTGACTCGCCCCCCAGAGCTAATCCTTCTCCCGAAGTTATGGATCCAATTCGCCGACTTCCCTTACCTACATTGTTCAGTTTTCAGAGGCTGTTCACCTTGGAGACCTTCTGTGGATATGGATACGGCCTGCCATGAAAATTTTACTGCCCTGCTGGGATTTTCAAGGGCTGACAAGAGCGTTCCGGACACCACAAGAAGGGTGGTGTAAACGAACTCAACAATAGCCTTCAACCGACCAATTACATTAAATCAGGAAGACCAGGAAAGGGACACTACATTCAAAAAACATATGTTCAAAGAAATGATAAGCAGGATACCTTTCTTTAAAATATTGTGACAATAACTACTAGTTCCTCATAGCAGTATTTCTATTCATTCACATGACTCTTGCCTAAAGCCAGGAGTTAGAAATTATTGATTAAGGCATTTAACAAATAAAATCTTTTAGACTGTTAGTTTGTAGGGATTTCACCGACCCTAAGTTTAATGATGAATTGAAATCAGTCAGAGAACCACTGAAATCTAGAGAGTACTAGACAGCCGTCTCGTCCTTGTTCGAAACTCTTCATCAGTACAAACACAAGGATCGAAACCAGGGGTCTCAGTTTACAAGACGAACTAGTATACAATTCAGTCACTGGAAAAAAACTTGACAATGACATCATCATCGAAAAAAAGAACATCGAATGTCAGTCAACTGTCTATCTATGCTTCATTATATAGCTGCTGAATTAGATTCATAAATACTTTGATTGAACACTTCCAGACTGAATTCTATCGGTCAAGTTTGCAATGTATACACCATTCTAGTTAGCTCCCCATAAATGTTTGTGGCACTGCACTCTATTTTGTTGAAGCAGTTTCTAAATTACTACACACTCGACACTATTGAAGGCCTTTTCGAAGTCGGTGATATCACATATCAAGTGATTCAGATAGGTAGCTCAGCGAAGCGTTTGAAGTAAATACAAAAGCAAAACAAGACTGCATATCATCACAGATAAAATTCCTGATTGTGGTGGACTGAATCATACAATAGTAGACTGTTGGGAATGAGAAGATAGGCGGGCATACATCGGACCGATGAGAAGACTCCCGAAGATTTGGACTTGGAGGACAATTTATGCCTAGCTGCGCACAAACTCGTATGTCTGCAGGTGGAAATCAATGTGCTGATAGAAGAAGCAGCGAAAACATAAAGGAATATGGGTTGGCACAGAGAAGACAGAGGTGATGAAGATAACCAACCAAATAACAAAAATCACTATCACCAGAAGATAACTAAGAAAGTCACCTAACCACAGACGCCACGGATGAGGATATTGATGCTATTCATGGTCGAAAAAGTGACACAGACCTTTATTGCTGAGGAGTCTACAGCGCCAAACACAAGAAATAAGTACCGAATTTTCAACACTAATGTCATGTCAGTGCTTCACTACTGTTTAGCGATATCTGGAGTCACGAAAAGCGTCTCCAGTAAGCTGCAGACTTTTATTAACAGCTTCCTTCTGCACTGGTTTGATTTTGATGCTCAGCAGGATGGCCAAAGTGGTTGTGCAACAAGAAACTCTGGCAACTAACCAACTAGTAATCTATTGCCCAATAAATATCCCGAAGGAAAGGGTTATGCATTGGACCATACGCTAAGAATCTCATTGTGTGACATCGTGTACACCGGCCAGCCGAGTGGAATCCGAATGGAAAGCGACAGGTTGGTTGTCTGAGAGTGACATGGAAGAGATTGTGTGAAGAGAAAGTAGAATTTTATGCACAATCATGGGGCCGGCTTAGCAGAGGCAGCAGAGAACACTTGGTGAATTGCAGATGTGATGCTGGAGCCTTATTTTGCAATGGTAACCCAGAAAAATAATGAATAATAATATAAGTAAGAATAAAATTCCATCCTTAACGGATACATAGTCTTGATTTAAAGTAAACACACTGTAGAGATAAATTATTCCCCGAAATTATTGACCACAGCAATCATCACTGAACACTGGATGCTGACCCTCGCTGTTTAAGTCGACTTGTTTAGCTGAAGGCTTCCGGTCAAGCAACCATGCCATTTGCTACTCCGTTGTGTCACTTTCGTGCACGATCACTAACCAGTTAATCAATCAGGATGCAATCCGTTTTGGTCCCGAAACATGTCTCGTAATCTGGACAACCAATCCCGTTCTTTGCTTTGCCTTTGGTTCACGAGAAACGAATACTATAGAAGTTGTTGGTATAAGATATTGCGCTAGTATACTCCTTACAATTCGCGAACGTCCATACCGTCAGCCTCTAAAACACCCATGCAGCAATAACTGCTGTGAAAAAAGTAAATTCAAATCGGTCGTATCGATGAAAATTATTCAAATTATCAGTCGAAATAATTTCTAGGTTCAGCTGATTTATCGCTGAAGTCAAGTGACCTAGTGTACTTGTTAAATATTGAGTGAAATCAGTGATGTGAGCAGTGGGTTTCTCAGAAAGACTGAATTAAAATATGACAATACTTGAATACCGAATATGAGAATAGGATTGTCTAAATATATAAAACAGCGACTGTGCAGGGACTAGATATAACGAAGGCAGAGAAAAGGTGATTATTGTATATTACTGTTTGTGTATATTATTCTTCGGATTGGCCATACTCTGAAGAAACCATCAAATGACATCACTAGACAAGCCATTGCTCGAGTGGAACCTGAAAAGGAAGCGGCGAGTCGGTCGTCGGTGCAAGGGTGACTTGGAGGAGGTCATGTGAAGAGGAGATGAAAGCATGTGGGCAGACTTGGAGCCAGGTGAAAACTCTAGCAAAGAACCGAACGCAACGGAGACGCGCGGCTGAAGCCCTACGTTCCTCTAGGAATTAAAGGAAATATTATTATTATTATTATTCATTTATCAAGGGTATGAGACAGTTTCCACAATGAAATCTTTAATTCTAAAAGTTATCATGAAAAGGACAATGATGAGTCATTTGCGTTAAATAACGGATCGCTCAAAGTTTCCTATATGCTTAGTCAAGTTAGATCACAAACTGCCACCAGTTAGATAACTATTACAATTCAGAAAGTAATGGACAGATGGTTCAGTCTAGCTTGAAACACCTGATGAGTGTGCACCCTGGACTTTCAAGTCACTTGGCGAGCCCGTCAACCATTCAGACAATCTGTGAATTCTCAGAAATTAAAATTCATGAGCCGTTGGATCCTGTCTTAATTTCTATTCCCTATTGGTTTGTTGGTGCGTAGTCCTAAACTAGAGCAAAATAGCCGCCTAGTACTCGAAGGTTTTCAATGGTTCTCTAAATGGTTTAAATTCATGATATAACTTTAAGTCAATCGAACTCGCGAAAATTGATACTTCAAAATCAAATGCTTTAGTCAAATTAATAACCCTCTTCACTATGATTAGAATTGATGTGGGAAGATGTAAGTGAGTAATTGTTGTGATAATTTCAAAGGGACTGTTAAAGTTAAGTTTCATTCATTGAAATGACAGATGGATATGACCGCTTAAAACCGGAGGAAGGTGATAATCTGGTGAACAGCTAATTCTTGTAACTTAGCCGGTAGAAAGCCAGAATAACAATACTGAAGTAGAAGGGTTGAATCCTGAGGGAACACAAGTTTTAATCTTACCTTTAACCACCAACCACCGGACAAATTTATCTTCATCAGCAGAAGTTTTTAACTTTTTGCTTTACTTAAGACGTGATACACATTCATATAGGTACTGAACTTAGCAAATTATCTTCTGTTGTAATCGAAAACCTTATCGCTGCACTGGTGGCATATCACAGATGAACAGAAGCTATATAACATGCACTGAGAAGACTGTACAGGTGGCCAAGTACTATGATGAGGTTAGATCGATAAGTGAAGCAGTGGAAGCACTGGCAATTTCATATTAACATTTCTTACAGTCATATAGACAAAAGTGGAGACACCTACACAGCAGTTTTTATGAACGTCGTATTATCAGGTTTAAAGGTCTTCCTTCTTCATTCACACACACCATATGATGTTAAGGCAGATAGTCAGTTACAGTGTTTGACGTATGTCTTGATCACTTCCAATTGATGTAATATTTCGCATCTGACAGCTCAGAATGATCCTAATTTCTGTACATTTTCACTTAATTTATTTGGAATACAGTTTATTTATATAACTAGATGACAGTATTGCCAAGTCATTATTTGATTAGTTGATTCCTAAAGTGAATATCTTATGCAAATGTGAATCAGGCTAGCCAAGTGGATTCGAACCCACAAGTTGAACAGTATTACTACATAAAATTATTATCAAGCCCTGTGTTTTCAGGTGGAACATAAAGCATCAACAGTATATCCCCCTTTCACCCTATCCTCCGAAGTCTTTTTACCCGTCTCCATGATTTCCCATAGGTCTTCATTTCCCCCTCACACAATCTCATTCATGTGATTTTCGGACTCCCAACCCATTGCTTCTCATTTCGGTTCCAATGGACGCCACTCAATGGTCTCCTCAACGAGTGTCCAATTCATCCTCTTTGCCATATATGACAGGTGAAAGGTTATTGTCTGGCTTTTTTGCCAATCCTTTCTGGCCATTTAATCTCCAGTATTCAGCGAAAGCAGCTGTTGATGAAAGTCTTCAAGAGCCTGGTGGAAATAATTTTCTTGCAGCGCTAACTCTCCGAATCATTAGTTTATTGAAAATCCGAATCTTGTAGTTGAAACGAAACGGCCTAGATAAGTGAAAGAGGCGACTTGCTTTGGATTTCTCTGACCTTTAGCTTCTCTATGTTCACCTGCATTTCTTCGTGTCTTCTCTGCCTCTTCAGCCACCTAACTGGATGTTGTTGCCTGTATACATTTGAATTTGAGTGACATTAGATATAAATCATCTGTGAAGTTCAGGTCTTCTAGGACCTTCTTTTCGGTGTGACATATACCCATCTAGGTTCCCAGGGTATGAGAAGCTGCATCATATGCACAGAAATTAATAATAATAATAATTTTTCCTTCACGTTCTCAGTGGAACATAGGGCTCCAAGCTAGTGGCCTGAAGTTTCTGTAGCAGTGTTTAATTTTTACAGGATGGTGTTGCTAGCCTCATGCCCAACCTTTCCTCTTTACCAGCATTATTTCTGGCTCAGTGAGGTAAAGGAGTGCGCCGGCCGGGGATCGAACCGCGGACCATATGCATGGTCGGCGAGCGTGCTAACCGCTATACCACCGACGCATACATGCACAGAAATTACTCGGCATTATAAGTTGTCGATCATTCACACAAATTTTCGAAAATCGACTTTACAAGAGAATTTACAACTAGCAAGCAAACTAGAACACTAGTATATGCATAACTGTACATTTTCAAAACTAAGTGAGTACATTCTTTTAATAGGGAGTAAAGAAGTCAGTTTACATCAGAATTATTTGAACTAGAAAACAATATTGCACTGATCAAGGCACTGTATTGGAATTCATGCAGCCAGGTGAGAGCTTACAACGAGTTGTCATCTGAAGTGGTGATAATTAGTGGTGTCCGTCAGGGATGCCCACTATCCCATTTCTATTCAATTTCATCATACCTGTACTAATGGACTTAACTCTAATTCACTTCAGAGACTCAGGGATTGACTTATTACCAGATAATAATAGTCTCGTTGACTTAGAATATGCAGGTGATATAGTCCTTCTAGGCGAGGATGCTGACAAAATGCAGAGTCTTCTGAACACCTTGAGCTGCAGTCCACTAGTGTTTGGCATGCGATTTGCTCCCGCCAAATGTAATATGGTGTTACAGGACTGGACTACATTGACTCCTAGTTTAGAAATAGGGAGTGAAATGGTAGAGCACATTGACCGCTTCACTTATTTAGGAAGTACCATCAGCAAGTGCCAACGAGTTGATCTCTGACGAAATCTCAGTACGGATACAGAGGGCTAGTTTCGCATATGCCAGTTTACGCCGTCTCTGGTGAACTGCGAGTGTACGGCTCAGCAGTCCGCTTCGCCCTCCTCTATGGCTGTAAAACCTGGCCATTGAGAGTGGAAGACATGAAAAGACTAGCTGTCGTTGATCATAGGTGTCTGCGTTCTGTCTCCCGTGTGAAATGGTATAATAAGGGGAATAATATTGAGGTTAGGCCTCACTCGAGTGCTAGAGAGGTGGGAGGGGAAATCAATGGACGAAGGTGTGAAGCTACATCGGCTGAGATGGATAGGACATGTGTTACTCATGCCCAGCCATTGCCTTCCTCGACGGGCAACGTAAGGTGATATAGGGTCAGGCTGAAAAAGAACTAGCGACGGTCAAACCAAAACGTGGCTTCATCAGTCAATGAAATCCACAACTGTTAGTTTAAGCCAGCCACGTAGGAAGGTGTAGACTTCTTGGTTGGGGTCCTCGGGCGACTTGAACTGCTGTAAATCGGTGCAAAGTTCTATATTGAAAACAGACAGACAGAGAGACAGAAAACAGCAGTCCTAGCTAAAGAATAAAAGAATTAATTTTCTTATTTGAAAACTAGAGACAGGTAAGGATAAAATTTCACTACGATTTCTAAATAAAACTCAAAATAATCGCATTATAATATATCATCTATTTCATATTGTATATAGTGATGGAGAAAATACCCAGTTAAGCGAGATACTGTTATACCGCTGATTGATATGAAAACTTGGAAACCAATTGTGTGAAACAATAATGATTACTAGTCAAATTAAAGCAATCTATGATCATTTCAATCCCTTTGAGCACAACTGATCACTGGCCTACCGAGTTAGACTCAGCTCAAAGAAAAGAATCAGTTTAAATCACTGTAATTCTTGGTCACTTCCATCTGGCTAACGTGAACTACTATTTGGTGTATGTAGTTCCAAACTACTTACACTTGTTAGTAGTATATACAGTACTACCGGTAAATACTTTAATTTCAATCGTTGTTTAGATCACTTCAGCCTAGCTAGCAAATATTACTAGTCTATGTGACTGGCATACGACTATTCATCTCGATTAGTCAGTAGCACATAGTTTTGCGAAAATACGTTAGTGGTTTTATCAGCTGGGTGGTGTGTAGAAGTGCGAATTTCGTCCTATTTAAGACTTGTCAGCTGCATGTATCTACAATCTCCATTGAGTGATTGTGTTCTAACTGAGACTGAAATATATCACTATTCATTACAAACGCCAAAGAGTCATCCAATTGGGCAACGAGAGCCGTTATTGTTTTCACTAGAAACTAATGATTGGTCGAAGGGTTTCACCATGAGCTGAAATAAGTTAGAGAACCATTGGAAAACCTGCAGGGAGTACTGGACAGTTGTTTCGTCCTTGCTTGGGACTCCAGCAGTACACACCTACCACGAGGGTTTGAACCCAGGACCCTCTGGTTGCAAGGCGAGGTCGTAGAACACAAAGCAACTGGGACCCGATTCAATGAATTTTAACTTTTGCTAATGCATGACATAGCGCGACCGCTTCACAATGTCTTCTTCGATGAGTAACTGCCTCACCTTCAACCTGTCGCACCCTACTGGTCACGGCTTCCCACTAGAACAGCAGGTTAACTGCCCGGTGAGCATCAGATGGATTTTCAAATGTTGATTTTGTAGGGATTTGATGGATTGGTCACAGGATTTCATCATGAGCTGATATCAGTTAGAGAACCATTGGAAAACCAACAGGGAGTAATGGACATCTGTTTTGTCCTAGTTTAGGATACTTCATCAGTACGAACCCGCCGGGATTTGAACCCAGGACCTTCTGGTTGCAAGTCCAGCTCATAGATGAAACTCGAATTAGTGTCAGCTCGTGATGAAACCCTCCAACCAATCAAACACAATCCCTACAAAACCAATACTTAAAACCTAATGAATTAAAAATAATATTATCTTGCTTCTATTGAAATATCGATCAGATGAAAATCTGTTTAATTCAAGAATAACTGAATGTGATATTACATAGTAAAATTTCATTGAGGAAAAGTATAAATTATTCCTGTACTTTTAATAATTTACAAATAATATAAACATTAGGACAGTCCAATGTTATATATAAAGTGAAATAACAAAAAGATTTGTAGTTCAGGTAGATGACCTTAATCTGGATGTGTTCTCTCATAATGCATAATGTAGAATCATTGATTCGGAGCACACTTAAATACACTCACTCACATTTGAATACATCAAATTCACATAAGAAAAAGAATCACGCCACGAAATTCCTTTTCTAAACTTCTTTGTCAAGAGAACAAACACAAGTATACAGAATGACAACCCACAAAGACTAAATACTCAAATACAATAGCATTAAAAGAACAACATACAAAAAGGAAACGTGTACAAATATTGTTGAATAGAGCTACAACACAATGTAGCCCTCCAGCCCTAAAGAGGATAGAAGATAAATATTAATTAACTATCATCCGGACCAAAAGACGGATATCCTGACAATTTCTATAAAAAAGAGTGTCTGCATATTCATCAACCTGAAACCAATCTGGAAATCTTCGTCACTCAGCCAGCATCAACAACGAAATTCAGTCGGATTTTCAATACAAACGTCAAGTCAGTTCTTCTATACGGATCAGAAACTTGGAGAGTCACAAAGAATATTTCCAACAGCCTGTTGCAGACCAGACATTTATCAACAACTGTCTTCGCTCTAAACTGAATGAGGATCAGATGGCCGGGCCGGAAAGAATCACCAACATGAAACTATGGCGGGGAACAAACAAAACAAGAACAAACCAATCGCCAACCAACAAATATGCAGGAGAAAGTGGAGATGGATTGGACACCCGTTGAAGAGGCCCGCCGGGTGACATCGCCCGTCAGGCCATCGCTCGAGTGGAACCCAGAAGAGAAGCGGCGAGTAGGACGTCCTACGGTGACATGGAGGAGATCGTGTGAAGAGGAGCTGAAGAATTATGGACTAACATGGATGCAGGTGAAAAGTACAGCGGAAGATAGAAGCCCTATGTTCCACTAGGAACCCAAGGGAACAATAATAATAATACACTCGATTCAACAAGAAACCGTACTCAGAAGCCACAAGAAAGTCCATCTTAGATATATGTGTATAATATTTCTGAAGTATTATTATTATTATTGCTCCCTTGGATTCCTAGTGGAACATAGGGCTTCAACTGCACGTCTCCATTTTCTTCTGTCCTCTGCTGTACTTTTCGCCTGCATCCATGTTAGTCCATATTCTTTCAACTCCTCTTCACACGATCTCCTCCATGTCACCCTTGGACGTCCCACACGCCGCTTCCCTTTCGGGTTCCACTCGAGGGCTTGGCGCGCGATGTCACCCAGCGGTCTCCTCAGCGAGTGTCCGATCCATCTCCACTTTCTCCTGCATATTTGTTGGGCGATTGGTTCTTGCTTTGTTTGTTCCCATAATTCCTTGTTGGTGATTCTTTCCGGCCCGGCCATCTGATCTTCAGTATAGAGCGAAGACAGTTGTTAATAAAGGTCTGCAACAGGCTGTTGGAAATATTCTTTGTGACCCGCCAAGTTTCTGATCCGTATAGAAGAACTGACTTTACGTTTGTATTGAAAATCCGAATTTTGTTGTTGATGCTGAGTGACGAAGATTTCCAGATTGATTTCAGGTTGATGAATGTGTTTCTCGCCTTCCCGATTCTCGCTCGATTTGACATCCTCGTCCGTTCCCCTCCTGTAGTTGAGACAATGCTCCCTAGATAAGTGAATGAAGTAACCTCTTTCAAATCCCTCCCGTTGATGGTGATTGACGTTGGATGTTGTTGCTGTTGTTGGTTGGTTATTTTCATAACCTCCGTCTTGTCTATGTTTACCTGGAGTCCTGTCTTCGCCGGCTGCTTCTTCGACCAGTTTGTCGGTTTTCGCTTGTAAGTCTTCGATTGTGTGTGACATCAAACATAAATCATCCACGCGCGAAATCCAGGTCTTCTAGGTTCTTCACGTCGGTCCAGGATATTCCTGTCTTCTCGTTTCCCACACTGTCTGACGCATAATCCAGTTCCACCACAATTAGGAATATCATTGGTGATAATAAGCACCCTTGTCTGACTCCTGTGTTTACTCCAAACGCCTCGCTGAGTTTTCCGTTGTGGATCACTTGACATGTGCCGTTGTCGTACAGCTGTTGAATAAGGTTGATGAATATTTGGGGTACGCCATAGTACTCGAGTAATTTCCAAATTACTTCACGATCAACGCTGTCGAAGGCCTTCTCAAAGTCTATAAAGTTGAGGTAGAGGTTTGATTGCCATTCCATGCTTTGTTCTGTGATGATGATGCGTAGAGTTGCAATTTGGTCAGTACATGATTTGCCTTTCCTGAATCCAGCTTGTTCTGGTCGGAGTTCTGTCTCCAGTGCGTCCTTTAATCTCTCCAGGATGATGCGACTCAGGATTTTACTTGGCGTCGATAGGAGCATGATTCCTCGCCAGTTCTTGCAGAGTGAGGCGTAAGTCGCCCTTCTTTGGTAGTTTCACGAGGTAACCTTTCCTCCAGTCAGTAGGCACCTTTCCCTCCTTCCAGACCTTTTGCAATAATGGAGTCAGCATGTCTGCTGTAGTCTCTGGGTCCGCTTTCAGTGCTTCAGGGGGTATTCCATCTGGTCCGGCTGCTTTTCCAGCTTTCAGAAGCTTGATTGCGTTCAAGACTTCAGCTCTCGTTGGAGGATTGGTGTCAACTTGCAGTTGTGTGCGCGCTGTTGTTGGTATTTCTGGACGGGTTGCAGGTGATGGTCGGTTCAAGAGTCCTTTGAAGTGATCCGCCCATTGTTTAATCTGTTTTTCTTCCTTGGTAATTGGGTTCCCTTGGCTGTCTTTTATAGGTTTCGCTTGTGTTGATCTCTTCCCGGATAGAGATTTGGTTATCTGATATAGTGTCCTCAGGTCCCTTTTGCCTGCTGCCTTCTCAGCTTCAGTGGCCAGATTGTCGTAGAATCGTCTTTTGTCCTTCCTAGCACTCTTCTTCACTTCTTTGTCCAGTGCTGTGTAAGTTGAGCTCAGCGTCTCCTTCTCCTGTCCGTCCTTGCATTGAATCATTTTCTCTTTCACCATTCTCCTCTCTTCTATTAATTTCCAAGTGTCCGTTGAGAGCCATTCCTTGTCTTGTCTCTTCTTTCTTCCTAGAACCGTTGAACACGTTTCGTTGAGAATCGCCTTCAGAGACTTCCAATGTTCTTCCACGCATGATTCTTCAGTGATGTCGCGTAGTGTTTCCTGCTTTGCTCTGACAGTTGCAGTGGAAGTGTCTTTTGTGGTTGTGTCCTTCAGTAATTGAGTGTTGAACTTGCATTGTGGCCTATCCCCAGCTATCCTCGAGGCTTTTAGTTTCACCTTGAAAGTCCCTTCTACTAGATAGTGGTCTGAACCCACATCTGCTCCTCTCCTTGACCTTGTGTCCAGTAGGCTCCGTCTCCACTTTCTTGAAATTGAGATGAAGTCTATTTGGTTCTTGGTGTTTCCATCTGGTGAAATCCATGTCGTCTTGTGTATATCCTTGTGTTTGAACACACTACCACCAATCACCAAATCATTGAAGGCGCAGAAGTCTGAGAAGAGTTCACCATTGTCGTTCATTTCACCGAGGGCCTCACGACCCATGGTGAGTTCTCTTCCTGTGTTGTCTCCTCCCAGCTTCGCATTCATGTCGCCCATCAGGATTTTGATATCGCCATTTGGGACGTTGTCCATTATTGCTTGTAGTTGTCTGTAGAACGCCTCCTTCTTCTCTTGTTCTGAGACGTTTGTAGGCGCATAGCATTGAATGACTGTAACTTTCCTTCCTTTTGAGTTGAACCTGGCTGTCATTATCCTGGAGGAGATTGGTTCCCACTGCATGAGAGCTTTGGTTGCTGTTGGTGACATCATGATGGCCACTCCCTCGGTGTGCTCATGGTTGTCCTCTAGGTGGCCGGAATAGATTACTGTCTCTCCAGTAGGTAGTTGGCACCTTCCAGTTCCGTTCCATCTGCTCTCGCAGATTCCCAACACTTCTATTCTGTACCTTCTCATTTCAGCGGCTATCTGGGCAGCCTTTCCAGTTTCGTACATTGTGCGAACATTCCAGGTACCCATCCTTACTTTTGCTTTCATCGAAAGAAGGCACATCGGCTGACTGGCTTCCCGAAGGCTTTCACCAGCCTGCGTCATTTCACTTCCCCGATTCCAGCGAAAAGTAAGGCTATTGCTTATGTTTTTAGAATTTTTAATATATTTATTCGTTGAAGTTTCTGTAGCGATTTGGTTGTTTTACAGGGGTGGAGTTGCTAGCACCACGCCCCAACCCTCCCTCTTTACCCGGGCTTGGGACCGGCGAGAAAACTAGTAAGCTAGTAGCCTAGCAAGCTAGTATCTGGTGAGGTTAATATTTCTGAAGTAATGGTTAAAATTCTGCGACCATTCGGACTAGATATCTCACACAAACCAACAGAATCACTTTACTTAATTTTGAAGTTTTAGTGCTGAAAATTTTGTCTAGGTGGAAGAATGAGAGCTTCGCCATTAAACCACTCAACACAGAAACCTAATTACATCAATATATATATTCTTACCATAAAACTTATCATTTTCGTATGAATTACGATAACCGTATTGGCATATTTTTTCACAAAGTGGAAAACCGTAAGTTTCTTTCCCACACTTAGGATATTTAGAAGTTATGTAATGACTGCATTTTGGAAAAGGAAAAGGTTGACAACCAGTCTTTTCTTCATATGATCCACCAGTAACTATTCCATTTTCCATCCAGTATGTCAAGACATCTAATTCACTTCCAGCGAAACATCCTATACCATAACCACAACTTATAGCATCACGAGCACTCAGTTGAACATCAATTCTTCCATTCGATCGGATACAAATTCTATCACTAATAGAATCAACAGTTGCAATGACCTGAAGACAGAGAAAAAAGAAAATACTTTTTAAGAGTTAATGATTAATGGATATTCTCACAATTTCATCTCAAAAAAGGTCTAAACTCGAATTATACTCCCAGCAGAAAATCATCCGGGTTCAATTCCCTGGCGATTTACTCCTAAACGTTGCTTAACCGGTAGCATGCCCGGTATACGACTGCAATTCAAGGGCGATATACCGAGTGAAATAATTACAAAGAAATTAAGAAAATCAGTTCAAAGAACTTTTAATGCTGGCGAACTACACATCTTATTCTCTACGCGACCGATGGTGATTCCTTGACTTAAAGATGAAGTACCTAGACTAGCCACTTCAAATTGTATCTATCAATTCAACTGCGCTTGTGGAGCGAGTTATATTGGCCTTTGCTCTAGGAACTTGATTTTTCGTGCTTAAGAACATCTCCCAGCATGGCAAAGTAAAGGTGTTGTAAAAACCATCAAGAGTTCCATAGTAGACCATCTGGTCCAAACCGGCCACAAAGCCAGCATAGAAGAATCTTTCTCTATCATCTACCGGGTGCCAGATAAATTGCCAAAAACATCAAAGCACCGCATGCTCCAAACAGCAGAGGCTATTGCAATTCGCCTCAAACAACCAGTGCTCTGTATGCAGAAGAAGCAAGTCTAGCCAACCACTACTACTGCCCTGACCTTCAGTAGAGACTATAAATTCATGAATTGGTATTATTATCTTTCCTGATTTTTGTGACATTCAGTTTATTGATGCGTTGATGCTATTGAATTGTAATCTGCTGATATTATTGATTCGATGTTATTTAAACAACATTAGTGCCGTTCATAACACTAATTCATTCATTCATTCACTATAATGTATATATAACTGTAGAGCCTGATGATGAAGGGGTTATCGAAAAGAGTACTCTTTGTGCAGTATCCATTCGATAAAGAATTCCATTTGTTTTCTTGAATAATAATAATAATAATCACTTTATTCCACAACAATAACAATTTACAGCATGGAATTTTCAGCGTTAGGACAAACCAGACAAAACTCTAACTCCTAACCTCCCAAATAAATGAAAATGATTCTCAAATTTACCCAATTCGCTGCACAATGTGATTCATCATTTACTCGTCTTATCCTGGAGCAGTTTTTCCAATATTCTCTTGCATCAAAAACTCGGGGAATTTTTATATCCAAATTTCTGTGACTAACAACTGGAATTGACTTTACGAACTGATTTTCTGACTGAATATTTCTTCTAAATTGATGTTGATTAGTTATTGCTTTCCATTGAAACTTTGGCTAAAATTTAATAATAATAATAAATTATACTTGATAGTTCAAAAATATTTTTTTATAAAACTATAATGCTCTTTAGAATAATATAAATATGGATTTAAAGACAAGTTAAAGTAGTGATGTAATGACTCAAACAAGGTAAAATAGAAACTACAGACATCCAGCTGGGTATAACACTTTATGATCTTAATGAAATTTTACTGATGAAAATAATATCACAGAGTCAGTTAGAAGATCACAGAGGCTTGCAAGCAAACCGAGACATCATTATAAATACGCAAGGAGACGTTCGACATGTGGCGGATGTGGTGATTGACAATTTCTATCTCTGTATTGTTTAAATACTTACTGTTGTTTGTTAATATATTTATTATATGAATTGAAATATAATCCCGCCAAATACAAATTCCTGAATTCATCCCTCTCTGCGTTCTGAAAGCTGTTATGTGAAAGTGATTTGGTAGAAGTTCACGGAGCTTATCATATGGCAGAGAAATTGGTTTATCTGGAAATGACAGAGTTTTCACTAGGCTGTACGCATCTAGCCCAATAGCAGAAATAAAATGAGCTGAAATTTTGTCATCACGAAAATTCTTCGACAAGCACCATGTGTCGAAGAATTCAAGATAATTGGCGATTTCCCGTGGTGAACCATTCATAGGAAACTTTCTAAGATTATTTAATTCTATAGCGACGCAAAAATGTCATAATTATTTGTAATAGTAGTATTTGTATTTCGCAATGACCGAATTAAAGGAATTCAATCAAAAATACAGAGAGGGATGAATTCAGGAATTTGTATTTGGCGGAATTATAATTCAATTCATATAATAAATATATTAACAAACAACAGTAAGTATTTGAACAATACAGAGATAGAAATTGTCAATCACCACAAATTTCGACCTGGTTTTCAGCTGATTCTCATAGTTCACTCGGTAAAACTCCAGGCTGATAATCCAGAGGCATATGGTTTCAATCCTGTTATAAAACAGCTGTTCATCTCAACTTTGGTCACCCACCACCTATGGTATCACTATCAGTTCACTAGTCTAAGTTTATTTTAATGAAAATATCCTTATTTATGAGACTGAGGCCTTACACTATCAAGCATATTCAAAATACTTCTGACATCAGATCATATATAATTAATTGAATTTAAGAGAGCAGAAGTCAAATGACCACATTTTGAAACTCCTTCGGATAGTCATGTTAAGGGAGAATGTCCAAACTAATAAAAAATTAGTATTTTTGTTTTATGATTACTGTTATTATTCCCTTTGTAACAGCAGAATGCAAGGCACGGAAGCCAAGATATATATATATATATATACATATAGTTTTATATTCTTTAATCAATCACTGAGCATTCGATTTTGGTTTATATCAAAGAACATGAAATAGAATGTTTAAATACATATATTATCAAGTATCTTGGACTTATTCTCTCCTCTGATCTCTCCTGGTGTTCCCATGTCTTAGCAATCTCCAGTAAAATATTCCGCCTGACAGTTTACATTAAGAGGTTAAGGCACTCGAGTTTAACTCAACCACTCCTCTTACAGCTAGCTCATGAACTCTTGCATCTTACCTATACTTCTTTATTGTTCACCCTTATTCTTCCCTGGTTTGCTTAAAAAGGACTATGTCAAAATTCGTAGAATGTTGAAGACTGTCAGTAGGGTGAGTGGTGTCCCAGTGGACCACATAGTTGACGTCGTTGTCGATAGGCACTTGACTTCGTGCAATAAATTTGCTAAAGGGATTTTGTTTGACTTGGAGCATCCACTAAACCCTCAGCTTTCACCATGCATCTCCTCAGGTAGAACAAGGAGTAACTTCAGAAAACTGTATGCTCGCACGTCTAAGTATAAGAATTCTATGATACCATACTTGGCATGTATTTTATGTGATGAAAATAGTGTCAGGCAAGAATTAACTAACATTTTTTCATCTAGTAAATAAACAATTTCCTCCATCCACCCTTATATACCTTCAAGTTTTACTTTTATTATTTCTATTATATTTATGGTCCTGTTGCTTCTTCGTTTGTTTTACTTTCATAATTGCAAACACCAACTTATCTCTATGACTGCTGTAATCTTTGTTTTTCCCCCCACCATATCGTGTAAAGAGAACATGATATTCAATATTTCTAAACATGCTAGGATTTCTATACCGAATCGACAATACTGTGTGAAACAAGCCCCGGGGCAATTTCCACTTGTATTATTATTATTATTACCTTAGCTGTTTTAATTATTATTATTTCCATTTTATATGCTGTATGTTTTTGACATTACCCCTATTGTAAATTTGGAAAACTTTCTGTGTGATTAATTTTATTCATAATTTGAGGAAATTAGATGCAATATTGTGATTAATGCTGAAAATTTCATTCTGTACTACAAGTACTGTTTTGGGAATCATTGTTTGAAACCGATTGTCTGCATCACACCACTCCACCTGGAGTTATGAACTGAACATAGGGCTTCCTCATCATATCTTCATTTCTCTCAGTCTTCTGCAATCGTCTTTAGCTGGCGAATGAGCTCTCATTTCCTCCTCACGACATCCTCGATACACCCGTAACTCGTCATTTCCTATCCGGATTCCACTCAACAACCTGCATAGAGTGGGATGTCATATAGCGGTCTTCTCAGTTTATGTCAAGTTCATCTGCATTTTCTTTTAAATATATGTTGGCCCGTAGGTTCTTGCTTAGTTCATTTGTCGAAACCGGGTATTGGGTTAGCGACTTACCCCAGAAAATCAATCTAATCACTAGAGAAACTTACACCAAATAGGTGTCGTGTATTACTCAACTTTACAAGATAACTTGAAGTTATATATGTTTAGCCAATTGAACTTAGACTAATTTGTGCTTTGATCTTTATCACATCACCTGACATCACTTTTTGAACCGAAAGACAAAAATATAAAAAACAGACTACTATTTCCTTCAAGTTTATAACTCGTTGTTAACACTGTGACCTCCAGAATTACGCCAACATGCTCACCTACTAGCCTAGTAATTTTAAATCCGATATCTTATGTAATCACCAGAGTATATTTTCGAAGAATTTCAAGGTACCCACTGTTTTCTGGTGTTTTGCAGCAACTCCATAACTGATATTGGTTCTTAAGGAATAAACTTTAAACCAGCTAATTTGTAATACAGTCTTATTATTATATTATTATTATTGTTCCCCTGGGTTCCTAGTGGAACATTGGGCTTCAGCTGCACTTCTCCACTTGCTTCTGTCTTCTGCTGTACTTTTCACCTGCATCCATGTTAGTCCATACTGTTTCAACTCCTATTCACACGATCTCCTTCATATCACCCTTGCACTGACGTCCCACTCACCGCTTCCCTTTCAAGTTTTACTCAAGTGATGGCCTGACGCGCGCACGATGTCACCGAGCGGCCTCCTCAGCGAGTGTCCAATCCACCTCTACTTTTCCTGCATATTTGTTGGGCGATCAGGCTGCTAGCTAGATTATCATCTCGCTAGTTTTCTAGCCGGTCCCAATCCCGGATAAAGAGGGAGGGTTGAGGTGTGGTGCTAGCTGCTCCACCCCACAAAACTTAACCAAATTGCTACAGAAACTCCAACGCATAAATATATTCAAAATAGAGTGTTAAGTAAATGTTAAATTATCATCCCCAGATTCTTTGTTGATTCTGTATTTGAATAAGGTATACTTTGTTAGGAATAACAGTCAAAAATTCATTTTTGTGGAGAATAAAAAGGTGAACTTTAAATGAAATGAGACTAGAGATATATCTGTATTATAACAGCATAAATATAATCGATAAATAGTATTAATATAACATTCTAAAGTACACAGATCCATAATAAAAAGAAAAACAAGGAAGTCCCCGGTATTTCTAAAATGCCATTTTGATACTTTGATGCTACTTATCAAATTTGCTGAAAATTTTGTTTTAAATTTCTGATTAAATTCCCCCTCTGCTTTATTCAAAGCGTAAGTTCAGGAGTTGTTATATGATCTGCCTGTTAGTATCTGAAACTAATAAATTTGACCGGGAAAAAAATTTCACATTTCTGTCTCATAATTACAATTGAAAAGACTGGCTCAACTGCATTTCTCATTCCTTAGTTCTTATGAATGCGTCATCAAAATTATTTCCAACAACTGTTTTTGCTGGCGCAATGCGGAAAATCAAATGCCTGGTAGATTAGGATAAACAAGCAACAAGGAACCCTAGCACGCAGTGAACCAAACAAAAAGATGTTACCCAACAAATACGTGGAGTATAATGAAGATGGACTTGATATGCGTTGAGGAGGATCTTGAGTAATATGACAGAACATGCCGTCTATTGAAATGAACAAATTAGGCGTAGGTCCTGGGATATAACATGGAGAAGACCATGTGAGGAGGAATTATAAGCTTGTGGGCATTAGTGAGACCTTGTGAGATTGATGTTAGGGAAGGAAACGAAATGAAGATGTGGTCCTGAAGCTCATTGTTTCACTCGGAAGATAAGGAACTCATGAGTATTGCAAAAAAATACTGAAGTAAGTGACCACATGTTTTAATTCAGTCTCAATCACCTTGCAGTCAAAATTATATTTACGTCTTCTAAGAGTTGCTGATATTTCAGTGTAGAATGAATATTCAAGACCTGAGGTTTCAGCTATTGTAAGTAGTCATAAAAACTATGTAATCTTAAGTAGTAAAATGTTTTCCATAGAAAAAATATGTATACAATATGTACAGGTATTGGAAGGTCATTTCACTTTACAAAGTTTCAAGAATTTTAAACTGTCACCGTTTTAGAGACCAAAGTGGAAACTTGCATCCCCAGGGATAAGAGGAGTTTCCTTAAATAATATTAATTAAGTCATAAACACACACATTCACTAAAAATCCAAGTATGATATCATGATTACCTTTCATTCTGTTTTCGAAAATCTGTATTCATAGATTTTATCCTGTCAAATGTCAAAACATTCTATCTTTTGAGGTCACTATTTTGAATATGACGGTCATGTTTATGTTCTGTAAGGCACAGCTTCCAGCGGTCGTCTAGTCATAATTCTTAGTGTAGTTCAAATGTTAGCCAGTGGTTTGATTCATATAAATTTATTCTACCAGCATGATTGTTGATTTGGGATAGTACTAATTTAAATTTATCGATTATTTGGATACCTGAATAGAAATGTTGTGAAGAGCCGACTCAGGTATATTGATCAACTTGATATGGTAGATTTATCTAAACTGGATCTGATCTTATTAACACCAGATGGCTTTTTTATTTCTAAAGTTGGTTCAACATTGACTATATTTTTCTAGATCGGTCAACTTCAGTGCTTTCCAATAATTAGTTCGGTAAAAAAGATCGGCATAAATAATCTTCACCAAATTTCGAATCCCCGACAGAAGGTGTCTTACAAAGCGTTTATCTGGAGTAAAACATCTAAATCAGAACAGTGGGTATTTAAACTATATGTTCAAATAATTGCTTTTAAAGACTAAATTCTTTGGCTGCTAACAAGATATAACCTATCAAGACAGATTTCCAGTTTCGAAAACAGCACGAAGGTCAATCATAAAATACAGTCATGCCTTAAGTATTCTTCGTTACTTATATTGCATACTGTTGTGGAGTCTAAAATTGATCAAAAGCTGTGACTTAGTGGTCTAAACATTCTATTACCAGACTGTCGGCTAGGGCTTTGAATCCCGCTCCACCTATCAGGATTTGGGCAACTATGTAGTATTATTAACCCTCAAACAACAACATAATATTAGGCTGAGTATAAGAGATGTCTTTTGTTATGCCATTCATCACAGACCCTCTAAATGCTATCAGCTCACAACCAACCCATAACACATCACTTTTAAAATAAAAAATCAATTGATATACCGTGAATTCATTACGAGTTCAATCATGAATTGATATCAACCAGAGAACCACCGGAAATTAGGGAGTACTAGAGAGTCACTTCTCCCTAGTTTAGGACTCTTCAGTAAACAAAGGAAGGACTTTCACGTTAAGAGGCAAGCTCACTGACCACTAAGCTGCTGATTCATGACATATTAGCACAACGATCAGTCAAGGTTGTCACACCCAACTTTATGGATCTCACCAGTCATAACTTCCCACCAGAATCTCAGGTCAATTTTACTCTGTAGTCAGCTACTAGTTAGCCTAAGACGTTTTCTTTATTCCTTTACGTTCCCAGTGGAACATAGGAAACTTCAATCTAGAGGCTTGAAGTTTTGGTAACGGTGGTGTTTATTTTTACGGGATGGGATAGGTAGCCGCATCCCCAACCTTTCTTCTTCACTAGTCTTATTACTGGTTTAGCGAGGTAGAGGAGTGCGTCGACTGGGGATCGAACCCCGAACCACCGCTGTGCCACAGACGTACTAGCTTTCAGGAATTGGTTTTCAGATGCACGGTTATTATTATTATAATTAAATAATTATAGTAAACATTATGAAGAGCAAACAATAAAGCATAGTTATAAGCAAACTATAAACCACCTACATTTTGATTTATATATTTGAATAATTCATTCCTAGATGATTGTTCAATGTGTCCATTTTGAAAAGATTTTAAACAATAATTGTGTACAATATTCAATAATAGTAAGAATATATGATATGAAATCATTTCTAAGTAATTATATGGATATATAATACTAGCGTATATATATTGCCTAAGATTTCAGAATTCTTTTGAAGTTTAATCTAGTTTACGCCGTAATGACACCATAATTTGAACGGTATATATTTATCTTAAGATCTCATTTTCATCACGATATGTGATCTTATTATTAAGCATTTAATACAATCAGATGATAAATAAGCTAATTAGAAGAATCGACCTGTGCATTCATACCATATTTGTTTAAGTTTTAATTATACAAAAAACTGTTCAGTTTAATTATGTACTCAACAAACTCTAAGATTCAAGGTCTAATAAATATATATTTTTTTTCTCAAAACTTTTCTTTTTGTAATAATTCACATAGCGTATGATAAAAAGTCTTCAGTTAAGATATAGTTTCATTCTGTTTTGTTAATCCGCTGAAATCTATAGTTTTTATTTTGAAAGATTGTGTGGATATTTATGTATGTATGTATGCATGTATGTATGTATGTATGTATGTATGTATGTATGTATGTATGTATGTTTCAACAAAGTTCACATTTTGAAGTTTGCAAAAAAAACCTAGCCATTTGGTATATGACATTCATTATTATAAAAGCTCAGTGGTAATGTCTATGATTGCAGCACTGAGTGACGCGGGTCAGAATCTCAGACGAGATAATAAGCCCTTCAGGATTGCAGAGACGCCTTGGTGACGAGTGCTAACTAGTACGAAACCTAGGTCGAAGGCTTCCTACCAACCATTTGAGTCTTTTATATTTCCCAAAGAATGAAAAAAAAACAGAAAGATATAGCTTTTACTGTCGTTTCACCACTTACTGCAGGTGTCTTTATCAAAGTAGTATCAGACAAGGATTTACAAAATCTTGCTGATATATACCAACATTAAACATGGCTGAAAATGTGTTCTGAAGCCATGTAGCTGGCTGAACACTTGTTATTTCATTTGGAGCATACAGATGTCAGACAATATTAGAATACCCGTTGAGAAATTAAAAAAAAACACATTAGATACACTAAAAAGTAATCTTGTTCATGTGGAAGACCGAATTTCAAAGGATTCAAGAACTGTCTACGTCTATATACAGTCTGTATATACGTATATCAATAAATATGGTTATAGAGGCAGTCAGAAATGAACTCATTTCTGACGAAGAACTTAAACTTAGAACGAAATTGTCACTGGAGGACATGATGCTAGGAGCGCGGCTATGCCTGACTTCAACAGTATTTCAATTCCAAGGGGAAATATACAAAACAAACTGAGAGAGTTGCCATGAGGTCACCAATATCCCTGGTTGCAGTAGATATATTCATGGAAAGGTGGGATAAGTTAGCGATTGAAACGCTCAGCCCCACTCCAAATGTATGGTGGAGGTATGTAGATGACATATTGACTGTACTTAGAACACAGAATATAGTTGGATTTTTTCAACACATTAACTCAATTCACTTATGAATTGGAGAGTCAAGAAGGGGAGCTTCTAATGTTGTAGCGTAAAAAGGAAAGAAGCTGGAAAGTTAAACACTAGTGTGTGTTTACAGGAAACCCACAAATTCCAACAGATATTTGGACTTCCGATCATCCCATTCTGTGCCAGTAAAAATAGGATTGGTAAAAGGTTTAAGTGACAGAGCACAAAAACTAAGTAGTACCAAGGAAAATCTAAGACACGAAATGAGGTATATAAGAGAAGCTTTAAAACTTAATAATTACCCTGATAAATTAGTCAGAAAGTATGTAGGGAAATGTAAAAATAAAAATAAAATCCATAATGATAGTAGTGATAGTGGTAATAAAAATAACAATAGTAATAACAATAATTGCAGTAATAATGGTAATATTAATGGCGACATGCATGTCAAACATGTACAGGATTATGGTAACACCAACAATAGGGAATATAAATCATCCATGTTAATTCCATACATGGAAACCTTAAGGAGAATTCTTAATAATGCAGGAATAAAATAATTTTGGGGAATTATTTACCCCTACACTATAAAATCAGGTCACATGATTGATTGAATCTGACCATACTGGAATCACTCAAAAATCACAAAGAATGTCTAATAATGAGAAGCACTTCATACTATGTGGAATCCAAATAGTCTGAATGTGAATAAACGATTAAGATAGAGTTTAACCTATGTCCACAACCATCCTAACCTTATGAATTGACAAAGTCAACACAAACATGATAAGCGATTTCATTAGTGTAAAAACATGCTGTTTTTATAAATCCATACAACTATCAAATCCAACAATCTCCATATGGTTTGTTATCTTTACCAATTCTCTTCCTTGACAAAGTAAAGTATATACCATTCTGAAGAACTCTGATTCATATGCTAGATACAAGATGAGATTTTGTAAATCTTAGTTTAATATTATTTTGATAAAGCTATTAGCAGTGGTGAACAGTGAAACTTCAGTAAAAACAACCATCTCATTTTACTTTTTAATTCATTATATCTCTATTTTGAGGTCTTCAGTTTTGCTTTTTGAGATCTGTATCAATACAAGTGAGTATAAACATAAATAAACCCATGGGAGCAACTGATAACACGGTCAGTATTTAAGTAACACTAATTCTTCCTCCATAAACACTTGTCAATTTTTATTTCACATTAAAGTTAGTACCGAAAACGTTACTCACAGAGAAAGTGAAACCTTCACAACCAAGAACCAATCAGCTTAGCGAATACTACAACACCAAAGACATCCACCTGAACTATTACACTTTCACCACAGAATAATCTTACTTGATAAAACAATGACAGAGTGTCATTTATTTGCAGATGACGATCTGAGCACAGTGTATTGCTTATGTGATTATAAGCAACAGCTGTCTTCTTTTGATAAGGAAAATCAGATGGTCAATCGGAAAGGGGGCAACAAGCATCGAGGAACTCTAGTAGGCGGTGAACTAGTCAAACAGATACTGTACAACAAATATGCAGAAAGAAACGAACTCCAAGGAGACATTCAACTAACACAAAACATCGAGCCTTTTAGTGGAAGCCAAATGAGAAGCATTGAGTTAGATATTCAAGTGTGAAATGAGGGAAATAATCTGAGTAGACAGTCAAAGCTTACGGGCAGTTCAAGTGTTGGTTTGTAGGGATTTGGTTGATTGGTTACAGGATTTTATCATGAGCTGACATTGGTTAGAGAACGATTGGAAAACCTGGGAGTACTGGACAGCTGTTTCGTCGTAGTTACGGTGCAGCAGGTTGGGTGTGAGGACAAATATTCGCCGAAGACATTGGCTAGCGGTTGCGCTATATTGTGAATTGGCAGATTCTAAATCAACTCAATCAGAACTACAAATGTTTCTTAATCTAAAGTAGAGCGAATGAATTAAATTCCTTTTCCAGGAGATAGGCACCCAACTATAAAAATTAGTTCGTTTTTCATTCCATGTACGTTTCCGCTGGATAGATCTTTTGAGAGATCTGTCATTGCATCTAATAAGGCAGACAGTGAGAAACGGAATACTTAGTTCGGATTCTTTTTCTATGGTAAATTGTAAAGAAGGATGACAGTTGTTGAAAGCAAACAAGACATCATCAGAAATTACGTTATTATTATAGATAACGAAAGTGTCATCCACGTATCTTTTATAAATGTTGAAATGATCGATTGTTTAACTAAGTTGAGAGTTTGCAAGCTTTGTTATAAAACAGTCAGCCAGCAGGCGACCCCAGTGCCGATCCCATCGCAATGCCATCTATTTGTATCGTAAACAAATATTTGCTTGATACATTCAAATAAGCTGGTTGTCTGGGTATGTTTTTTTCCGGTGCACCATTTGCATAGTGCCTGATGAGTGCATACGTTGAAAGAACAGTGGTCCTCTAACCAATGTTAGCTCATAATGAAATCCTCGAACCAATGAATGGTATATACCTACTCATCTCAGTCAATCAGTAGTATACAGTTTTATACGAATAAATAGTGGATGGTGACTAGCAGTGGAATTCAGGATGCGCATTTCGTCCTATTCGGGACTCGTCATTTGGATGTATCTGCATTGCCTAGTGATGACGTTCCCACCGAGGCTTGAACCCATTACCCATATGTTTGCTTTCTCTTTTACGACTTTTAATTATCAAGCAGCGAAGAAATACTACCTCTTTTTCAGCAATTTCATTTTCGTAGCTGGACAGTCGTATTTATATTACTGAAAAAGGCATTAATTAACACTAGAAATTGCTCAGTCAGTATGACACATATGATAAGAATAAAGATAATTAAAATGATGCATTAAGTGGATAGAGTTGAAGTGGATAAATTACAAAAATCTTCTAAAGATTATTAAATAAGTTGACATCAAGATTTTTTTTAATTGTAGGTCAAGTGTTGATGATAATAACAATAAAGACGGTGAAGATTAATTGAAGTGAAATGAAATGAATTCAAGTGGTAAAATAGAATAAAATATAAGAAGATTACTATGATCAAGGTAAAGAAAGGAGTTTAACAAAACAATCTGGAACACGTCTAATTATGTTGGCCGTAGCTAGAGAATGCTTTCCACACGTATGCGAGAACATATTCTAGCATGGTACGAAGCTCTATTCTACAACACCTGATGGACTCCAGTCACTCTGCCAACTCTGACCATGATTTTAAGATTTTCTTATCCAAACATCCTTTTCATTTTTGTTATTTTTACATTTCTAACCCCGAATTGTACAATATGTCAATCTTCTCAGTAATCATGATGCTACTTTGTTTGAGTTTTATCCGTCCCTAATTGTAATTTTATTAATTTGACCCTTAACCAGAAATTATTCTGGAACTTTCCCATCCATTTGTTATAAATACATGAATGTACAGCCTAGTTGATGATTTCGTCGAAAAGTAAATTTTCTTCGCTGCAACTGTCTTTTTAATGATTTTAAGATCATCTACCGATTCCATGCTAACTTGCCACGTTTTCTTCGTTACAGACTTCTAAAGACAGCTGAGGCCTTGGCAATTGATGACTTTAAGCCAGACCTTTGTATACAAAAGAAGTATGTGCAATCCCTACATCTGCCTTGGCCATAGAGAGATCAACATTTATTTATTTTGTTTATTTAGTAAATCTATGTACCTTACCCTCATTACTACGTTTATTATTATTATTCGCACTTTAAATCGTTTCCATTTGTCCCACTTGTCATTCTAAATCCAAAATTATTTTTTTTGTTTTTACAATATTGAATTCTGTCGTATCGAATTTCATACCATGTTATGTAACCTTTTATATTCGCCTACTAATCCTATATTTATGCACCCATTTCCAACATCTTTACACCTTATGTACTATTCTATATATGACATTAATTGTTTTGCTATTTGACATTTAACTCTGATTATAATCACAAATATTTAAATTGCATTTGAAACTATTATTACTTCATATGTTCACACTTTTGATTTAATTCCCTCACCAGATATTATTTCTTAAAAGCCATGTATGTACGATTGTATAGCTTGATAATAAATTTGTTGCTGAAAAGAGTCTATCGCCGAATATGTTGTATTCCTAATGCTTCAATGGGAATTGTTATATTACATCCAGGTTTATTCAAAGCTCATCATCTTATTACCACAGGTAAATATGGGAATTTAGAATAAAACGTCATGAATTTGCTTAGGGAAAAGTAAAACGTAACGAAATTTAGGATAGAGGTACTGTCAATTAGCAAAACTATATACATATCACATCAGGTTACAAATGCACTTAGATACAACTCAAAAGAACCCCTATCTTTGTGTAATGCTTATTAGGTAGAAGTCTCATTTTAAATAAGCTTTAGCTAGCCGGCTGTCTATGAATAAGAGTGATATGCTTCAATTTTTGGATAAACAGAATGTGTATAGTTTTGTTTACGAGTATACCTTAATAATAGGTATTCATCAGTCTGTTCAGAATCCAAATTGTCAAATGTTCAAGAAGATTTGTAATTTATTCAGAAATTCACTCGAAACTCTGTGACTGATAGTTTCTAACGTTAACTATTCAACATTCAGTGGTTACTGAGTTTATTTTGAATATTAGAAAGACCTGGATGAAAAACTTCGACCGGAACAGGCTGGATTCAGGAGAAACAAGTCATGTATTGATCAAATCGCCACACTACGGATCATCATTGAACAAAGCTTGGAATGGCAGTCACCTCTCCATCTTAACTTCATCGACTTTGAAAAGGCCTTCGATGGTGCAGCGTCGATCGAGATGTGATTTGGCAACTACTTCGCTACTACGAGGTCCCATCGACAGTTATACACCTCATCCAACAGTTATACGGCAATGCTGCATGCCAAGTAATCCACAACGGGAAACTTACGGAAGCCTTCGAAGTGAGGACGGGAGTGAGGCAAGGCTGTCTACTATGGCCAATGATTTTCCTGACTGCATTAGATTGGATAATGAGACAGACAACGGGCGATGAGGAAACAGGCATAAAATAGACTTACACAAAAACTTGGAGGATCTAGACTTCCCCGATGACATATATGTGTCTGATTTCTCACAAACTGGAAGGTATGCAAATGAAAAGCAACAAGCTGGCAGAAGAAGCATCCAGGAAAAATAGGACTTCCCTCAGGTGAACATAGAGAAGACAGAGGTAAGTGATCAAGATTCCTGGCCAACAACAACAGCAACAAAAACAGACAATAATCAGCATAAATGGTAGGAACCTAAAAGAAACAACCTCCTTCACCTACCTGGGAAGCATCGTTTCAACTGCAGGCCGACGGAAGTGACGAGGATATCAAAGCAAAAATCGGAAAAGCAAGACAAGCTTTCATTACTCCTAAGTCTGTGTGGAGGTCAACAGCACTCAGTATCAAAAATAAGATCAGGATTTCCAACTCTAATGTGAAGTCATTGCTACTCACTATGCGGATCATAGACTTGGCACGTCATGAAGAGCACATCAAACAAACTACAGATTTTCATTAACAGCTGTCTTCTCCCAATACTTCGCTCAAGATCAGATGGCCTGCCAGAAAAGATCAAGAACAGGGATCTCTGGGAGCGAACCAACACAGCAGGAACTGATTGTGCAACAAATAGGCAGGAAGAAATGGAGATGGATTGGCTGGCCACACTCTGAGGAAACTATCAAGTGAGTGACATCACTAGACAAGCCATTGCTCAAGTGGAACCCGACTGAATGGGAAGCGGCGAGTTGGTCGTCAGTGCAAGGATGACTTGGAGGAGGTCATGTGAGGAGGAGATGAAAGCGTGTGGGCAGACTTGGAGCGGGATGAAAAGGTTGGCAAAAAACCGAACGCAATGAAGATGCGCAGCTGAAGCCCTATGTTCCTCTAGGAATTAAAGGATATAATAATAATATAATAAATAATCGAACGAAAACAGAAGTTCAATAAACAACTACCTTTTCAGTGGTGCCATTTTTAAAAACTGTAGAGTCGCAACTTACATACATTATTTAGCAAAGTTACTAATGTTATTTGATTCGACACAGTAACAAAGGTGGGACTGAAGGAGAAGATATTTTTCAACTTTTTTTTTCCTAATATTTTTCAACTTGAAATGAAACTAAGCAGGTGAGATGAAAAGGTTAATATAAATCACAAAGGAAATAAAAATCACATTTATAATAGCTTTGAGAGAGTCGTCGGGTAATATATAAAAACAAGCACACAAAGCAAACATAAATCTACCAAAGACATTGTACAAGGCCTCACCATATGTACTGAGAAGCTGGAAGTGTTTTTTTAAAAGAAGCTAGCTAAGCTTCTTCATCTTCCATGGATATAGCCTTCTTTATCCTTTCCTTTTCTTTTGGTTACTTTTTTTCATTCGTTTATTTGGTACTATACTTCTTTTGATGTTCATTTATAAAATATTAGTTTAGTCTGCTTTTATGCGCATTCTGATGACACAAGTTGTCAAATTTCCAGATGGTAAAGATACTTAACCTATCTCTTGTTTCAGAAGAGTACGTCTAATACATAGAATACCAGGCACAGCAACCAACGAGAAATAAAAAAAAGTGTTGAATAATATGATTGTTTGTTCCTCCACTGATAAAGAAACAGAATTACAAGGTATTAAGTACAAAGTCTGTAGTACGAAAACGTTAATAAAATGTCCAAGTGTTGGTTTTCAGGGATGTGATTGGTTTCAGGATTTCATCATGAACTGAAATCGATTAGAGAACTAATGGAAAACTTAGGAGTGCTGGGCAGCTGTTTCATCCTAGTTTGGGACTCGTCATCACTGCGCACCCACCGCCAGCGTTCGAAACCGGGACCTTCTGGTTACAAGACTAGCGAGCTCGTAGACCATTAAACCACCGGGACCCAATCCAGTGGTCCAACAATTCCAACTTCTTCCAGTTCATGATATCGCACGACCACAAGTTAATGTCATAGGCGAGTATTTGTCCTCACGCCCAATCTGCTGTACCCCATTTACAATGAGACTTCTGACTATATTTCTCCAGTTTTTTACCGACTAGCCTACGATTAAGAAACGATCGCAATTTTCGTCTCTCACCAAATGGAGACCAGTTCAAATAACCCTGATATACATTTGTTCCGTAAGAACTAAAGATGGGTACCTGCAATGTTCGTATAATGTACGAAACTGGAAAGGCTGCCCAGGTAGCCGCTGAAATGAGAAGGTACAGAATAGAAGTGTTGGGAATCTGCGAAAGCAGATGGAACGGAACTGGAAGGTGCCAACTACCTACTGGAGAGACAGTAATCTTTCCGGCCACCCAGAGGACAACCATGAGCACACCGAGGGAGTGGCCATCATGATGTCACCAACAACAACCAAAGCTCTCATGCAGTGGGAACCAATCTCCTCCAGGATAATGACAGCCAGGTTCAACTCAAAAGGAAGGAAAGTTACAGTCATTCAATGCTATGCGCCTACAAACGTCTCAGAACAAGAGAAGAAGGAGGCGTTCTACAGACAACTACAAGCAATAATGGACAACGTCCCAAATGGCGATATCAAAATCCTGATGGGCGACATGAATGCGAAGCTGGGAGGAGACAACACAGGAAGAGAACTCACCATGGGTCGTGAGGCCCTCGGCGAAATGAACGACAATGGTGAACTCTTCTCAGACTTCTGCGCCTTCAATGATTTGGTGATTGGTGGTAGTGTGTTCAAACACAAGGATATACACAAGACGACATGGATTTCACCAGATGGAAACACCAAGAACCAAATAGACTTCATCTCAATTTCAAGAAAGTGGAGACGGAGCCTACTGGACACAAGGTCAAGGAGAGGAGCAGATGTGGGTTCAGACCACTATCTAGTACAAGGGACTTTCAAGGTGAAGCTAAAAGCCTCGAGGATAGCTGGGGATAGGCCACAATGCAAGTTCAACACTCAATTACTGAAGGACACAACCACAAAAGACACTTCACTGCAACTGTCAGAGCAAAGCAGGAAACACTACGCGACATCACTGAAGAATCATGCGTGGAAGAACATTGGAAGTCTCTGAAGGCGATTCTCAACGAAACGTGTTCAACGGTTCTAGGAAGAAAGAAGAGACAAGACAAGGAATGGCTCTCAACGGACACTTGGAAGCTAATAGAGGAGAGGAGAATGGTGAAAGAGAAAATGATTCAATGCAAGGACGGACAGGAGAAAGAGACGCTGAGCTCAACTTACACAGAACTGGACAAAGAAGTGAAGAAGAGTGCTAGGAAGGACAAAAGACGATTCTACGACAACCTGGCCACTGAAGCTGAGAAGGCAGCAGGCAAAAAGGACCTGAGGACACTATATCAGATAACCAAGTCTCTATCCGGGAAGAGATCAACACAAGCGAAACCTATAAAAGACAGCCAAGGGAACCCAATTACCAAGGAAGAAAAACAGATTAAACAATGGGCGGATCACTTCAAAGGACTCTTGAACCGACCACCACCTGCAACCCGTCCAGAAATACCAACAACAGCGGGAACACAACTGCAAGTTGACACCAATCCTCCAACGAGAGCTGAAGTCTTGAACGCAATCAAGCTTCTGAAAGCTGGAAAAGCAGCCGGACCAGATGGAATACCCCCTGAAGCACTGAAAGCAGACCCAGAGACTACAGCAGACATGCTGACTCACTCCATTATTGCAAAAGGTCTGGAAGGAGGGAAAGGTGCCTACTGACTGGAGGAAAGGTTACCTCGTGAAACTACCGAAGAAGGGAGACTTACGCCTCACACAACTGCAAGTTGACACCAATCCTCCAACGAAAACTGAAGTCTTGAACGCAATCAAGCTTCTGAAAGCTGGAAAAGCAGCCGGACAAGATGGAATACCCCCTGAAGCACTGAAGGCGGACCCAGAGACTACAGCAGACATGCTGACTCCAATATTCCAAAAGGTCTGGAAGGAGGGAAAGGTGCCTACTGACTGGAGGAAAGGTTACCTCGTGAAACTACCAAAGAAGGGCGAATTACGCCTCACTCTGCAAGAACTGGCCAGGAATCATGCTCCTATCGACGCCAAGTAAAATCCTGAGTCGCATCATCCTGGAGAGATTAAAGGACGCGCTGGATACAGAACTCCGACCAGAACAAGCTGGCTGCATTCAGGAAAGTCAGGCAAATCATGTACTGACCAAATTGCAACTCTACGCATCATCATCACAGATTAAAGCATGGAATGGCCATCAAACCTCTACCTCAACTTTAGAGACTTTGAGAAGGCCTTCGACAGCGTTGATCGTGAAGTAATTTGGAAATTACTCGAGTACTACGGCGTACCCCAAATATTCATCAACCTCATTCAACAGCTGTACGACAACGGCACATGTCAAGTCATCCACAACGGAAAATGCAGTGAGGCGTTTGGAGTAAACACAGGAGTCAGACAAGTGTGTTGGCTTACTATCACCAATGATATTCCTAATTGTGATGGACTGACTGGATTATGCGTCAGACAGTGTGTGGAAACGAGAAGACAGGAATATCCTGGACCGACGTAAAGAACCTAGAAGACCTGGATTTCGCGTGTGGATGATTTATGTTTGATGTCACACAAAACCGAAGACTTACAAGCGAAAACCGATAAACTGGTTGAAGAAGCAGCCAGAGAAGACAGGACTCCAGGTGAACATAGACAAGACGGGGTGATGAAAATAACCAACCAACAACAGCAACAGCATTCAACGTCAATCACCATCAACGGGAGGGATTTGAAAGAGGTTACTTCATTCACTTATCTGGGGAGGAAGTATTGTCTCAACTACAGGAAGTCGGAACGGACGAGGATGTCAAATCAAGCGAGAATCAGGAAGGCGAGAAACACATTCATCAACCTGAAATCAATCTGGAAATCTTCGTCACTCAACTAGCATCAACAACGAAATTCGGTCGGATTTTCAATACTTCCAACAGCCTGTTGCAGACCTTTATAAACAGCTGTCTTAGCTGGATCTATACTGAAGATCAGATGGCCGGGCCGGAAAGAATCACCAACAAGGAATTATGGGAACAAACAAAGCAAGAACCAATCGCCCAACAACAGCAAATATGCAGGAGAAAGTGGAGATGGATCGGACACTCGCTGAGGAGACCGCTGGGTGACATCGCGCGCCAAGCCCTCGAGTGGAACCCGGAAAGGAAGCGGCGTGTGGGACGTCCAAGGGTGACATGGAGGAGATGGTGTGAAGAGGAGTTGAAAGAATATGGACTAACAAGGATGCAGGCGAAAAGTACAGCAGAGGACAGAAGCAAACGGAGACGTGTAGTTGGCGCCCTGTGTTCCACTAGGAACCCAAGGGAGCAATAATAATGTAATAATAATTAAGTCACATAAGGCAAAGGAATAAAAGCTTAAGCTAAGCTTATTAGTACGTATAAAAATGATTGAGAAATATTCTAGAATTATGAACAAATGTTCTGAGTTGAACAGAGGCGTGAAATCAACAATACACGTAGATAAGGGTCAGAAAATTTAGTGGAACAGGAATTAAAAGAGGGGTCTAGTCAAGAACATAGAAAAAGGCAAAATTAGGTTAGAGAATTATGATAACAAAATCAACAAAAACAGTTAAATAAGACAAAGCAAGATTAGCAACTGTTTCCTTTCAGATGTATAAATTAAGTTTTAATCGTTTTTATTGGTTCAAGGAAACGCTTACAACTGTTTTGGGAAGTATAAAGAGACAGGACAAAGAATTGCTGTCAACAGAAATCTACTTGGGAGCTACCAGAAGAGAGGAGAGGAGAATGGTGAAAAAGAAGATGACTCAATCCAAAGATGTGCAACAGAATGAGAAACCAAGTTCAATATACACTACACTGAATAAAGAAGCGAAGAGTGCCGGGAGAGATGAAAGACAATTCTCCGACGCACTAGCTGGTGACTGAAGCAGAACAGGCCACAGGAAAATGAGAAATCAGGACACTATATCAAATAACCAGGCTGCACGTTAGCCGGGCAGAGATCAACTGAGATGATGAAACTAATAAAAGATGTTCAAGGGAACCTGATTACCAAGGAGAAGAAATAAATCAAACAATGGGCTGATCACTTTAAAAGACTCTTGAATCGACCACCATCAACAGTACGTACACAGCTGCCAATGAACACTAATCTTCCGACGAAAGCAGAATTCCGGAATGCAATCAAGCTACATAAGTCTGGCAGGGTGGACACCAGAGCAAGTTGGAATTCTCCTACCCCAAAGCACTAAAAATGGACCCAAAGACTTTGGCAGTTGCTTTTACGCCATTATTGAAAAAGATTTGGAAGGAAGAAAAGGCCCCTACCGATTGGAAGAAAGGCTAGCTACCTTGTCAAACTACCAAAGAAGGGCAGCTTACGCCTCACTTTGCAGGAACTGGTATAGAATAATGCTCTTATCCACGCTAAATAAAATATTAAGTCGTATCATCCTGGAGAGAATAGAAGATGTTATGTGTACAGAACTCCACTCCAACGGAACAAGCTGGATTCAGGAAAGGCAGATCATGTGCAGATCAAATTGCAAATCCACGCATTGTCATCACAGAACAAAGCATAGAATGACAGTCAAACCTCAATCTAATTTAATTTCGTCGACTTGGAAAGGGCCGAGAAGCAATTTGGAAACTTATTCAACACTATGGCATCCAGTGCCCAAATCCTTACCAACCTCATTCAACAGGTTGCCATTTGACAGTGCCATGTGTTGAGTGATCCACAACGGGAAACTCAACCAAGGGTTCGAAGTGAATACAGGAGTAAGACAAGGCTGGCTGCCTATTATCAATGATGATATTCCTAATTGTAATCTACTGGATTATGCGTCAGACTGTGCGTGGAAGCGAGAAGATAGGAATTACCGTACCACCGATAAGAAGACTCTGGAAGATCTGGATTCTGCTAATGATTTATGTCTGTCACACAAACCCAAAGACTTGTCGGCTAAAATCACCAGATTGGCCAAAGAAGGAGCCAGCGGAGACAGAACTGCAGGTGAACATACAGTGGGAGGAGACAATGAAGATAATCAGCCAACAGCAACCAGCAACAACCACCAACAACGGAAGAGTTCTGACAGAGGCTACTTCCTTCACTTATCTAGGAAGCATTATTTCAACCACATGTGGAACGAATGAACATGTCAGTACCAGCCAGAATCAGAAAGGCAATATACACCTTCATAAGTCTAAAAGCAGTTTGGAAATCTTCTACAGTAACTCAGCATAAAGAGCAAGATTTGAATTTATGACACAAATGTGAAGTCGGTTAGCCAGTTCTTCTATGTGGCTCAGAAACTTAGCCATTGTGTCGCAAAAAGGATTTCTAACAGGTTGTAAACTTTCATCAACAGGTGCCACCTTCTCTGGCTCCATAATGGAGATCAAATGGCCGGCCAGCCAGAAAGAATCAGCAAAAAGAAACTCTGGCTGGCGACGAACCAACCAAGAGCACATTAATCAACAAATATGTAGGAGAAAATGGAGATAGATTGGGCTACATTGAGGAAACCATCGAATGAAATCAAGCGTAATGTAGACCATTTCCCGAGTGGAATCCCAATGGTAAGTGACTAGTGGGCCATCGATGCGAGTGTGACATGTAGGAGAGCGTGTAATTAGGAGGACATGAGAGATTATGGGTAATCGTGGATCCAACTGAAGAAGACGGCAGAAAATAAAACAAAGGGGAGATATGTTATTCCAACTAGTTCAATGATATGTAGCCTCCTAAAGCTGTCTCGAAATTTATCTTGAAGGATTTTAATGCATCGATTTCGTGAATGTTGTCTGACAGGTGGTGAGCGATCACACTACTAGAGCGTCTCCACCTTTCATGTGCAAGTTGCTTAAAACATACTCAGGTATATGGCCGAAAATCCATCTTTCTATTCTTCTAACCTACACGCTTTGTCACGTACACATAAGCTGGTATATGCATTCGGGGATGATATAAACCAGGGGGAAGGGGGGACTTGTCAACCTTGTAATATGACAATGAGCATTTTATTCTATAAATTGCTACTAATCTCGTAGGTGGATAAGTTTGCTTGAGAGTAGCATTCGTCCTATATATTTAATTCCTTCAGATACATTATCACCTTTGAATTCAAGAATAAAGAAGACTGGTTTCTTTTCCACTTTATCAGATATTGCCTAAAAATTTGGTATCCTCATAGACGGCTTATGAATGAATTTTTGAGGATATTCATTTTCTCATAAACACTTTTCAATGATAGTGAGATCATTGGTAAATCTTTCTTCCAAACAAAGTTTTTCCAGTGAAGTAGAACAATGTCCTCATCAGCTTTTTCTTTTAGGCCATTGGAACTGAGATAGAGTTAATTCCAAGATTTTTCATGTATAAAAATACAATATCTTCAAATTGTTATTTCCTTCATTCCTTTGCAGTCCTAGTGGATTACTGGAATTTAGGCTTTAGGATTTGAAGTTCTTCTAGTGTTAATGCCGTATTTATATGCGATGAGGCTGCTCTAGCATCACATTCAATCTTCTCTCTTCTCTGGGTTTGCATCCAACTGAGCAAGGTTTAGGAGTAATAGAAAAGATTTGTAACTCAGGTGGATGATTTGCAATTAACAGTATTCCCTGAGCTGGTTGGTTTAGTTGCGGAGCTTTCGTCGTCCTTCTGGAAGACATCTTCAGCGCAGTATTTAGCATAAAATGAAAATATTTAAATTTCTTCATGAGTGATATAACTGCGTCTCCCGGTAACCATCTTTGCATACGTATCGATCATTTTCTATTCACTTGAATTTTAAACTTTCTCCTCACATGATTTACTTTATATTAGTTGGTATATTTGGTCTATATTAACGTGTTTGTTAATTGCATTTTCGTTTGAGTACCAGGCTTCTAGGAATTCCCTGTCACTTTTGGTGTTTCCTCTGTCTAAGATTTTAACATTATACCAATCAAACTGATGTCCATAATTGTCTGTATGCATTGATACTAAAGAATTTATATCATGTCTTTTCACGGCTGATTTGTGTTCTTGGATTCTTATTCGAAGGGGACGCCCACTTTGGCCGATGTAATACCTGTTACAGTTCATACAATTTATTTTGTAAATAGTGTTAATTTTATCCCCTTTTTTTGATCTTTTGGTTTGCACAATATCGAATTAAGCGATTCGACTCGTTTGTGTGCTACATCTATATCAAACGGTTTCATTATTCTAGCCGTTATTTCAGAGATATTTCTGATGTATGGTAGGATGAATTTCTTTTTGGTCTTTGGTCATGGTTCTTTGTACGTGCTTTCATTCGACTTTAAACACTTTTTGATGAAATGTTTTGGATAACCATTCTTCTTAAAGACCGTTTGTAAGTATTTTTCTTCCATTCTTTTCAACTCTGGTGTGCTACAATGTGTTTGAACTCTTCTAAACAATATCTGCACACAGTTTCTTTTGTGAGTAATTGGATTATTGCTAGTATAGTTGAGTATTTGATCTGTGTGCTTTGATTTTCTATGCACTTGTGTTTCTAAATTTCCTGTGTTGGTTCTTCTCATTAAGACAAGTAAACCAACCAATTCAGAGAACACTATTAATTGCAAAGACTTAGGAGTACGTCAGGCAAAAAGAATTCAACCATGGACTATGTCTCTAACGGCTGAGCATTCTACTTATGAACCCTAGACGCATAAACTATTCAGGTTGCATAAATTACTAAACTAAAGGTAAAAGTATGAGAGTTAATCATCTGTGTAGAGTATATAAATATATATAAACATAGTATCCAAAAGAAACGAGAATCTGTGCATTTTGTTCGTTCATTTAAAAAAAAAAGAGATTATATTTTTAACAAAATAGAATTATATCTTATATATTAAAATTTTGGTAATCCAGCGACAACAAATGATTCAATAAAACATTCATTTTCTCCGCGTATTATCCTGAAATAACCATTTTCACCCCAATCTTCATTCCATGAATTTGCGCATAACCAATAAGCAATACCATTCTCTTCACCCCAACCAATAATTCGCACAGTATGCATACCGATAAGATTTCCTGTAATATGTTTATAAATGCCAGATTTATAAATTGGAAAATCTGTGAACATATCCAGTGTTGCTGTGACTGGACCATTCAGCAAAATCTCTTTCTGAATATCTTCAACTCTATTATTTACATTGTATACGATTTCACCTGGAAAAAAAATAGAGAAATAAAAATTAACGATACAGTTGTGCATCTAATGTCAGAGGATTTTCGATACTTAGTAAAAAATGCCTTACGCAGAAAAATAGAAGGTACTTTAGTGAAGAAAATCTGTTTCCCCATCGACAAAGGCTTCACAATCGTATTCATATTCACGTCTAGCAGTCTGTTCTGTCTGTCTGGATTCAACATAGAACTTGGCACTGAAGTGCACCAGTTCCAGTTGCCACCTTCCAAATAGCACACAGAGGTAGACAAGAAGATGAGTGAAGAGAATCAATACAGTCTGACAAGTATAAGAGTGAAACATAATGGGTAATGGTAGAAAGGAATATGAAAGATTACAGAGACTGAATACATCTGCGCTGGCCATTGGCAACGATTTTGAGCCATGTCACCTATTGTCTCCAGCCATTGATTCCTAGAGTTCCGAGGGCCCCTACCCGGAAGTCTGCATCTCCCTACCTACCTGACTCAGTTTAACTGTCAAGGATTTCATGGATTGATGAGGCCATGTTTTTGTTTGGCCACCACTGGCTCTTTTCCAACCTACACCTATATCAGCTAGTAATGCCCGTCGGGGGAGGCGGTGGTTAGGCATGCGCAGCACGTGACCTAGCCATCTCAATCTATTTAACTTTATAGCCTCTTCGATTGATTTTCCCTCTTTGCCCAACACTCTACGCCTAACGTCAACATTACTTACCTTATTATACCACCTATCGTGAGAAAGAGATGGTAGACTATATGTGTGTATGTGTGTGGCATAATTGGTACAATTACTAAGAAGTGGTTTCTAAGAATAAAAAGAAATTTCGTAATTGTCAACTACACAATGGTAGTAAGAGTTTGAAATTTGATAAGGTGGAAATTACGGAATATACACATTGGATCATAGGAATTATTAAAGAGACGGTTGCAACAAAGAAAATTCTCTTCTCCACGAAGTCATCATCTAGGCTGTACATTCATGTTTTTATAACAAATGGATGGGAAAGTTCCAGAATAATTTCCGATTAAGGGTCAAATTAATACATTTACAATTAGGAATTAAAATGCCACTAGTTATGACCCCCCCACTAGATTTTTTTTATCCAAACTTCCTGTCTAATTTTTTTTTAATTTCTACATTTCTAACCTCTAGTTGAACAATATGCCAATCTTTTCAGTAATTATGATGCTACTTTGTTTGAGTTTCATCCGTCCCCTTGTTTATTATGGCATTTTAATTCCTAATTGTAATTGTATTAACCTGACCCTTGACCAGAAATTATTCTCAAGGATTTCCCATCCATTTTTTTATAAATGCACGAATGTACAGCCTAGATGATGACTTCGTGGAAAAGAACATTTTCTTCGCTGCAACCGTCTTTTTAATAAATGTGGAAATTGCTATTTGATGGAAAGCATAGTAGTTAAGTCTCGTCCACTCGACAAATGTAAAGAAGGCGAGAAAGAGAAAAGGTAATGAAATGCACACAGTGAACACGTGACAGTGATAATATATTGAGTCCACTACTAGAAGCAGAAGCGAATGAGCTGATAAGATACCTTAGTTGTCCATTGTTTAGGGAGAAAGTTCATATGAATCATATATTGGCACTAATTTAGTCATTTATTGTGATTCATATTGACTGATTGCTCACCTGGAAGTGACCAGTATCATGCACCTAGTGCCTTGTGGTGCTCTATGGATTTTATAAGCCTACTGGCAGTATGGCCACCGATCTACCTGATTGACAATCATGCTGTAGGGTTTCTTTCTGTCTGTTTTCGACATAGAACTCTGCACATATGTGCACCAGTTCAAGTCACCACACTCCTTATAGCACACAAAGCAGGAGAAGAAAGTAGAAGAAATGCATAATAGTGACAGTAAACAGAGGTGTCAGACAAAGGAATAGCAATAACGAAGAACAAAACAGTTTCATTGGAAATCATAAGTCACAAGGAGTGGATGCATCTGCGTTAGCCATTGAGAACGATTTTGAGCCATGTCACCAATTGTTTCCAACCATTGGCTTTTACCGTCCCGAGGACGCCAACCAGGAAGTTTACATCTTCCTACATGGCTTAGACTAACTGTTGTAGATTTCATTGACTGGTTCCATGTTTTGGTCTGACCGCCGCTAGCTATTTTTCAGCCTAACCCTATATCAGCTTACGTTGCCCGTCGAGGAAGGCGATGACTAGGCATACGTAATACATGTCTTGATCATCTGAGTCGATGTAATTTCACAACCCCATCGATGGATTTCCCCTTCCACCTACCTATCACTTGGCTGAGGCCTAACCTCAATATTGCTCACCTTATTATACCACTTCACACGGGATATAGAACGCAGGCACCTGTGATCAAAGACAGCTAATCTTTTCATGTCTTCCACTCTCAATGTCTAGGTTTCACAGCTGGCCATAAAGGAGGACGGAGCGGACTGATGAGCAGTACACAGGCCCTTTGGTCGATAGCCAGCCGTATATCACGTCTACGCCAGAGACGGCTTAAACTGGCATATGCGGAACTAGCTCTCTGTATCCGTGCTTAGATTTCGTCTGTAGAGTTTAAGGAGATATCATTTCTTTCGTGATTATACATGCACTGCTGACGAGTGCCATTAAGCCCTAAGCCTGGACAGAGAGTTTTCTACCTGTTACTATCAACTATCTAACATTAATACTGTGTATTTTGTATATTACTTGGTATATTGCGCTTTAAAATATACCATGCTGATAGTAAATGTTAACGTCATACTTGAAACAACTCATTTGGAATGTCTTCACAGTATGATTTGAGTAGAAAATATAAATATCAAGGCGAAAGTAAATTTGCCTAAATTTTTGGATACATACTGAATTTAAAAGACTTTATTTAATTTTTGCATTCTATTGAGTAGAGTTGAAGAACATTTTTTTCCCGATACAAATTTAAAACAAGCAACAAATGTGGTTATTAATTATTATTATTGTTCCCTTAGGTTCCTAGTGGAACACAGGGCGCCAACTGCACGTCTCCATTTTCTTCTGTCCTCTGCTTTACTTTTCGCCTGCATCCATGTTAATCCATATTCTTTCAACTCCTCTTCACACGATCTCCTCCATGTCACCCGTGCACTGACGTCCCACACGCCGCTTCCTTTTCGGCTTCCACTCGAGGGCTCGACGCGCGATGTCCTCGAGCGGTCTCCTCAGCGAGTGTCCGATCCATCTCCACTTTCTCCTGCATATTTGCTGTTGTTGGGCGATTGGTTCTTGCTTTGTTTGTTCCCATAATTCCTTGTTGGTGATTCATTCCGGCCCGGCCATCTGATCTTCAGTATAGATCCAGCGAAGACAGCTGTTAATAAAGGTAACGTCTGCAACAGGCTGTTGGAAACATTCTTTGTGACCCGCCCTCCAAGTTTCTGATCCGTATAGAAGAGCTGACTGACTTGACGTTTGTATTGAAAATCCGACCGAATTTCGTTGTTGATGCTAGTTGAGTGACGAAGATTTCCTGATTGATTTCAGGTTGATGAATGTGTTTCTCGCCTTCCCGATTCTCGCTCGATTTGACATCCTCGTCCGTTCCGACTTCCTGTAGTTGAAACAATGCTTCCTCCCTAGATAAGTGAATGAAGTAACCTCTTTCAAATCCCTCCCGTTGATGTTGATTGACGTTGGATGCTGTTGCTGCTGTTGGTTGGTTATTTTCATAACCTCCATCTTGTCTGTGTTCACCTGGAGTCCTGTCTTCGCCGGCTGCTTCTTAGACCAGTTTGTCGGTTTTCGCTTGTAAGTCTTCGATGTTGTGAGTGACATCAAACATAAATCATCCACGCGCGAAATCCACGTCTTCTAGGTTCTTCACGTCGGTCCAGGATATCAATCCCTGTCTTCTCGTTTCCCACTGTCTGACGCATAATCCAGTCAGTCCATCACAATTAGGAACATCATTGGTGATAATAAGCACCCTTGTCTGACTCCTGTGTTTACTCCAAACGCCTCGCTGAGTTTTCCGTTGTGGATGACTTGACATGTGCCGTTGTCGTACAGCTGTTGAATGAGGTTGATGAATATTTGGGCACTGTACGCCGTAGTACTCGAGTAATTTACAAATTACTTCACGATCAACGCTGTTTCTCGAAGGCCTTCTCAAAGTCTATAAAGTTGAGGTAGAGGTTTGATGGCCATTCCATGCTTTGTTCTGTGATGATGATGCGAAGAGTTGCAATTTGGTCAGTACATGATTTGCCTGACTTTCCTGAATGCAACCAGCTTGTTCTGGTCGGAGTTCTGTCTCCAGCGCGTCCTTTAATCTCTCCAGGATGATGCGACTCAGGATTTTACTTGGCGTCGATAGGAGCATGATTCCTCGCCAGTTCTTGCAGAGTGAGGCGTAATTCGCCCTTCTTTGGTAGTTTCACGAGGTAACCTTTCCTCCAGTCAGTAGGCACCTTTCCCTCCTTCCAGACCTTTTGGAATAATGGAGTCAGAATGTCGTCTGTAGTCTCTGGGTCCACTTTCAGTGCTTCAGGGGGTATTCCATCTGGTCCGTCTGGTTATCAATAATAATAACGAATACATCAAATTTCAGTAGAACTCTTCAGCTGAATACTCTACATACACGGATATATATATACTTGTGAAATTACATTGTGGGATATAAGACTGATAAGCAAAGAAACTACATTGAATTAGTCATGCAGGAAGACAGGTGCTAATATTTTCCAGGTCATGTTGAAATAGACAAGGGGGAAGGGGATTGAGAGATTAGAATTAAGATAAAATGCATTACGCTTCAATTACATCACTTAGATAAACAGTTAGGCACAAGAGAATATATCAAGAATTGCAAACAGAGTAATATCAGTGGTAATAGTTATAAAAACAATAACAATAATAATGTTCAAGTGAGTTAAGACAACGCTACTGATAAAAGATAGTTTAAAATGAATCATTAGTTATAAGATGTAGAATAATAATAAAAACGTATTACTATGGTAGATTCAGAGCGACGACCATCTCCTTTTGTACACAGAGACCTGGTTTATAAACTCGAATTGCACAAGCCTGTGCAATTGCAAGCATCTTCTTGTTTCCTTGTCTGCTGACAGTAGTGAATGACTTGACAGTGTCGATATCATGTCCGTAATGCACAAGATGTTTTGTTATCGAGGATTTTGGCACTTTGCACCCAGCTGTTTTCAACCATTTTGACAAATGCTCCATCATGCGAGTAGGAAGTCGCCTTTCCGTACGACCTTTGTATTTGCTTCCACAAACACACTCAAATTGATATACGCAGTTTGAAGTGTCGAGGATTGGCGACTGGTCTTTGCCAGATTGTTGAAGCCCTCGCTTAGTGGTGTTAAGGAAAACAAGTTTTTCAGCGTAATAAGTTCTCTTGATGGCTTTATCGAGTCTTCATTTGACTATTCCTTGTACATCATCTCCTTTGAATGGCGAAATGATATAGACAGATTTCTTCGGAACTGTATGGATAGTTTTGCAAGGGGGTAATTTCTTTAGAGTATTTATTGATGAACTTCTCAGAATATCCATTCTTAGATAAAATGTCTTTCAAAGCTTTTATTTCACACTCAGCTGTACTGTCAGGACAAATTTTCCGTGAACTATTGAACAGCGTTCTGACTAAGTTCATTTTATACTGGATCGGAACAAAGCTCTTGAAAGTCATGTACTGTCCTGTCCATGAAGACTTTCTAAATATAGATCTTTCGATTGTACCATCAATCATTGAGTAGAGACAATTACAGATACTTCTTATGAACCATGGATCAAAGCTATTATAGGGATCCAGAAAGGACAAATTTTTATCAATCTTAAATCACTGTGAAAACCCCCAGCACGATGAATTAGATTCCGATTTGAAACACTGATATCAAGTCATTTCTTTAAAGTGGTTCACAGATTTAGAGCACTCGTCATGAAAAGCGAATCCCAACAATCTGCAGACTTTAATCAATACCTGCCTTCACTCCATGCCTTAAGATTAAATAACCGTCCAGAAAAGATTAGCAACCGATCAAAAACCTATAGCCTTACAAATTTGCCGAAGGAAATGGAGATGGATTCGACACACTCTGAGGAGATCACTGAATGATACTGCACTCTTGGCAGACTCTCGAGTGAAAACCAAATGGTAAATGATAGGTTGTGTGTCTGTGAGGTAACATAGAGAATATCATCTGGGGAGAAAATGAAAGCCTAATGTAATTACGGAGCCATAAAATAGGAATTCGGGCAATAGGATGAAACAGGGTTCCGTTGCTGAGGCCCTATATTCAATCAGGGACCCACGGTAACAATAATTATAATTCACTAACTGAAGTCATTTCAAATAATCAATAGCGAAATCAGAGACTCCTAACAATGCTCAAATTTGTGATCACTGAAAAAGTTTATATGAATAGATAATTCACTTATTACTCCTAATAAGGATAGTGGTCATTCACTACTTCTTTTCACTTGATACACACATTCTGAGTTGTTCTTCCAAACATAATATCATGTAAATATATTTTATAATAATAAATACAGCCAGCTTGTGGAGCTGATTTCGTCGATAAAAAACTTTTCTTCGCTGAATTTGTCTTTTAATTCCTTGTAATCCCCAAAACTATTGAAAAAGAGGATTAAATTCCTGTGGAAATGATATCAGTTTAAAACCAGTAAAAAATTAAACGATGCTGGACAGCTGTGGAAGAATCTAGTGTTTATGAACTTAAACTTAAAATTACCCTGATAAATTAGTCAGAAAGTATGTAGGGAAATGTAAAAATAAAAATAAAATAAATAATGATAGTAGTGATAGTGATAATAATAATAATAATATTAATGACGACATGCATGTCAAACATGCACAGGATAATGACAACACCAACAATAAGGAATCTAAATCATCCATGGTAATTCCATACAAGGAAGGAACCTCGGAAACCAGCTTACGCAGAATTCTTAACAATTCTGGCAGGAATAAAAGTGACTGACATTCAAACCAAACACAAACTCAATTAGAAACAAGCTTTGTCGGTTAAAGGATCAGTCCTGTGGAACCTTTAAAAAGAAACAATTTAGTTTATCTAATACCCTGACAACAATGATTGTCAGGTCGAATACATATGTCAAACTAGTAGAACAGATGCAGTCAGTCAGACAAGCCGAACATAAAAACCTAGCAGAATCTAGATTGGTTGACTCGAATAAGGTAAGAAATCTAGAGAATAGTTCAGCTATACCACCACTACATGTAATTGCACACAACCATAAAATAGGATGGGAAAGGATGACAATTTTAAAATCTAATGTCACAGCAGGGTGGAGGTGGAGATTGATAACAGAAGCTTTGTTTATTGAATGAACTGCAAATCAACACGTGTAATAGGAATGATTCAACACCTGTCCACCCAGATATCTGGAAAATTCTACTACCCCAACGACGGCGAATAGGAGAGGACAAAGAGAACTATAAAACTGAAGTTTCGAAGTCGTGTGGTTATAATTGATATGATTATGAGCAATAAACTTTGTTCGAATCGCCATCCAGTAAATACTACTGTTTCACTGTGTGATACATTAATAAACAAACTGATATGGAATGAACATACTTAATTTTCAATATGTGTTTTTGCTAACCATGGAGTCCACCAATGGTAAAGAAGAGAGTACACAACCCATAGATAAGACTGAATAAACGCGGAGCAATATCAAAAATTGGCAGCAGTCAAAATTCATAAGTTATTTGACTTCTACCATTGGCTGAATAATGACGTGCTTTATTCATAAACTAACCGTTTCTAACTAAACTTCTCATGTTAGCGCAGATACGCACCTTAAAGAACTCCTAAATTAGGAAGAAAAAGTTATGCAGTATTTTTTAGTTTTCAGTATTCCTCTAAATTATCTCACCTTTAGAGAGAATTTCATCTAATTTCAATAAAATTCGCACAAACCCCCGAAAATAAACAATAAATACTCATTCAGATGTGTTTTCTGTTTACAAATCTATGTGCATGAGCATGACCGTAGCTCATCTGGAAGACCTGAGAATATGTCTAGTCTGAATCCTACCGAGGCATAGATTTCCTCTGTCACCTTCGATCATCACTCACTCCAAAGCTGTTGCAGTAAGCCTCACCACCAGATATTTATATGTACAGGGCCATTAAACGAAGTTGAAATAAAACCTTGATCACTGACAGATTTCTGCTAGTATTATCTAAATTATGCCGAACTTTTGACTACTGACATATGTAGTAGATGAGGTACAGGTAGGCGGATTTCTGTTAATCTAAGAAAACTTTTATTTCTGAGTAATTAAACTATACTGAAATCTTGGCTTCTGTTGACATTTTGGCTTCCACTACGAACACTTCGACAATGTCTGTTAATTAGTATTGTGTCCGCATGATGATGGTGACTAGCGGTTGATTTCAGGGTGCGTATTTAGTCCTACATGGGATTCGTCATTTGGATGTGCCTATATCCCGTCCAATGAGTGACGGTGTCCCCAGTAAGACTAGAATCCAGAAGCAATTGTTTCCAAAATCAAAACACCATCTACTAAATCACACGACCATGAGAGTCATCTAGGCGGATTCCACTGTTTTAGATTCCACAAGAAACCTAATACAGTACAAAATATTTGCTAGGCATAACAATCTAAAAAAGAAAATTCTCACTCAGGATTTTAAATATCCTTTGTTTAAAGGACTAGAACATTATTTATTTATTTATGAATATTTATATTCTCATAAGATTTGATTTTATTACATCAAAACATTTATGAATGTTGTAATGGTTCCAATTTCTAACCCCTCTATGATTACGTCGTACAAACTCTTATTATATTTAATAACAGCAGTACCTGAACCAATTATTGTCATTCTACGCCTAACTTAAAGATCAGTTTATTTTTTCATTTAAACTGTATGGAATAAATTTGTTTGTTTGAATGGGATATTTCTTGCTGATAGCCACCTAAGACTAATCGATCTAGCAACTAGCAGATTATCAGTACACCTCTTTATCAAACATGATATAAGTCTCACCAAATGTTTAGGTTTTAGTTACAAAAACTTGATCTATAGAGCTAATGCATTTTTAATTTGTTCATCTATCTGAATGAAGAATGAATTAACTACCCACTGAGTGAAAAAAAGTAAAAGCCTGATTAGTGCTCATGTATCACACACTTGTAAGTTTTATGCTAATTTCCAACTGTTGATTTCTCAGTGATTTAATCTGATTTTCCATTGGTGTGTTACATCAGCTTATTTACACAAAACTCTCACCTCTCTGGTGTCTCTGTCCAGGAAGTTGTAGAATTTTTCGTAATTGGTTTACTTTCGAACACTGATCCTGTGGATATAATCTTGTCAACTATTAATACCTATAACTAACTGTTTGCCATTTTGTAACTGTTAAACACTAACTAATGTCTATAACTGTATGTACTATTGGATTTACATGCCCAAGTCAGTGAGTCTATGGTTTTCATGTCATTTCTGGTAAGTGTATTTAACAGCGATATTATTGCTACGGTTCTTGTTGTCGCTGCTTTCCTTGACGCGACTTTTTGTTGTTGTTCCGATTGCTTTATTTCTTATTTTCCTGATTCTAAGGGGAGCAAACCAAAAAGTTACTCCTCTGTAACTTACATCTCTATATAACAACCCCCTTTTTGGGCGTGAGGCTAGCAACTGCACGCTGTAAACAAAACTGCTGCAGAAACTTCAGTACGATGAGTCTCCTTGAGACGAAAGAAAAAGTATGCGTGGGGATATGGCAAAGCTACCCAGGCTACAGATGATACGGGGAGATATGGTATTCAAGTACTGGGAATATGTGAAGGCAGAGTGAATGCAACTGCTTCACTGACAACGATTTTGCGTCATATCGCCAACAGTATCCACATACAAATGACTTTTAGGTGAAATACATAAGTCACACTAGCAGAACAGGTGCCGGGGGCGCCAAACCTCGCCAGATACTAGCTTGCTAGGCTACTAGCTTACTAGTTTTCTAGCCGGTCCCAAGCCCGGGTAAAGAGGGAGGGTTGGAGCGTGGTGCTAGCAACTCCACCCCTGTAAAACAACCAAATCGCTACAGAAACTTCAACGAATAAATATATTAAAAATTCTAAAAACATAAGCAATAGCCTTACTTTTCGCTGGAATCGGGGAAGTGAAATGACGCAGGCTGGTGAAAGCCTTCGGGAAGCCAGTCAGCCGATGTGCCTTCTTTCGATGAAAGCAAAAGTAAGGATGGGTACCTGGAATGTTCGTACAATGTACGAAACTGGAAAGGCTGCCCAGATAGCCGCTGAAATGAGAAGGTACAGAATAGAAGTGTTGGGAATCTGCGAGAGCAGATGGAACGGAACTGGAAGGTGCCAACTACCTACTGGAGAGACAGTAATCTATTCCGGCCACCCAGAGGACAACCATGAGCACACCGAGGGAGTGGCCATCATGATGTCACCAACAGCAACCAAAGCTCTCATGCAGTGGGAACCAATCTCCTCCAGGATAATGACAGCCAGGTTCAACTCAAAAGGAAGGAAAGTTACAGTCATTCAATGCTATGCGCCTACAAACGTCTCAGAACAAGAGAAGAAGGAGGCGTTCTACAGACAACTACAAGCAATAATGGACAACGTCCCAAATGGCGATATCAAAATCCTGATGGGCGACATGAATGCGAAGCTGGGAGGAGACAACACAGGAAGAGAACTCACCATGGGTCGTGAGGCCCTCGGTGAAATGAACGACAATGGTGAACTCTTCTCAGACTTCTGCGCCTTCAATGATTTGGTGATTGGTGGTAGTGTGTTCAAACACAAGGATATACACAAGACGACATGGATTTCACCAGATGGAAACACCAAGAACCAAATAGACTTCATCTCAATTTCAAGAAAGTGGAGACGGAGCCTACTGGACACAAGGTCAAGGAGAGGAGCAGATGTGGGTTCAGACCACTATCTAGTACAAGGGACTTTCAAGGTGAAACTAAAAGCCTCGAGGATAGCTGGGGATAGGCCACAATGCAAGTTCAACACTCAATTACTGAAGGACACAACCACAAAAGACACTTTCACTGCAACTGTCAGAGCAAAGCAGGAAACACTACGCGACATCACTGAAGAATCATGCGTGGAAGAACATTGGAAGTCTCTGAAGGCGATTCTCAACGAAACGTGTTCAACGGTTCTAGGAAGAAAGAAGAGACAAGACAAGGAATGGCTCTCAACGGACACTTGGAAATTAATAGAAGAGAGGAGAATGGTGAAAGAGAAAATGATTCAATGCAAGGACGGACAGGAGAAGGAGACGCTGAGCTCAACTTACACAGCACTGGACAAAGAAGTGAAGAAGAGTGCTAGGAAGGACAAAAGACGATTCTACGACAATCTGCCACTGAAGCTGAGAAGGCAGCAGGCAAAAGGGACCTGAGGACACTATATCAGATAACCAAATCTCTATCCGGGAAGAGATCAACACAAGCGAAACCTATAAAAGACAGCCAAGGGAACCCAATTACCAAGGAAGAAAAACAGATTAAACAATGGGCGGATCACTTCAAAGGACTCTTGAACCGACCATCACCTGCAACCCGTCCAGAAATACCAACAACAGCGCGCACACAACTGCAAGTTGACACCAATCCTCCAACGAGAGCTGAAGTCTTGAACGCAATCAAGCTTCTGAAAGCTGGAAAAGCAGCCGGACCAGATGGAATACCCCCTGAAGCACTGAAAGCGGACCCAGAGACTACAGCAGACATGCTGACTCCATTATTGCAAAAGGTCTGGAAGGAGGGAAAGGTGCCTACTGACTGGAGGAAAGGTTACCTCGTGAAACTACCAAAGAAGGGCGACTTACGCCTCACTCTGCAAGAACTGGCGAGGAATCATGCTCCTATCGACGCCAAGTAAAATCCTGAGTCGCATCATCCTGGAGAGATTAAAGGACGCACTGGAGACAGAACTCCGACCAGAACAAGCTGGATTCAGGAAAGGCAAATCATGTACTGACCAAATTGCAACTCTACGCATCATCATCACAGAACAAAGCATGGAATGGCAATCAAACCTCTACCTCAACTTTATAGACTTTGAGAAGGCCTTCGACAGCGTTGATCGTGAAGTAATTTGGAAATTACTCGAGTACTACGGCGTACCCCAAATATTCATCAACCTTATTCAACAGCTGTACGACAACGGCACATGTCAAGTGATCCACAACGGAAAACTCAGCGAGGCGTTTGGAGTAAACACAGGAGTCAGACAAGGGTGCTTACTATCACCAATGATATTCCTAATTGTGGTGGACTGGATTATGCGTCAGACAGTGGGAAACGAGAAGACAGGAATATCCTGGACCGACGTGAAGAACCTAGAAGACCTGGATTTCGCGCGTGGATGATTTATGTTTGATGTCACACACAATCGAAGACTTACAAGCGAAAACCGACAAACTGGTCGAAGAAGCAGCCGGCGAAGACAGGACTCCAGGTGAACATAGACAAGACGGAGGTTATGAAAATAACCAACCAACAACAGCAACAACATCCAACGTCAATCACCATCAACGGGAGGGATTTGAAAGAGGTTACTTCATTCACTTATCTAGGGAGCATTGTCTCAACTACAGGAAGTCGGAACGGACGAGGATGTCAAATCGAGCGAGAATCGGGAAGGCGAGAAACACATTCATCAACCTGAAATCAATCTGGAAATCTTCGTCACTCACTAGCATCAACAACGAAATTCGGTCGGATTTTCAATACAAACGTCAAGTCAGTCAGCTCTTCTATACGGATCAGAAACTTGGGGGCGGGTCACAAAGAATATTTCCAACAGCCTGTTGCAGACCTTTATCAACAACTGTCTTCGCTGGATCTATACTGAAGATCAGATGGCCGGGCCGGAAAGAATCACCAACAAGGAATTATGGGAACAAACAAAGCAAGAACCAATCGCCCAACAACCAAATATGCAGGAGAAAGTGGAGATGGATCGGACACTCGCTGAGGAGACCGCTGGGTGACATCGCGCGTCGAGCCCTCGAGTGGAAGCCGAAAGGGAAGCGGCGTGTGGGACGTCCAAGGGTGACATGGAGGAGATCGTGTGAAGAGGAGTTGAAAGAATATGGACTAACATTGATGCATGTGAAAAGTACAGCAGAAGACAGAAGCAAATGGAGACGTGTAGTTGGAGCCCTGTGTTCCACTAGGAACCCAAGGTAGCAATAATAATAATATAATAATCCACATACTGGTTCTTATCTCCTTGAAGAACCCAACCAGGAAGTATTTATCTACCCACACAGCTGATTCAAACCACTTGTCAAAGATATTCAAGTGTTGGTTTGTAGGGATTCGACTGGTTGCAGGATTTATCATGAGCTGACATTAGTTAGAGAACCATTGGAAAATCAACGGGGAGTGCTGCTGCTCACTAGCGACTTACCCTTTTCAGGTAGGTAGTTACCTGGAGTTCTAGTGGGAAGTCGTGACCAGTAGGGTGCAGCAGGTCGTGTGTGAGGACAAATACTCGCCGAAGACATTGGCTATGTCGTGAATTGGCAAAAGTTAGAATTCATGGGTCGGCCAGTGGATCGGGTCTCAGTAGATTAAAGGTATACGAACTCACCTTGTAACTAGAAAGTCCTGGGTTCGAACCCCGGTGGATTCGTCCTGCTGAAGAGTCCCAAACTAGGATGAAACAGCTGTTCAGTACTCCCACGTTTCCCAATGGTTTTCTAAATAATGTCAACTCATGATGGAACACTGTCAAAGATTTCATGAATTGATGCGGAGCTTTAGGTCCTATCAACGCTAACTCTTTTCCAACCTAATACTTTGTCACCTAACATTCTCCTTCAAGGAAGGTGATGGATCAACGTCTCAACAGATTCACAAATCGACATGAGTTAGGAAAACATTTGAAGTAGTAGAAATCTGTTTCACCTTAGTTTGGTTTTTTTTCAAGCTTATGTATTCATGAACCTAAAAAACTTCGGGTTACAACGAGGTGTTGTTCGCCATTCAGCCTCTGGAAGAGAATCCAAACAACACCTTAAATGTGTGTATAATAGCGATAATTAATAATGCAAAACACTTTTCATCTTTCATTCCTAATCTTCGGTTTACTTTACGGTTTCACAGATATAACTGGAATGATGAATCATTAGGTTTGATGAAACTGAACACATAGGTAGATATTCACGCAAATTTGACAATGCATAAAACTCTTAAATGACTATCAAAATGACTAATTCCAAATAAACACTTTGTAGCTTACCGTAGAATTTATCCTCATCATAGGGTATTGTATAACCTTTAATACATTGAAATTCGCATACGGGAGTTGTAAAAATATGCACACCACATGTTCGATATTTCTTCCCGTATTTATAATGTTCACAATGAGGAAATATATACGGTTGACAGGCTTCAGTAACCAATCCATCTGATTGCCAGTAGTGCCATGCAAAACTAGCATGACCATTATGACATCCATGACCACATGTCTTACAACAACTGATTAGATTGTGAACACTCAGGTTCACTTGTATTTTCCCATGTGATTTAATACAAATTCTATCACTGATTGCTTTCGCTGAAGCTATAGCCTGTTTACAAAATAAATAAAACGCATCAACAAGTTAGATGAACTAAACATACTATAAGTAAGATACTAAGAGGAAAAGGTGTTTATGCTAATGAAAAAAACAACAATAAAACAGGATGCTGGGGTCTATGGCTGATTGATACGGGTGTTGGAGATTGCTTACGTTAACCAGAAATATACATACCATCATACTATTTTGATTGATTTTTTCGACTACTATTTATAGCTATCAAACAGACACACACACACACTATAACCTGGAAGTTCCAGGTAACTTAAAAATATGAATTCAGCAGCTAGGAGAGTTAGTATGGCTACAGTTCCGAAAAAACCAATGTTCATAAAATTGCAGTCCCTCGGTGACAACATCAGCGAAATAATAATAATATTATGTAGCAGAGGTACGTTGTCTCTTTACAACCACCCCTATTCTACTTTCGAGAAATAGGGATAAACTACCTAAATTTGCCTCCTCTATGTGTATCTACCAGTTTGACTGCAGCTGCGGAGCCAGCTACATTGGGCGTACAATTAGGCAGGTTTATCACCGTATTTCCGAACATCATGCAACATGGCTAAGCAAGGGACAAACAATATCTATTCGTGGCTTTATTGTAGCACACCTTGTAGATAGTGAGCATAACGTTGACGTTAAAACAGCATTTGAAATTATTTATCGCACTCCTACTCATCTTAATTTTGTTCTACGAGTTTGTCTTCTACATACAGCTGAAGCAATAGGAATCCACCTGAAGAAGCCAAACCTGTGTGTTCAGAAGAAATTTGTATAACCACTTTGCTTATCTTGGCCATCGTTACATGAATGTATAAACTGGATTACTTCTCCTCCCCCTTCCCCTTAAACCTTTAAAAATTATAAAAATTTATAGTTGTCCAAATTATTTTATTTTTTCTGACCACTTCACCTTTAATTACGTGTTATCCTCGCAAGATTAATTTATTCTAACCATTTTTACCTTTTAAATGTGTATTGACTTTCTTCGTTAATTATCAACCCATTGACACTTTGATACTGACTAATTATTGTTAACAAACATATCGCCACTTGATCGGTAAATTGTTGTGTATTGTAATAAAAATGCTTATATACTAGACTAGAGCCAAAGATGAGGATCTAATTGAAAAGTAAATAATTCTTCGCTCAATCTTTCTGTTTTCTAACTTAAAAATGACAGATTTCATTCTGAAATTGTTATTTTGTAAAGATTTGATTGACTTCAAGGTAAATCATGAGCTGATATTATTTAGAGGACCACTGTAAATCATGGAATGCTGAACATCTATTTCTTCCTAGTTTAGGACTCTTCATTAGTATACAACCGTAACTCCACCAGGACTTTCAAGTTATGAGGCGAGGTTGCTCACCATTCAGACCCTTGACCTTCGATCTAATTCCCCATGAACTCTATGATTCAATGGTTCTCTAAACGATGTCAAACGTTATTAATCGGAACGCTTGAAATTATTTGAAAGATTCCATTTTAGAAGATAATAGGCAAGCTAAGGTATTTATGCGCATAGTTTTCCATTGTTTCATTTTTAAAATATCTTTCTGGTAAATCGTCAATTAAACTCAAATTTCATTAAATAATAACTGTAGAATAAATTGGCTTACTTCATCTTTACATATGTGTTTGCTGTTTCAATAAATACGAGCTTGCACTGTAACCGGAAGGTCTGTGATTCGAGCCTTAGTGAGTGTGTACTGCCGATGACTCGCAAATTAGGATGGATGAAACAGGTATGAAACCAGTACTCCCTGGTTTTCAATGACTCTCTAACTTATATCAATCCGTTGTCAAACACGTAAAAACAAAACTAATCCCTACAAACTAACTCTTGAAAATCAATAAATAATACCTAATAATAGAAGTTAGCAGTGAATCTTTAGTCTCCTCCAAGCGTATTCCATGATATAATGTTCCCTGTGTAGTAATGAAAACGAAAGTCTCCTCGACTGATAAATATATGTAATAGGTATCATTACCTAAAAGAGCATAGGAAGACAGTCAAATCCTTGCCTAAGCTTAATAGGCTTTGAAAAGCCCTCAATAGTGTTGACTGTGAGGTAGTTTGTCAACAGCTTCGACAGTAGGGAGTAAAGTGCCACAAACACTTATGCACCTCATTCAACAACTATATGGGGGTGCCATATGCCAAGTAATTCATAACATGGATCTTGTCGAAGTGTCTGAAGTGAAAAAAGGAGTAAGACAAGGCTTCCTAGTATTACCGATGATATTTCTGACTGGAGAGTACTGGGAGAATATGGGGGTTGAGGAGATGAGCATACGTTGAATTGACAGCCCCTAGAAGATCTGGACTCCTCGGATGATTTATGCCTCAGTTCTCACAAACTCGGATATATACAGGTAAAAGTCTACAACATGACTGAAGAGACAGAAAAGATGGGACTTCAGGTAAAAGTAGAGAAGATTTAGGTGAAGAAAAATATACGACCAACCAATAACAACAAGCATTGATCACTATTAATGGTGGATTTTCGAAAAAAGTCTTCTGTTTCACTTGACTCATCATCACTGTCTAAACTTCAGGTCATGACCGGTTTGGAGATGTCATTCTCAGGCAGAATTGGATCAAGAGGGCATGATAGGGGTTCACTAATCTGATATGAGTATGAAGATCTACAGCACTCAGCACAAGGAACACCATTCGCATTTTCAGCACTAATTTGCAATCAGTGCTTCTATATGATTCGGAAAACTGGAACGCGCGTCACAAAAAGCATTTTGCACTAACTGTAGACTTTCATCCACAGCTATTTTCGCTTCTTGATGATGATCAGATGGCCGGCCGCAACCGTTAAGCAACAATTGGCTCTGATAGATAGCAAATCAGCAGACAATCTGCTGTTTCTCAACAAATATGATGGAGGAAATTATCAATGTTTATGAACATTGAAAGTTTGCTCATTGACTTTGGTCGCCATTGGCGGTCAACTTGAAGGCGCGAGTGATTTAATCGTGTACAAGTTAGAAGAACACGAAAGAATACGAATAAAAGTACAATACATTCCCTGTAAAAACATTTGTTTATAGACTTAGTATAGAATATTGATTTTAACAATCGAAAAATACACTTGTCATCCATTGTGTTTTTGAATTAAAGGCAATATCTGTGCTTAGTGGTTGTCGATTTGGAGCGTCTTCGGAAATAATAGGATCTCAGGATTAAGTTCCTTGACAGAAATGAAGGTGGACAGAGCATACGCTGAGGATCTTGTTTACTGACATCACACGCAGGCCTACTTGTGGAATCTGAATGAAAAGAGATGAGTTTGGTATGGATCCTAGCATGGTATGGAGATCATTTTGAGAGGGAAATGAAAGTTTCTGTGTGATGGTGAAGCCCGTTAATAACCACTTCAAAGAGAACAGATTACAATGAGATGTACTAATGAAGCCCTATGCTGCACTTAAAATCCAAGGAACACGAATTTAACCAGTTTCATCAAACGCATTCGTCAGGAGCACAACAGTTAGGACACTCGCCAACCATGCACATGGTCCGGAGCTCGACTCCCGGTCGACAAAATCTTTTACCTCGCTAAGCCATAAATAAAAACTGGTAAATGGAAAGATTGCGCACGAGACTAGCAACCCCATCCTGCAAAAGATAAACACTGCTACAGAAACATCAAGCCACTAACTTGAGGCCCTATGTTCCACTGGGAACATGAAGGAATTAATAATAATAATAAACAAACCAATGAGAAACAGTTTTATCGCTCCAAATTTTGTGTCATAGAGGTGTTCTTACTTCCCACGAGTAATATAACTTGATCTTCTAAATTGAAAGGTTCTTTCCTGTCAATGAAGAGTGTTAGTCAGACAAAATCTATCAGCAACTGAAAAATAAAGTTGAACATACATTCGCATCTTGCTGATGAATCCAAAATAGGAAGAAGGTTGAGTTCTAAATCCAACTTCTAGACGCTGTTACCTAAATAATATTAACTGGCAAGAAATTTTATCAAGAATGCACTAAATAATGCATTTTTTCACCTCGAATGTGTGTAGCTAAAAATTTGAATCCAAAACACTGTGACTTACTGTGTTTTAACATAAAACTCTGTACAGAAGTGCAGCAGTTCAGGTTGCCACACTCCATATAACACTCAAAGATAGAGAAAAGAGAATTTCAAAAGAACTACGATTAGCAAGAATATACGGAAGAAAGAACAGTAAAATGGAAGAAAACAGGAGGATTTAATGTATCTTGGAGATTAAAAATAGTGAATGCATCTGCGCCATCGAGAACGACTTGGAACCACATCAAAAAACGTCTCCAGCCACTGATTCTTGTCATCTTGGGAATCTCAACCAGGCTGTCAAAAACTTCCAACATGCCTGAAACTGACAGTCACAGACCTCATAAACTAGTCCCAGTCTTAATTTGACCACTCCTAACTCTTTCCCAACTCAGTTCTATATCAGTTAACCTTGCTTGACAAGGAAAGCGCTAGATTGACAAGCGTAGCACGTGTCCTAGCCATCTCAGTCGCTGCAGTTTCACACCCTCACCGATTGAATTTCCTTTCTTACTTAACACTCTGCACCTAAGCTTAATACTGGTCACCATGTTGTACCACTTAACACGGTAGACAGAATGTAAGCATTTCTATTCAAAGACAGGTGGCTTCCATTTCCAATGACCCCATCTTACAGCGATAAAGGAAGACGGGGGAGAAGCACTTAGCAATACACACATCCCTCGAGTGATAGCCAGATAACATATATACGCTAGAAGGATGAAGTAAACTGGCAAATGGCATATAAGGCTTTTGTATCCGTGTTGAGATTTCGTCAGTAATCAAAACATTATCCGCTGTTTAAGTCAGGGTCTGGTAAAAAAAATAGATACAAGTCCAGGCAAAATGTGAGTTTTTCTATCGTTTTACTTGTATGCACTTTAGATTGAAAATAGAACTTAATAAGCTGTTTCTCACTCTATCCTTACCGCAATTAGCAATCTATGAATATATTATTTAGCTATTGTTTTTTTCCAAATGCTCCAAACTGCTTATTACAATAATCATTAATTACTGAAAAACTGAAGCAAAAATTCCAAACATTCCATGCCAATTCATCATTCTATACTCTTTCTTTTTACAAATAACGAAGGAGATATGTAACTGAGGTGGATGATTTTTAAATGGCTGTTTTCTCTGCGCTGGATGGCTTAATTGCTATGCCTTTATGGTCCTTAGAAGAGCAGAGGACAAATATCTATCAACTGAAGAGTCCCAAACTAGGTCGAAACAGCTGTTCAGTACTCCCAGGTCCTCTAACCTATGTCAGTTCATTATGAAATCCTATCTATTAACTGCCTTCCAGAAAAGAGGATACCCTCGCAAATCCATCAAAAAGTGTCTACAACTGAATGATAGCACCAACAAGAGATAACCTCCAGAAACCATAAAAAATTCATCATAGCATACACGAAGAGAACTTCCGAAATAACGACTAGAATAAATACTGAAGCCATTTGGAATAGATACTGCATAAAGACCAAGATAGTCACTGCATTCAATACTATATATACACCAAAGACATAACAGTAAAAGAAGACAGGATCAACACCAACTAAAAGGAAATTTTACCAGTTATAACAATCACTATCTTGATTAAGGTGGAGGTGTTGTTTGACTTCGAATACAAGAAAAAAATTAACTGGCAAATGACACGATGTATACCCTTAAATCAGTGCATGCAGGCAACTATGGATACAAATTTGACCGAGAAATGAACGAAAACAGCGCGAATGCTACAAGTGCCAATAGGTCTCCTCAGAGCTTGTTAATCAGCTCATTGTTCACTCAAAAGACATACTGACATGAATCATATCTGCCAAATAACCAAGAACAAGTTACACGGTGAATAGAAGTTCAAGAAAACGGTCTTTACCAATACAAACTTACAAAAGGATAATAAGACTTCTGAAAACAACTAACTAATCATGAGGACAGTCTCAAGAAGTTAGTTATATTATTCACGGAGAATCCTGGAAGAATCATTTCACATTGAAGTAAATGTTTAGGATTTTATTTATTTATTTTTTATTCCTTCACGTTCCCAGTGGAACATAGGGCTTCAAGCTAGAGGCATGAAGTTTCTGTAGCAGTGTTTACCTTTTACAGGACGGGTTTGCTAGCCTCATGCCAAACCTTCCCTGTTTACCAGCTTTATTACTGGCTTAACGGGGTAAAGGAGTGCGGCGTCGGCCGGGGATCAAACCCCGGACTATGTGCATGGTTGGTGAGCGTCCTAACCACTGCGCCACTGACGCACAATGGTTTAAATTTAGAAGGACAATAACAGTTTCTGTAACCTTTGTCACGTCCTAAAGTAAAAATTGTCAGGCACCCAAGTATTTATCTTAAAAAAAGAAAGAATTATATCACTTTTACATAACTGTACTACTTATGCTTACCCAATTTGAAATACACTGAGACTCATCATGTATTTGTTGAATATCTGAACAATTCTTCCAATGACTACGAGCATCAAAATGTTTTGGCACAGTTATATTTACATCTGTATGAATTACAGTCGGAAGACTTTCTTTCCCAATACTTTGATCAATAGACTGTGCACCAATTGGATTTTGCACACCATCTATATTTCTTAGTAGACTATTACTCTCCGCTTTCCATCCAGCTGTTGGCTGAAAAACAAAACGATGTAAATTCCATATCAGTTTGTTTATTAGATGTATCACACAGTGAAACAGTAGTATTTACTGGATGATGTTTCGAACAAAGTTTGTTGCTCATAATCATATCAATTATAACCACACGACTTCGAAACTTCAGTTTTATAGTTCTCTTTGTCCTCTCCTATTCGCCGTCGTTGGGGTAGTAGAATTTTCCAGATATCTGGGTGGACAGGTGTTGAATCATTCCTATTACACGTGTTGATTTGCAGTTCATTCAATAAACAAAGCTTCTGTTATCAATCTCCACCTCCACCCTGCTGTGACATTAGATTTTAAAATTGTCATCCTTTCCCATCCTATTTTATGGTTGTGTGCAATTACATGTAGTGGGTGCTATCTACAGCTGAACTATTCTCTAGATTTCTTACCTTATTCGAGTCAACCAATCTAGATTCTGCTAGGTTTTATGTTCGGCTTGTCTGACTGACTGCATCTGTTCTACTAGTTTGACATATGTATTCGACCTGACAATCATTGTTGTCAGGGTATTAGATAAACTAAATTGTTTCCTTTTAAAGGTTCCACAGGACTGATCCTTTAACCGACAAAGCTTGTTTCCAATTGAGTTTGTGTTTGGTTTGAATGTCAGTCACTTTTATTCCTGCCAGAATTGTTAAGAATTCTGCGTAAGCTGGTTTCCGAGGTTCCTTCCTTGTATGGAATTACCATGGATGATTTAGATTCCTTATTGTTGGTGTTGTCATTATCCTGTGCATGTTTGACATGCATGTCGTCATTAATATTATTATTATTATTATCACTATCACTACTATCATTATGGATTTTATTTTTATTTTTACATTTCCCTACATACTTTCTGACTAATTTATCAGGGTAACTATTAAGTTTCAAGGCTTCTTTTATATGTGTCACTTTCTGTCTTAGAATTTCCTTAGTACTACTCAATTTTTTGTTCATCTCTATACTAGTTGTTCATAAACACTGGATTGTTCCATAGCTGTCCAGCATCGTTTAATTTTTTACTGCTTTTAAACTGATATCATTTCCACAGGAATTTAATCTAATAAACAAACTAAAATGGAATTACTTACTACCACAGTGCCCAAGTTTTACACATATATTAAAACGATGTAAGATATGGCATATGACTATGAAGAAATGGAACGTTCCATTCTAAACCGTCATCAAATCATTTCCAAAGAAAGCCATCTTGATGAACCTTAAATTCAATGGTGATCTGGCTTCTAAATCAGTCAGTAAGATGTTGTTTACAACAAAACTCCAAATGATTATCACCAGCCGTAAGTTTTATCATCTGGCCGCTTCCATGTACATCTATCGATTCATTTGCTTTTGTAGAGTATGGTGTAACTGAAGTAGCTAGAGAATCCCTTCCGCACGCACGCAATATCACATCCAAGCATGATTTTACAAAGGATAAAGGAAGGGTAAGGGAAGTTAGATGCTAGAACACTTGATAGACTTCTGTTATTCTATCAATCCTGAACATTATTTTAAGATCATCTATTGAATTCATGCTAACTTGTCACGTCTTCTTCATTCAAAACTTGTAAAGACAGAGGAGGATTTAGTCAATAATGAATTTAAGCCTGACAGTTGTATATAGTTTCTATTTCTACCTTTGCCATACAGGAATAAACATTTATTTATTTTTCAGGTTATTTATTTAATCTATATATCTTACCTTCACTATTACAGTAGTTATTGTTTTTATTTCCACTATGAACAGTCTCAAATATTACATCACGTGAGCCGCTTATTATTTTAAACCAATACTTGGAAGTTGATCTGATACTCACTAGCGACTGGCACAATTGAAGCAGTTATACTGGAGTTCTAGTGGGGAAGCTGTAACCAGTAGGATACATCAAGTTGCAGATGAGGCAGTAACTCATCGAAGAAAACATTGCAAAGTGGTCAAGCTATGTCATAAATTGGCGGAAGTTAAAATTTATGAGCTGGCCATTGGATCGGGTTCCAGTGGCTTAATGTTCTACGAGCTAGCCTTGTAACCAGCAGCTCATGGGTTCAAACCGTGGCTCTGGCTGCTTACTGATGAAGAATCCCAAACTAGGACGGAGGAAAAAGCTGTCCAGAACTCCCGGCTGGTGTTCCAGTGGTTCTCTAAGTGATGTCAGCTCATGATGATATACTGCAACAAATCAATCAAATCCCTACAAAACCAGATATTCCAAGCATACTCATTCCTAAAATATGGTAAAGATATGAAGATGATGCTTTGTAGCCCTGAAACCTGATCTACACAATTCATTCCTGGAGAAAATAAACAATCTATCTCCCAGAATCCATTTTACTTCGGAAGCAGAATCAAACGTCGGTGAACTACCATTTCTAGACTGCCTGGCTAGTTAAGACGAGAGAAAACGAACATTTCACTATATCTACATTCAGGAAGAAAACCCACTCCAATAAATATTTAGACTTCAGATCATCACACTCCATAAGCACAAACCTATGAGTTGTTTCAAGTCTTCTTACACAAGCGCACACTCTGATAACAGATGAGAAAGAAAAAAAGAAGAAGGAGAGATATCAAACATTACCGAGATTCTCAAGCACAACATCTACCCAAGAACTTCATCACGAAAATCAACACTGACATTAAATGTGGTCGTATACGTACTCCGAAAACATGAACCTCAACACTCGTCATTCCATATAGAGCAGAGACGTCAGACGATATCAGAAGACTACTCAATAAGCTCGACATCACAGTTGTCTTCAAAACATCAGACACACTGTAAACCAATCTCGTCCATATTAGACACCAAATCCCTCAAGATGCTCTGTCGAATTGTGTCTATGAAATAGAATGCTTGGAATGTGATGCGATATACATCGGACAAACATCGAAATACAGAGAAATCAAGCTAATCAGAAGAAATGAACACCGTAAAGCGTTTCTTCGACCACCGAGAAATAAATAAGAGTGGAACTAGAAAAGACTGAAAAATCATCAGCAATCCGTCTACACTCTGTAGAGTCAGGCCACAAAATTGATTTCGACTATTCCATTGTGGAATTAAACTCTACCACAGTGAACAAGTTCTGTTCTCATATCAATATTTTTGACAATATTGAAATAATCCAGAAACATCTCAGAAATCACAAAGAACCTCTGATATCGTCAGAAGCACTCCATATCAAGTGGAATCCAAGTTGTCTGAATAGGAATGATGAACTGGAACAGAATTCGATCGGGTTACAACACCCATCCACCCCTCTCCAACCATGAAATGACGAAATCAACACCAATGTGATAATCAATTCCACTATGTAAACACGCACTGCCTTTGCATAATTTTACACACTTATCACACCCAACAATCTACACTTCATTTTGTTATCCTTACGAATTGGTCGATTGGACTAGGCGAAAATACCCCCATACTGATGAACAGTGATTAAGTTGTTATGTATAAGCTGAGTGGATTTTGTAAATTCTGGTTTAATAATACTTTGATGAAGCTATATCAGGCTATAAATAGCGAAACGTCAGTAAAAGCAACAGTATCGTTTTGCTTTTTTCATTCATCGGGAAATACAAAAGAAACCCTTTATTATAATGAATCCATAACTATTGTTTAAATTTTATTTCAGAATATAGTTTCTTAAAATTTATGCGTATACGATTGTTCATCTCGGTGATAAATTCTTTTAAAACACTCTGCCTACTGTTCTTGCAAACCTTCTTACTGAAATAAACTATTAATTAGTCACCTGCAGTTTGAAAATTGATTTATAGATTTTTTTTTGTAAATGAATAGAAACTGAATAATGACATCTCCATGTTCATACATTACGCTATGCATCACGTTAATTAAGTTAAGTGAATCATAAACAACTATCTCCTTAGTACTGATTTTTCATGCTGACTAAATCTTTAGAATAATTTTTAGACAGAAGTATTCAAGTGCTTCCATGTGATTCTGTCTGTCTGTCTGTTTTCGACATAGAACTCTGCACATATGTGCACCAGTTCAAGTCGCCACACTCCACTCCTTGTAGCACACAAACCAACAGAAGAAAATCAAAGAAATGCATAATAGAGACAGTAAACAGAGGTGTGAGAGTAAGAAATAGTAGTAACGAAGAACAAAACAGTTTCATTGGAAATCATAAGTCACAAGGACTGGATGCATCTGTGCTATCATTCATAACGATTTTGAGCCATATCGCCAATTGTTTCCAACCATTGGTTTTTACCCTAACCAGGAAGTCTACACCTTCCTATGTGGCTGGCTTAAACTAACTGTTGTAGATTTCATTGACTGTTGCCGTGTTTTGGTCTGACCGTCGCTAGCTCTTTTTCAGCCTGACCCTATATCAGCTTACATTGCCCGTCGAGGAAGGCGATGACTAGACATACGTAACACATGTCTTGATCATCTGAGTCGATGTAATTTCACAACCCCATCGATTGATTTCCCCTTCCACCTACCTAGCACTCGACCTATGCCTAATCTCAATATTGCTCACCATATTATACCACTTCACACGGGAGAGAGAACTCAGGCACCTATGATCGAAGACAGCTAATCTTTTCATGTCTTCCACTCTCAATGGCCAAGTCTCACAGCTGGCCATAAAGGAGGACGGAGCGGACTGATGAGCAGTACACCCACCCTTTGGTTGATAGTCGGATATCACGTCTACGCCAGAGACGGTGTAAACTGGCATATGCGAAACTAGCCCTCTGTATCCGTGCTGAGATTTCGTCGGAGATCAACCCATTGGCACTGGCTGATGGTACTTCCGAAATAAGTGAAGCGGTCAACGTGTGACTCATGTGATTCAGAAACATGACGTATCACAAAACCATTTTGAACATTATCAACAGATATCTTTGCTGACTTCATACTTAATATCAGATATCCGGCTAAAAATGTTAAGTTCCTGGAACGAACCAGAAGATAACCTATCGCCAAAAAAATATACAGAAGGGAACGAAGTTAAAATTGGATCTACACTCAGTAGACCTTCGAGTGATATCACGTGCCAGGCCCTAGAGTGAAGCTTGAATGAGAAGCAAACAGTTAAGTGTCTGAGGATGATATATAGAGAAGATCATGTAAGGAGGTCATGTGAATCAGTAGACATTCACTGTTCCATTAGATGGGTAACTAAACGAGGTGATAAACGGACCATTAGCTGTTGAGTCTCGTAACTCACCTGGTACACTACCAGATTAGCAGCTGAAAGGCGATTGGTCTGAGTGCTGAGATGGCTCAGACTTCCCATTTCACCTTAAATCAGCACTCATTTTATTAATAACACTAACAGTTTAATAAACTAATGTGGAAATCACTTTAAATAAAACAATGAATTGTAATAAATTCCATAAATCACAACACGTAGTTTTTAAAAAATGTAATATTCACTTACATACTGATTGATGTAATCCACTAATTGATTATCATCAGGTTGAAATAAGTCCTCCTGACATTCTACGTAAAATAATAATATCCAGTTGAATATTATTGTAAAAAGAATCATCGTTGAATGCAGCCATTAAACAATAAGTCGTAATAAATGAGTTGTATGCATGCCTAGTAAAGAAATGGACTGGTTAAAATTTTTTGTGTGTGCTAACTTTAATTTTAATAGATAGACTAACTCACTGACACACACACGCACACGCAACCAATCGATTTCATACTATTTTCAAACACTTACTATTTTGCTTTAGAATTATGTATGTATTATTTCTGTTCATATGTATTCTCAATTTAGCGTTTATGTTGTGTTAGATAGATAGATAGATAGATAGATAGATACCTTTTAGCTGTTCTGTATGTGTAAACAGAGTTTCGTATAATTCATCTCAGTGGGTGACTTACCCATTAATTTATCTGGCTGGCTGACTGACTGGTTGGTGTTATCAACTATTAATAGTTTGCATAAGAATGACATAATGCTGGTATGCTTGTTTCTCTGTTTGTTTTAACCGTGTATAAACAGTTAATTCACTGCACAAGCTTACCGAGGCGATAACAAACTGTACTGTCAGTAAGGAGTACCCACCTTCCCCCATCTTTGTTTTATTTTAATGGTAAATTTATTAAAAGAATTGTTGTAACTGACTTCAGTGACTTATGGATCTACTTGTTACTGAGGTATAGCCTTGTTCAATTCGAATATACGGATGATATAGTCCTTCTAGGTGGAGACACTTACAAAATATAGAATCTTCTAAACACTTTGAGTTAAAACCTTTGAATGTTTGTCATGCGATTCACTCCTGTCACATGTGCGACGATGCTAGAGGGATGAAATACATCATCTTCCAGCTTGAAGATAGGGGTTGAAGTGTGTTGATCACTTCACTGGTTTGGAAAGTCCAATCAGCCCTAATGGATACGAAAGGTTCTTGAAGTTCTTGTGGCGCTTACTAACTTACATTATCCCTGGTGTAGAAATGATGTCCGTCTATCGATCAAAGGATGTGAGTACTAGGCAGCAATTTGTTCTGCTCTCCTTCACTAACTTCACCGACTGAGATAGCTAGGACACGTGTTACACATGCTCAGTCATCTTCTTCTTCGTTAAACAATGTTAAAAACCATGAGATTAGGTTATTATTATATTATTATTATTATTTTCTTTAATTCCCCAGGGAACATAGGGCTTCAGCCACGCGTCTCCATTGTGTTCGGTTCTCTGACAACGTTTTCACCTGGCTAAGAGTTTGCCCACACGCTTTCATCTCCTCTTCACATGACCTCCTCCAAGTCACCCCACCCTCGCACTGACGACCAACTCGCCGCTTCCCTTTCGGGTTCCACTCGAGCAATGGCTTGTCTAATGATGTCACTTGATGGTTTCCTCAGAGTATGACCAACCCATCTCCATTTTATCCTGCTTATTTGTTGCACAGTCGGTTCCTGGTTGGTTTGCTCCCAAAGATCTTTGTTGTTGATCCTTTCTGGCCATCTGATCTTGAGTATTAAGTGAAGATAACTGTTAGTGAAGGTCTGTAGTTTGTTTGATGTGCTCTTTATGACGTGGCGCCAAGTCTCTGATCCGCATAGTAAGTAGCACTGACTTCACATTGGACTTGAAAATCCTGATCTTATTTTTGATGCTGAGTGATGTTGACCTCCACACAGACTTGTGAGTAACGAAACCTTGCCTTGCTTTTCCGATTCCGGCTTTGATATCCTCGTCAGTTCCGCCTCTAGTTGAAACAATGCTCCCCAGTTGGATAGGTAAAGGAGGTTGTTTCCTTCAGGTTCCTCCCATTTATGCTTATTGTTGTCTGTTCTTGTTGTTGCTGTTGGTGTTGGCCAGGAATCTTCATCACCTACTTCTGTTTTCCCTATGTTCATCTGAAGTCCAATCTTTGATGTTGGTTAAATCAACACCTGAAATCAGTCAACTAGGTCTATCACTGTTAGTGTGAGCTACTTTTGCAGAGCAGCGCAGAATGCCTGGTTGAAGTCCTCGGAGTGCTAAGAATGAATTGCTTGAGATTGTTAGTGATACCACTTAAAATCGTTCTCACTGGAGCAGACTCATTCACTCTTTGTAATCTCCCAAATCGATCAAATCTTCATATTTTCCTATGTTACTACTCTTTCTCTCTAACACTCCTAATTACACTCCTTCTGAATCTCTTCATGTTCCCTTTTCTCTACTTTTTTGTGTTATATGGAGTGTATGTGTGTGTGTGGCAACTTCGACTGCTGTACTTTTGTGCAAATATCTATGTTGAAATTCAGTCAGTCATGAGTCTGAATCTGCAAGATGACCTGTTGAAAATCAGTAAGTATTGTAATACCCACAACTTCCTGGAGCATCCAGAGCAGCATCATTACACTTAACGAAACCGGGACATTATCATTCGCTTATTCGATTGAAATCCTATACCCCATGATTTCCAACCTCTGTAAACTTAAAAAATACTAAAAATCAATCGAATCCTTTAGCTTGACGATAGAATTATTAGGTTTATTACTAAACATGGACTCACTTATAATAGCACTTTTACTAGGATTAATGTGTTAAATTAGCTTATGTATTTTTCAGTGACATTTTTCACTGCATTATTAACCTTCATGCGTATGTGCATAAGATTTCATTCGCGATAATTTGTAAAATTCATACGTTAGTGATTTTATGTAGATATTATTCTGTTAGGTATGATAAATTACCTATGATTATTATTATTATTTTAATGGTATCTAGAGAATCCAATCTGATGCATTGAATTGATAAAATAGATAAGGATTAATTACGTTATTTTAAAAGTTAGCAAACTTCTATATATTTACCTAAATTAATTAGTTATTCCGCCTACAATAGAATGTACTGAGTGTTGAAATACTTGGTCTCTGTTGAAATCTCAGCACCCAAGTGCAGCCTGTTTGACGGTGTCCAATGGGTGATATAACAATAAAAACAAAAATAATTTACTTTATTCCAAAACAGTACTTGTGATACAGAATGGAATTCTCAGCATCTTACTATAGCACTGCATCCAGTTCGCACATTAACAACAAATAAAGTTCTACATAGATTAAGGGTAATCTCGGTTAGTTCTGACAACAACAAAATGAACAGAGTGTTTGAAGATGTTAGAAAAGTAGATGCTTGCATATTTACTGGCGTAAGCGGTAACAAAACGGTCGAGATATACAGAGTGTGAAAGAACGAAGAAGAGTGTTTTAAGTAGAGTTTGTAAGGAAGAGAGAAACAAAACAGCACATAAGAAAAAAAAGAAAGGAAACGTTGTACCTATAAATGATATGAGTTGGAAAGACAAGATCCAATTGTTCTACTGACTGTTTATTAAGTTATCAATTTCACGCCTAATGCTTTCTTCATCGCACACAACACGAGCTAAGTAGGGAGGGTATGGTTGAGTTTTTGAACTTGCTAGTGCGAGCATATAGTTTTCTATATAAGATTCTGGCCCTGTCTGAAGAGATACAAGGGGAGAGTTGTGAATGAAGAGGGTGGTGTGAGTTAGATAAAATGGATTTAGCTCATTTTTTCACATGAGACCATATGCCTGTCAAACAGAATATTAACAAGCTGGCTAAGGGGCACGTTGCTTGCCCTGCTGACAACCTTTAACATCCTGCGAAATAAAGTATAGTCTTTCTTCCGTAGCCCAGGAAAGACTAAGGGGGAACAATAGAGAATAATAGGCAGAATACGGAAGTTAACAAATTGTAGGAGTAAGGGTTGGGTTACACCAGAATGTCTTAACTTCTTGATGTAGAAGGTAAGACGGAATATTTTCTTGGAAATCGTCAAGATATGAGACGACCAGGAAAGATCAGAAGATAGAGTGACGCCTAGGTATTTAATTTCCGACTTGGTTTCGATTTCAGTGCCATCTATGTTGCACATCTCGTGAGTCCTAACCAGTTTGTTTAGGTCAGATTTGTGCCTAAAGGTGAAATTAACTGTTTGGCATTTGGAGGGGTTTAAGGTGAGACCGTTTTCCTTGGACCACTGGCTGATTTCTGATAAGAAGCCATTTAGTTTAGAGCAGTCACTTTGACATTTGACAGGTAAAGATACAATTAGGTCATCAGCATATTTGACAAAGTTAATGTCATTTGAAGATGGTAGGTCATGTAGAAAGAAAGAAAAGAGAAGTGGGGAGATTACAGCTACCTTGGGGGACACCAGCTTCAGTGAGCACAGCAGAGGAGGATTGGCCTTTGTATACAGTGTACTGCATTCTGTTTGAGAAGTAGGAATGCAACCAGTTAGTGACCCAGGACTCGGTTTGTGTCATGAAGAGCTTATTTAGCAAGAGACATGTAGGTACAGAGTCGAAAGCAGAAGTGAAGTCAAGAAACGTGCAGCGGACGTATTTGGCACCTTTATCTAATGATGAGACGACACTGTTGCGTAAGACGGCTGCAGCGTCTAAAGTGCTCCTACCCTGTCTATATGCAAATTGTTTGGGGTCTTCGAAACTTTTAAGGGAGGGTTCGAGTTTAAGAAGTACTAGTTTTTCCACAAGCTTTCAAAACAGGGAAGTGATGGCAATGGGTCTGAACTTTACGTTCTTGCTATTACCAGGTTTAGGGACAGCGACTATTTTAATGTCTTTCCATGCAACAGGTACAACGTTTTTGGAGAAAGAAGCATTTAGGATGTTAGTAAGTGGAGAACATATAGCATCTGCACATTGTTTTAGAACATATGCAGGTGCACCATCAAGGCCAAGGCTACGTAAGGGCTTAAGCATTTTAAGACATTTTTGAACATCAAGAGTATTAAAGTCATGAAAGTTATCAGCTACATGATTTGTAACGTTAGAAGTAATTATAGTAGAAGGAGAACGTATAAATGACTGATTAAGAACGTTAACATCATAAGAGGGAAAAACATTACATCGCTTACTATTGGCAGTAATTTCATTGAAAAGTTTCCACATGCTGATAGGAGATTTGCATGATAAAAGTGTATGGTTATACATAGCATCGAGATTTTTGATTTCAGATTTGATTTGAACATTAATCTTTTTAAATCCTAACTTATCTTTGGATTTATATAATGTTTCTTTTTGCCTGCTAAGTTGTTTGAGATGAGGAGACGAGAAGCGGTCGAAGTGTTTGAATAGTGTTTGTTTGGGATAGAATATATCAAGTCAGAACTTAAAATAGTCCGTTATATTGGCGATTGTGTCATCTAATGTACTTTCATAGAATAGATCCCAGTTGGTATCTTTTAACATGCATCTTAGGTTGAGTAAGTTGTCAGATGTGTAGCATCTTTGTTGTGCTTTCATAGACAGGTGTGTGAAGACTTTAATATTCGTTTTACTGTCTATTCTTGGTAAAAACGCGAACAACACAGTGATCAGAGATAAGTATCGGTGCACGTTTACGTCTTTCATATATTCCTTCGTCGTTTGTGAAAACTAAATCGAGTGTTTTGTCAAGTCGAGTGGGAAATTTGACTATGTTTGTGTAACCAAGTGCTTCAAGAAAAGAGCAATCCGAGGAGTTGAATGTTGTAATTTGGTTGATGATGACTAGCAGTAGAATCCAGGATGCATATTTACTCCTATTTCACACTTGTCAACTTGGTGTGTATCTGTATCCACAAGGAGTGATAGTGTTCTCAATATGACTAGAAATGAGTAGGAATATGACTCCTTGGGGATACAGGTATATCCAGATAACAAGTCTCAAGTAGGACTAAATGCTCATCCTGGATTTTATTGCTAGTCATCATCAAGTAAGTAATTATTAGTGAACTTATATTATGAATCTTATCCCTTTTCAGTAACGTTCCTCTTAGATGAATGAATACAAATGAAGTAAAACTACTGAAAGAATTTGCAAACTCTTTCAGGTAATAAAATTGTAATTAGGTATGTTCTATTTGATCTGATTATATTGCGAAACTTTAGTTAAACAATTTTTTCTATCTACTGACTTCTAATATTCATTATAAAAAGGGAGGCACCATAGTACACAGAGAGGCTGGTCTTCGGTGTATCCAGGACTATCTGATTTTCAACAGTTTTCTAAATGACATCAGTTTGTGGTTTAACTTCATATCGCTCAAGTCACTGTAAGGCAGTAATTTAGAATTATCCTGATGATCATTAGTGATGCATTATGAAATGACGTTTCTGGAGTCCTAGTGAGAAGTCGGGACTAGCAGGCTACGTCAAATCAGGTTTGAAGATAGATACTTGCCTAGGACATTGCTTGACGATAGCACTTCATATTGCAAAATGATAGAAGTCAGAATTCATGAACAGGCTGTTGGACACAGGTCCATCACCTGAGTGGTCAATAGGCTTACCTCGTAACCTGAAAGTTTTTGGTGAGTTCTGATGAAAATTCCCAATCTAAAACAGGACATCTATCCAGTACTTCTTGGCTTTCAATGAACTTTTAATTGTTGCTAGTTTGTGTTCTGACTTGAAATCAGTTAAGTCTTTACAAATCAACACTTGAAAATGTCATGTCACATAGCTTAATGATGCCTCTATACACTTGCTGGATAGTACTTAATCAAGACTTCATATTATCCATTTATCAAATAATATGCCTTAATTTTAGAAAATCCTGAAAGCTTGGAACATTTGCCAACTTTTCTCTTCATCTTTAGGCCATACTGAAACGAAAACTTGACAAAGAAATTGGTATTTTGGGGTCGCGATAAATCAAAAATCGGTAGAAGTTAGAATTCATGCGCTGGCCATTGAACCGGGTCTCATTGGCTGAATGGTCTACGAACCCACTAGCCTTGTAACTTGAAAGTCCTGGGTTTGAGGTCCGGTGGTGGTTGCATACTGCCGATGATTCCCAAACTAGGATGAAACAGCTGTCCAGTACACCCAGCTGGTTTTTAATGGTATGATGATGATGATATGATATGATGACATAAATCCCTGATCAACTCGTTAAAACAAAACTTCTCCTTTCAAACTAACTATAGAAAAATATTTCTGTGTGTATACCTTATCTTCAAGGCACCATTTCCACAGATCTTCTGTGTTGTGCTACTTCAGGGCTTCGTAATGTGTTTCTTCCACGTCCCCCGTGTATCTCCACAATGCTGTATCATTCACCTTCTTTAAAATCAAATTTATCTCCTTGCCACTTGATTTTTTATAGCGATGAACGTCCGTTTACATACTACTGATAAATCTTATCAGTAGCACTCGCCACATTACGACTTACATCCTTATTAAAGAGCATTTTCTCATTTTTTTTGGCAATACCCTTGATCTATTAAATAGACATGCCTGAGGTATATTTTTCTGATGTCATTTCTTCTAAGGAGAGTAAAGGCTCCCAAGTAAAGATCTCTTTCTTCATGCTTATTTCTCATTGGTTCTGCTTTTGGACATAGATGCCTCACTAGTAATCATTCACTAACTTAAATTCAAAGTGTATTAATAGGTAGAATTATTGTTATAAGAGGACAAAAAGCACAAATCTATTCAAGCGACAGTTAAGTTCCTATCTGAGTGAATAGTGTAAGCCGAAATTGGTCAGACAACTGAAGCTCACATTTAACCATTGAACTTGGACTAGTGCTTAAACACAGTAGTCTTGTTAGTCAACATTCAGTAATTAGTTTTTCATATATTTATTCTTCTTAATGAATTTGAACAAAGCAAGAACTACAGTTTTAGCAGAATAAAATGGTACCATCTTTTATTTCGTTGCCTTCTCGTCAGCTGCTTACATGGCAAAGACATTATTAAATATATCTACAACAACAATTTTAACGTACTTGCACAGAGTTAAGTTTAAACAAAAATCAATCGATCAATATACTTATACACTAAAAATATATACATATATAAATATGCAATATTAACCACTATTCCGAACAATAATAATCAAACACAATGGAAACTTTTAGCATTTCACATTCGGAGGAAAGAGAGGTGAAATTATCCAGTTACCATGTCAAAGAAAGGCTGATAACCGCTTCTTTCTGGACGCATAAATCAGGTTTCAGGCGCTTGATGGAAATGACTTCAGCAAACTTAAGCAGAATTGAGCTATTTTGCTTATAGATAATTTTGAACGACTTTTCAACGTTCACCTCATGACCCGTGTCGAGAAGATGCCTGGTGATGGCACTGTTTAAAGCATTTGTTCCCTTTAGACGTAAGCTTTTTAGTACATGTTCAGAAAATCGTAGATATGCTCTTATTTTTTTAAAACAAACATATTCCATTATAATAAAGGGTTTATTTTGTATTTCCCGATGAATGAAAAAAACAAAACGATACTGTTGCTTTTACTGAAGTTTCGCTATTTAATGCCTGCAAAAGCTTCATCAAAGTATTATTAAACAAGAATTTACAAAATCCACTCAGCTAATATATAACAACTTAATCACTGTTCATCAGTATGGGGGCATTTTCGCCTAGTCAAATCGACCAATTGGTAAAGATAACAAAACGAAGTGTAGATTGTTGGGTGTGATAAGTGTGTAAAATTATGCAAAGGCAGTGTGTGTTTACATAGTGGAATTGTTTATCACATTCGTGTTGATTTCGTCATTTCATGGGTGGAGAGGGGTGGATGGGTGTTGAAACCAGATCGAATTCTGTTTCACTTCATCATTCCTATTCAGACAATTTGGATTCCACTTGATATGGAGTGCTTCTGACGATATCAGAGGTTCTTTGTGATTTCTGAGATGTTTCTGGATTATTTCAATATTGTCAAAAATATTGATATGAGAACAGAACTTGTTCACTGTGGTAGAGTTTAATTCCACAATGGAATAGTCAAAATCAATTTTGTGGCCTGACTCTACAGAGTGTAGACGGATTGCTGATGATTTTTCAGTCTTTTCTAGTTCCACTCTTATTTATTTCTCGGTGGTCGAAGAAACGCTTTACGGTGTTCATTTCTTCTGATTAGCTTGATTTCTCTGTATTTCGATGTTTGTCCGATGTATATCGCATCACATTCCAAGCATTCTATTTCATAGACACAATTCGACAGAGCATCTTCAGGGATTTGGTGTCTAATATGGACGAGATTGGTTTGCAGTGTGTCTGATGTTTTGAAGACAACTGTGATGTCGAGCTTATTGAGTAGTCTTCTGATATCGTCTGACGTCTCTGCTCTATATGGAATGACGAGTGTTGAGGTTCATGTTTTCGGAGTACGTATACGACCACATTTAATGTCAGTGTTGATTTTCGTGATGAAGTTCTTGGGGTAGATGTTGTGCTTGAGAATCTCGGTAATGTTTGATATTTCTCCTTCTTCTTTTTTTCTTTCTCATCCGTTATCAGAGTGTGCGCTTGTGTAAGAAGACTTGAAACGACTGATAGGTTTGTGCTTATGGAGTGTGATGATCTGAAGTCTAAATATTTATTGGAGTGGGTTTTCTTCCTGAATGTAGATATAGTGAAATGTTCGTTTTCTCTCGTTTTAACTAGCCAGGCAGTCTAGAAATGGTAGTTCACCGATGTCTGATTCTTTTAAAGGTAAGAATCATACTAAGACTTTATGTCATTTTGAGCATGTTTTTCGTTTTCTCTGCATAGTAGAAAATGTATTGTTAATATATTTTTCTCTCGAGTTCTGAGTGGAACACAGACCTTTGGGGCGGCATCCCGACTGCATTCGATTCTCTGGTGTTGACTTCAAATGGCTACATATGCCTCATAACCTAAATTCACATATTCTCCATAAAACTTCAAGGGATAAAAGAATATAACTGCATGTTGACTTCTGAATCACAGAACAACTCCTTTGTGCTTCTTACCCGAAAAAGTTCACCAGCAGTGTAGAAGTGTAAACAATATCGAAATGTATTTAGTATCAGAAGTTAGGAGTCAACCGTCTAGAAGTCTTGATTGACCAAGATTTCTTTGAAGGCGATATTACTGTCATTACTGTATTGACCTCTTACATTGAATAGGAAAATACAGCGCATCGTAGTGTAATATCTTTGAATCTGATAACTATATTTCAAACTTAACCTGTGAATATTAAAATTGTGTGGTTGTAAAAATAATAATAATAACTTTTGATTGGACACTAGTAACTAGTGTGATGTGTCTAGTCCTTTTCTTTGGTGCAGACTGAATTCTATCAGTCAGGTTTGCAGTGTGGCCACCATTCTAGGTAGCTTGCCACCACATTGCACATTGATTTGGTGATATTAGATAGCTGCAAGCAATCGGCTGATGGCTGTCTAATATCATCAAATCAATGTGCGCCGTGATGGCGAGCTACCTAGAATGGTGGCTACATTGCAAACCTGACTGATAGAATTCAGCCTGCACCAAAGAAAGGAATAGATACGTCACACTAGTTACTAGTGTTGAATCAAATTATCCAGTATAGTCTCCTACAGGATGTCAGTCGCGAGCCCAAATAGCTCACTGGGTGACGCGGGTTCGAATCTCAGAGGGGTGGGACATGAGTTCCTTCAAAGTTGCAGATACGCCTTGCTGACTGGTGAGTGCTAACTAGCAAGAAACCTGAGTCCAGCAAGGCTTCCTGCCGAGTGTCTCCAACTATCTAATAATAGTAGCTTTATTACGTACAATAAGTGTACACTGTATGCATAATTTTCAGCTCAGTTTATTGCACAATATCTTCTCTTCATCCAGGAGTTTCAAGTAAAAACAGCCATCCCAGTATATCATGCGAAGCAGTGTTGTTAGATCCAAAGAATCAAATAATCTGTTACGGTATTCTTCCTTGGTCCCCAGAATTAAATAAAAATAGGTTGCAAACCAATTAAAAATGTGTGTGAATACATTTGGCGACCCATGTACGTAAACGAATGAATATAACAATGAGAACTAAAGAAAATAAGATGCATTATCTCGGGTGGAAATTAAGGCAGTCAGTAATTCAAGCAGACTGGCAAGCTGACCGACGTCTTACAAAAACAATCCAATTTTCACTAGTGGCTGAATATGGGGTGAATTTCTTGAAGCACTGATGTGATTCGTAGGATAGTGGTGTATTCCTATCCTCAGCTGACAGAAGTTAGAACGCATCAGTCATTGTATACCAACCATGTGACTGAATGGTGACGTCGTTATCTTGTAACCTAAAGATAATAGCTTCATTCTCTGGCAAAGTCATGGGTGTATGTTGACGGTAAACCGAAAGCTGGAGCAAAGTAGTTTTCTAGCGTCGCCTTCTCTTCACAGCTTTTATAGCTGATATTGCTTCTTGATATAATTCTCTTCAGGTGATGAATTTATATCATCACTTAGGACTTATGTGGCACAACAAATTTCATATAATGAATAATTCATGCAACGCAAGCTTCAAAGGGACCTAAAAGAATGTAAAAATACACATTTAATCAATATAACATCATGTCTAAATTATTAAAAGTGTCTTGAAGGTTAAAATATCTTCATAATAAAACCTTAAAAACAAGCATATTCACCTCATTGATTGTATCACTATTATATATTATTAAAATGAATTGTTTAATAGTACATTCTCTTAAAGTGAGAAATACAAAGGCTTTTAAAGCACTACTTAGAGGAACTGCTTTTTTGTTCTGCACGTATTTTCGCCTTTTTTTATCTTGTTAGCTGAAATATTTCGCTGTTAGAAAGTGGTAAACAGTTATATCATTCATGGGCAAGTTGTTCAGAAGGGTAATGAAAGCTTCACCATTAAATCACCCAACTTAGAAAACATAACCACGTCGAAGCATATTCCCGCCACCCCCCCCCCGCCCTCTTGAGCTAAAAATCATCTCCATTGCTTCAGAAATTCACTCAATCTACAAGATGTATGCAGATATTCAGGTTAATTGAAGAAAACTGACGGTTATTAGCTCTAAGACGGATTTATTTAAGTGAAATCTACTGAGTGTCTGCTATTTCTGTCACTGGACGATAGAAAGCATTATAAATGAGTGTGAAAAATTCAACAAAGCGATCTCTACGCATAATCTTTACTTCAAAGCTCTACAGTTAATTAGGAGGTTTATATATACAATCGATTACGAAAGTTAGAGGTTATTATCAGTTAGTAACAAAGTAAATCAAGGTGTGTGAATAATAATAATGTATAAGGAATAGTGAGCAGTCTTAAGTAATTCAGTGGGTTGACAACTAATTAGCCAAGTAGTCATTTGAAAATAATAGTTGATTGGAAACAAGAAAATAAAAAAGTGAAAATGGGTTGCAACAAAAATTAAAAGGGCTACCTATAATTTTTTTCAATTTTATTTATTTACATTCCTGGTGGAACATAGGACTCCGAACTTGAACCGTGAAGTTTCAGTATCAGTGGTGTTTATCTTTACGGAGTGGGGTTATTAGCTTCATTCCCAACCTCCTCTCTTTACTAGTTTTATCACCGACTTAGTGAGGATTTAGGAGTAGGTCGGTCGGGAATCGAACCCAGAACAATGTGCATGGCTGACGATCATTCTATCACTGTGTCACCGACGCATACCTAGGATCTATCACATCAAAATTCAACAACAAAAAACTGACACTCAGTCCACCTTGGTAGAACAGGTAAAGTTCAGCCGTTCTTCACAATCGGTTTCTAAAGATGAAATTGACTTTGAAGAATGAGTCAGTTGATGTGCTGTGACAGGTCTTGGCGAGGTGTTCAATCATTGTGCCCTCTGATTGCATGGAGGATTTAATCATGAGCTGACATCAGATAGATAACCACTGGAAAACCTGCAGGGAGTACTGGACAGCTGTTTCCTCCGTCTTAGTTTGCAGCTTTTCAGCAGTACAAACCCACACTGCCTGGTTTGCACCCAGGACCTTCTGGTTACAAGGCTAGTGAGCTCGTAGACCATTGAGCCACTGAGACCCAATCCATTGGCCGGTCCATGAATTCTAACTTCTGCCAATTCACGACATAGCGCGACCACTTCACAATGTCTTCTTCGATGAGTTACTGACTCATCTTCAGCCTGCTGTATCCTACTGGTCACGGCTTCCCACTAGAACCCCAGGATAACTGATGAAGTGTCCCAAACTAGGACAAAACAGCTGTCCAGTACTCCCTGCAGGTTTTCCAGTGGTTCTCTAACTGATATCAGCTCATGATGAAATCCTCTATGCAATCAAATATTTTTCAATCTAAATTATCAAATTATTTCGATTTATACACATGAATAGTCAGTGTATCATCAGTAGACGAATAATAACAAGGACTTATTAACACATAAACTTGAAAATAATTCATTGCGTGTTGGAATCTACACATATATATATATATATATTTTTTTTCCGGATTAGTAAATATCAGCTTACTTCATTTACACTTAACCTTTACATATTACAGGTGAAAATTATATTAAGTAATATTCAGACTGAAATAAATGAATAGAAGAATTCACCTGATGAGTCATAGAAATGAAGACGTAATTGAGAGGAAAATTTTCTTTTTTTTCAACGAATCATTTTTTCTAAAGTTGCTGTACAATTGTAGTTATGTTCACCAGTGAAATTCATAAAAGTATAAATCGCCTACTGGTAATTTTACGTTCTAGGATTTGTTTAATGTCATGTAAGAGATAATTTAGAAGGTGATACACAAGTGAGGATTAACACAATAAAAGATGGTATTACCTCCTAAATGTGAAAATGATCTAATCTACATAAACAGACAAAAACTAACGGAAATACAGGAAAGTGTTTATATGGGGTCTGTTTAAGAAGGACAGTATCACTAATAAATAATGATCATAAGAATAAAATGAATTTGAGTATGAATTCCGCCACGAGGCAACATCAATTAGGTATTACTAAAAACCAGGGAGCACTGAACACCTGTTTCCTCCTAGTTTGGAACTCTTCATCAGCGAGACTTATCCTAATCCCTTGCGAAAACCCAAAATCTAAATATCACTCCCCACATCTTTGATGGTTACTGCATAATTCTTCTGAAAAGATGTACTGGAAAGTCATGACCAGCGGGTTCCACCATGTCATATGTAAAGTGGATACCCATTGTAGGCATTGTTTGAGTGTAGCGCCATATAATGGATTGAAAAAGCTGGATTCCATGGGTAACTAAATTCCGACTCAAGTAGATGAATAGTAATCCAGTTTGGCCTCGTAACTTCAGGATTCTGGGGTTGATTACTGATGGGGCCATAAGTACACACTGATGAAGAGTCCCGAATTAGAACGAAACAGGTGTCCAGTGGTACTCTGTTTTCACTGATCTCTAGCTGATGTTGACTCGCGACGAAATATACACTGGAATTTAATCCAAATCTGAATGAAATAGTAATCATAATTCTAACAATAAAGTAAAAATGAAACCATGAGACGAAACAAAATTCTTCATGAGATGACATGAGTTAGAGAACCACTGGAAAACATGCAGGGAGTACTGGACAGCTATTTTGTCCTAGTTTGGGACACTTCATCAGTTATCCTGGGGTTCTAGTGGGAATCCGTGACCAGTAGGATACAGCAGGTTGGAGATGAGGCAGTAACGCGTCAAAGAAGACATTGTGAAGTGGTCGCGCTATGTAATGAATTGGCAGAAGTTAGAATTCATTGGCCATTGGAGCGGATCCCAGTGGCTCAATGGTCTATGAGCTCACTAGCCTTGTAACCAGAAGGTCCTGGGTGCAAACCAGGCAGTGTGGATGCGTACTGATAAAGAGCCCCAAACTAGGGCGGAAGAAACAGCTGTCCAGTACTCCCTGCAGGTTTCCCAGGTTGTTCTCTAACTCCATGCAATCAAACAAAATCCCTGCAAAACCAATACTTGAAACAAAATTCTGTCAATATTGTTAGTGTGACTGTGGTAAGTCTAATGACTGTATATGTCTCTTTTGGACATAGAGGTTCGGCTTGAGATCACGAATAAAACCCGTAATTTGGAAAGGTGTAAGTAAGCTCATTCGAAGATCTCTTTTGTGATTATTAGAGAAATTTACAGTTTGAATCAAAATTCCTTACAGGTGACTGACAGGCTCTAAACTAGCTGATGGCGAAAAATATCTGGTAAACTGATGCAGGTAGTAAGGCGTATATCGTTGGATCCCAACTGAATTTCTGAATGGTATTGTATTCAGCACTCGCCGTCCTACCTTAGATCTAACACGTGACTGTAATGCCAAAGAGTTTCATGCTAGGAAGTGAAAGACATTTAGTGCTTCTTGGTCTTCTGTCGTTTGACCGTTGGCGTTATTTCACTTTGAAACATTTTCTACATTTTGAGTAGATAATCAGGTGTTGGAAAGGTTTCGACTGAAATGATTAAGTATTTATACGCTCTTAGACTTCCTGGAGAATATCCATAAGAACATGTAAAAATGAAAGCAAGGGATTTGCAAGTCATATCATTTGATAATAAAATTTTAGCTTTCTCTAAGTTTGTATGACTTGTTAACACAGAGAACAATTATCATTCGAAGATAGAATAAGTTCTGAGGTCGACTTGAGTCTTTAGACTAAGGCCTTTAGACCGTGTAAGACTTTTAAGTGGGATAGACAATGTATATCAAGTTAGACATGTAGAACATGAATCGAAAAAGCCTATCTGTCACTCTTCACTTATATAAATATGGAAATCGAAAAGACAGTTGAAATGAAGAGAATTACTTATTCTGACTAAGTAATCACCTAAGCTGTATATTCATGGATATATAATGAAGGGGTGACACAGTTATGAAGCTGTTTCCGGTCAAAGGTCAAATTATAACAAAGCTGAACATGAAATTATGTTGTACGAATAGGGGTTGAAAACATAACAGTGAAAAAGATGAACAGGAAGTTCGAATCAAGAATATGGCCGGATAATAATTAGTTTTTGTCTTTGGGAAGATAGATTGATGCCCATGGCGAAGAAAGAGTTTAAACACACTTCTTCATGGCTTGAATTTTGGGATCTCTTATACTTCACCTGTGCCCAGATATCTTGATCTCATCCCCTTTGACAGGTTTGATAGGATTTTCTAAAGGACTTTGAAGGGTTTCTCAAATAGGGCTGAGGATCCTAAATTGACATGTTCTGTTATCCAAATATAGATTTACCTACGTTCTACACTTGCTAACCAGGCTGGATAAATTACCAAGCACGTTTTACAAGCCGATGTATGGCCAGACCAATGGATTCGGTTTCACTGGAGCTAACAAACTGATTTGTGCGTGTTGATATGGCCCAACATAACAGCTTGTCTTTTATATGTTGACCGAATAGCTTCTTGCAAGAAAATGTTACTGGTAGGCTGGCAGCGCGTTATGCTTAACTGCGACATTCTAGAAGACATTTTCGAGGGATTTCTGCCTCGAAACCATTTTTAAATTAGAAATACAGGAGCAGAATCACTCTGAGCGCAACCTGGACTTGTCCAGCAACTTTATTTAGTCCCAGGTACTTGCCTGTGAATCTAAGTGTGAAGCAATTTTCCATCAGGTCTATTCAGAAATTATGTAACCGTCCGCTACTAGATTCCTTGGTACATACTCTTTGGATCCAAGAGGAGAATAAACAGATGAGATCATTCGTTCTGATTAGAGAGACTGTGTATTCCATGTAGGCCACTTCTCAATAAATCTTCTCAGAGATTTATCATCCTTTCTTAGAAGTTGAACAACAGGGAAATAGAACATTGAGTTGGCCTCCACATCTAGAGTGGAATCGATGTTTTGGTGAATATTATGGAAGGTTTTAAGCGAGTTTTTTGAAGGTCTCGATTCGCATCACAGATAATCAAAGTATCATCAGTATATCTCTTATAGAGGTGGAACTTATTAATTAATTATTATCGATGGGACAGTCTTTTCTAGAGCTGTCATAAAAAGCAGTCATCCAAGAATGAACCTAGACAAGAACCTGCTGCTACTACATCTATTTGCCTCTGGGCGTGGGGAGAAGAGACAAAACAAGAAATACCTCATAACGGAAACCTGGGAGCTGATAGAAGAGAGGAGGATAGTGAAACAGAGAAAGGATAAACCGTTGCAGAGATGAACAACTAAGGCAGAAGTTGTGTACAATCTACAGGACACTGAACAAAAGAATGAAGACGGCAATTTGGAGTGACAAAAGAGCCTTTTTTAAGATGAACTGGCATATGAAGCAGAGCTGGGTATCAGTGAGGGAGAGAACCTGTATTCTCTTTTAATGCAGTGAGTAAATAGTGTAATACGAAGATAATAATGATAATAATAATAATAATCAACTAAAGACGTTCACTAGGTAGTACCAAAACTTTGTCAGCATGATTCCTGCATATATTTTGTCTAAATTTGTACTTCAACAAATTACATATGGATTTCATTTATGAGTGAAGCCACAATGCGATACACCCATCGACATGAGAGTGGATTGAAGTGGTATTCTATAGTAGATTGATAGAATGTAGAATTATTGGGCCACTGAATGGTAGCTAATTACCTTACTGACCTAAAGATATCGTATTTGACCTCTAAAGCGATCATGTATACAGTCTCAAGCTATGGTGAATTATGTGTCCAGGGATCTCTGATTTCCAGTGGTTTTCCAGAAGAGGTCTGTCCATGATGAAATCTATATTCTCAAGTACAATAGCCTTTACCTCTGATTTTATCGGTTTAAATTGACTGGAATATGTGCCTAATACGAAATCACATAGTCTTTTGTGAGGAAGGAACACAAAAATTTCAAAGTTAGACGAAGTATTGCTTTTTCTCGGCGATTTCATTCTCAAAAGCAGCTGTGCAATCACATTTACATACATAAAGCGACATAGATACAATTATTATTTATTCAATTCCACACATTAACGAAGGAGATGACAGGTGATAATACTTTCCAACTGGATATGAATGTTTGAAGATGTGAATATAGATAGATTACTAGGGACTTAGAAACAAAATTACACAGGATTCGAAATTAGTTGCGTTATATTTTCAAGTATTGGTTTTTGTAAGGATTTTTTTTTGATTGGTAGAAGGACGTCATCATGAGCTGACATCAGTTAGAGAATCATTGGAAAACCTGCAGGAAGTACTGGACAGCTGTTTCATCCTAGTTTGGAAGTCACCGGTCGCACGCACCAACCGGGGTTCTAACCCACAATAATTCTATCATAATTCTCCTTTTAACTTAGTATGAAAAATTCAAGGGAGTGAACAAGGGTTACAGGGAGCCTAGAAACAAAATTATGCCGAGTTAGAAATTTTTTTAATGAATAAAGGTGTGGTGGGAGGAGCATGAAAACAAATTGAAATTATAATATTTTATAAATGAAAATGAAAAAGAAGAAAAGAGGGAAAATGAAGGGGATGAAAAGTAGGACTTAAGGAGACAAACCGAACTAGGTTGCACCAGTTTCCTTTGAACACTCAGCTCCGGTTTTTCGATGCACATGGCAAGGGCTTCTGCTGTGTAAAGAATTCGGAAACGCACTGCCTTTAGTAGATTTTTGTTTACTTTATAAATGATTCTGAAGAATGAGTCCGCTGAGATGCTGTGACAGGTGTTGATGAGGTGCTCAACAATAGGGCTCTGACTGAACCAATGCTTCCTCTTTGCAGTCATGCTGGGTAACGTTCTCTGACACGTTTTGACAGGAGCCGTATGAAACGATCTATGTATCTGGCTCCAGACGAGCATGTGAACTGACATATACAAATTGAAGTGGTCATACGTGGAAGTCTGTCCTTCACATTGCCCCGAAGCAGTAGGCAGCTACAGAATATCACCCTTAGAGTGGCTGCAGGAAAAGTCTTCTTTAGGGAACTGGAGATTCTCCTTTTAAGGTTGTCTGCTACTAGGTCTCCCCTGCATTCTAGATTCAAATGTAATGTTTTGTTTGGCACTGAAGCTCATTCTTCCCTTTTTGGCTTTCGTTTCATGTTCTTCTCCACGAAACGCGGTGGGTATCCATTTTGAGCAGAGATATTTTTCAGAAATAGAATCTCTTCTTCTAAGCAGTTATCGACACAAATTCTTCTGGTACGTTGGGCTAGCGAGATGATGAGAGCTCTTTTTTGACTGATAGGTATTCAGATGTCGAAGTTTGTCAGTTCGCCATTCCATGATGGTTTTCTGTGGATAGATCTTTTCAGAGTTCCATCATCTCTTTTTGTCAATTCTTCATCCAGAAGTGGGATCTTTGATTCTTCTTCAACTTTTAGATGAAATCCTTTTGAACAGCTTGATCATACTTTGTATATACAACCCTTAATGAACTCTTTACTAATTCTCAGTCACCAGAAGTAATAATCTGCTCCAGAATTTACCTGCTGACTGTTCTGTCTTCTCATTTTGACAACCATGCTTATAAGTGTTACGTAAAACGATCTCTTCACTGGTGTTTTTGTCCTTAATGAATGAATTTTTCGATTTGATGATAAGTAGTCAAGACTTTGAATGAATGACACAGAATTTTATTTTTGTTTCTGTTTTTGTTTTGTTTTTTCATCGATTTCAAACTGCTCAAATGACAAAAATTGCTCTGATACGTTTCATTCTAAGAAGAAAACCACAAGATCCGATCAACAGGTTACTTTGGTTTTAAGATACTAATCAGAACATAATTGTCTATGGTAGAATGGATTGATCATAAAGAAATCTGTATTTCCGGAATTCAACACGATTATGACAAAGCTTAAATGCTAATTTTTATGACTAAAACAGTAATAATAATAATCTACTTTATTCCAAAAACAGTACTTATAATACAGAATGGAATTCTCAGTATTTGTCGCAACACGTTGCATCTGATTTACTCAAAATATAAATAAAATTAAAACAAAATTAACCAGAGGAATTTATCCACGTTTACGATATAAAGTCAAAAATATTCAAAGCACGAATTGAGATCATTAAATATAATAATAATAATAAGAGCGAGTTTATTTCAAACAATATTGTCGATTCAGTTTGGAAATTTTAGTATTTTATAGAGTATTGGACCTAACGTTCTGTTGATATAGTATGGTGAGGGAAATACAAAATTAACAGTTATAACACAGCTTAAATTATGTTCACACCTTTGAAAAAAATATACAAAAACAAAATATTGAGAGGATTATAAACATAAGAAATACAATAATAATGAAGCTTGATGTTGTAAGGGTGGAGGAAATGGTTTATTTGGTAATGCAAAGAAGGCTAGTTAGTTCATGCCTAACATTATCTTCATCACATAAAATACATCCCAAATATGGTATCGTGGAATTTTTATACTAAAACGTACGTGCACAAAGTCTTCTGAAAAGACTTCTTGTTTTACCTGAAGAGATACAAGGTTGGAACTGCGGGAGCTGTGATGGATGCTCACAGTCTGACAAAATTCCTTTAGCAAATTTGTTGCATGACATCAAGTGTCTATCAGTGACGATATCAACGATATTGCCCAAAGGGAGACCACTCACCTTACTGACTGACAGTCTTCAGAATTCTACAAAATAGGATATAGTCTATTTTAAGCAATCCAGGAAAGAATAAGGATGAACAGTAAAGAAGAATAGGTAAAATACACGAGTTGACAAATTGTAAGAGGAATGGTTGAGTTATGCCAGAGTGCCATAACTTCTTAATGTCAAAAGTCAGACGAAATATTCTTTTAGAAATCGCTAAGACATGGGAATACCAGGATAGGTCTGAAGAAAGAATCAATCCAAGATGCTTAATATCAGACTTGATTTCTATATCAGTATCATCAATTTTGCAACGTTCATAGGAACCAACGACTTCATTTAACTTTCTTTTACATCGGAAACTGAAATTAACAGTCTGGCATTTGGAAGGATTTAGTTTAAGGCCGTCAGACGAAGACCATTTGCTAACTCCTGATAGAAAGCTGTTCATCTTAGCACTGTCAATCTGGAAGTTAACAAACATTGAAATAGTTAGATCGTCCACATACTTAACAAATTTCATGGCATCAAAGTGAGGTAAGTCATGCAAAAAGAAAGAAAACAGAAGAGGAGAAAGGACAGCGCCTTGAGGGACACCAGCTTCAGTAAGCAACGAAGTGGACGACTTTCCCTGGCATACAGTGTACTGCTTTCTTCCTCAGAAATAAGAATGCAGCCATTTGATAACCCAACAGTCAGTTTGAGTTTCAGCAAGCTTGTTTAACAAAATGTTCCTAGGTGCTGAGTAGAAAGCAGATGTGTAATACAGGAACAAATTTAGCGCCCTTGTCTAAACTGGAAACAATGCTATGATACAAAACTGCAGCTGCATCTAAAGTACTTCTACTGTGTTTATAAGTGAATTGTTTGGGATCGTAAAGGTTTTAAGTGAAGGTTGAAGATTAAGTAAGAGTAACTTTTCCATAGCTTTTAGAAAAGGGGAGGTAATAGGAATAGGTCTAAATTTAAAACATGTTCCAGTAGACGACTTAGGTATAGGTACAATTTTAATGTCCTTTCAAACGGCTGGCTCGACATTTCTTGAAAAAGATTTATTAAATATGTCCATAAGAGGATAACACAGGATATCTGCACACTTTTTAAGAATAATACTAGGTAAACCGTCTGGACCAACGCTACAAGAAGGGTTCAGAGACTGGAGACATTTTATAACATCGCTTGTGTTGAAACCAGGGAAGCAGGTTTAATTAACACTTGTAACACTAGAAAGTTTGGCATTTGTGGGAGAATGTATGCAAGACTTGTTCAGTGTGCAAACATCAAAGGATCAAGGAATACTATTCATCTGCTTACCACCAGTAATTTCTTTGAAAAGTTTCCATATATTAGACGCATTTTTACAGGATATAAAGTTTTGGTTGTAGATTGAATTCAATCTGTGCATTTCAGACTTTATTATGATGCTAATTCTTTTCAAACCAGTATTATCCTTCATTTTATATAACTTTTATTTTTGCCTGAGAGGCCTTTTAAGTTGAGAGGAGGAGAAACGGTAAAATCTGATGAATAGCGTTTCTCTGGGACAACAGGTGTCAAGACAAAATTTGAGATAACTTGTAATATTAGAGATTGCGTCATCAAGAGAGCCTTCATTAAACAGGTCCCACCTTGTGTCTGTAAGCATGCCGCCAAGATTTTGAACATTCTCCTTATAGTAACCACTATGTACAGTTTTCTTGGAAAGGTATGAAAAAATTCCCTCGTGTAACTTTCCATAAATTTTGGGTAAAACCTGTACAATACAATGATCTGAGTTAAAGAGTGGGGCTCTTTTATCAGCTTCGTATATTCCGCAGTCATTTATAAATACAAGATCAAGAGAAGTATCCAGTCTGGTGGAAAGTTAACAACATTTTTATGACCCAGCAATGTAAGAAAGCTGCAGTCACATAAATTAAAATCACCTGTCACTATGGACAATGAGTTTCCAAAAGGGAGGCAGCGAAAATAGTGAATTTATCAGCAAGCATAGATAGTTCTGAAGTGCTACAACAGGGTGTGACATAAATGTTCGTAATATAAATGAATTTGTACCTAGATAAGTGTTTAGATCGACATTTGACAGTTATACAGTCAATATTATCATTAAATGATGTTCAACTTAAAATCTATCTTCTATCAGAAAGTCTGACAACAATAAAAAGACTCTGTTGTACATTATGTGTTGAAATAACTTCTATCTTTCAACATTAACTTTACAATTGTATTGATAGATAAGTATTATTTGAACAGTCAAAGCTACAACTTGTAATCCCAGTAAACGAATAAATTTTAATCCTAAAGCATCTATTATTTGTTTAAATTAATATTGAATTTCTTACTGAATTGATTTATATTGGTTGATGCTAACTTGCAGTAGAATCCAGCATAAGCATTTCGTCCAATCTGTGACTCGTCAGCCACATCCTCCAGTGAGTGATGGTGTTCTCACTAAGACTCAAACCTTGCATCCATCATTGATTACGCCATACCGCTATCCACTAGATCATTGAGCTACGTTAAATTTCTCATTCAGTGGTTGTTTTTTTTTCCTTCACATTCCCAGTGGAACATAGGGCTTCAAGCTAGAGGCTTGAAGTTTCTCTGGTAGTGTTTATTTTTACAGGATGGGGTTGCTAGCCTCATGCCCAACCTTTCCTCTTTACCAGCATTATTTCTGGCTTAGAGAGGTAAAGGAGTGCCTCGTCGGCCGGGGATCGAACCCGGGACCACGTGCATGGTCGGCGAGCGTCCTAAACACTGTGCCACTGACGCACATTGTGTGTGTTAAATTTGAGTCTCATTAGAAGCATCGTCACACACTATGAATGCATGTACATCCAAATGACTATTCCTAAACTGGAAGAAATATACATTCTGAATTCCATTTCTGGTTACCATCATTCAAACGAAATCATGATAGCTAAAATATGTATCACTTATCATTTGTAGGGTAGAAGTACTAAGAGGTATTAACAATTTATTCTACAATGCATTGGTGTAATTAAAGCGTTCGGTTTAAAATGTTAGTTGTAGCCTCCACTACCGTCTTTAACTGCGGCACTATGTGACACGGTTTTGAATTTCATAGACGCAATCACCTCCGTCAACTTCTCAGATACACTTTGCTGACTAGTGCCAATAATTTGCAAACTTGAGTCTAATGCTTCCTGCTGAGTGTCTCCCATCATCTAACGTGAAAAATGGAGTATGTAAGCGTCTAGAAATCCAAGATATCACTTATATAAATGCACTGAACAAATCTTGTTTAATTTATTTAGAATAAATCGCCCTCTGCTACAACAACAAAAAATTGTTTTTCTTACAAATACGTCAGTATTAATGAAAAGCTCTCATTTATTTAGCCTCTGTCTAGCTCTCAGGATAAATGACTTTATTTGTCTGAATAATTTATTCATCCTGATTTCAAAAATTATGAATATATCAATGAGTGAGGTAAACAAAATAATTGAATTCAGGATTTCATCATGAGCTGACATTAGCTAGAGAACCATTGGAAAACCCGCAGGGAGTACTGGACAGCTGTTTCGCCAGCCTAGTTTGGGACTCTTGATCAGTACTCAGCCACCGGGGTTCGAACCCATGACCTTCTGGTTACAAGGCGACCTAGCTCGTAGACCATTCAGCTACTGGAACCCGATCTAATAAACAGCCCACGAATTCCAACTTCTGCCAATTCACGACATACCGCGACTCCTAGCCAATGTCCTCGGCGAATATTTGTCCTCACACCTAACTGGCTGCAAACCAGCACTTGAATAGCAATGAAGTGCTCACTAGCGACTTGCCCTATTCTGGTAGGTAGCTACCTGGGGTTCTAGTGAGAAATCGTGACCAGTAGGGTGCAGCGGGTCGCGTGTGAGGACAAATACTCGCCGAAGACATTGGCTAGGGGTCGCACTATGTCATGAATTGGCATAAATTAGGATTCATGGGCCATTGGATCGGGTCCGAGTGGCTTAATCGTCTATGAGCTCGCCTTGTAACCAGAAGGTGCTGGGTTCGGACCCCATTGGTGAATGTGTACTGATGAAGAGTCCTAAAATAGGCTGGTGAAACAGCTGTCCAGTACTCCCAGCTGGTTTTCCAATGGTTCTCTAACTGATGTCAGCTCATGATAAAATCCTGAAACCAATCAAATCCCTACAAACCAACACTTGAATAAAAATAATTGACTGTTTCACCTTCACTTTTTTGAAAATCAATGATTAGTTTTCTAAATAAACAGCGGTGATGAAGATTTCAAACCACTATTAAACAATAAACATCAATCATCATCAATGGGATATGATCAGCAACGTTTCAACAACAGATTTCAACACGGATGAGGATGTCACAGAGAGCCAGGATCGGGTCGAGAAGGCGAAACAGGCGCTACTTGATTGAATATCAGTATGGAAATCCTCAAAACAGCATTTCAACACCATTGTAAATTGAATGCTTTGGTGTACTTCAGAAACATTACGTTTGAGCGACGCAACTGATTTCAAGCAGTCGACTGCAGATTTCGCTAACAGATACTTTTGGTTAGCAACGAAGACCGGATGACCGAAGAGGACGAATGAGAAAATAGCAAGAAACTCTGTCTGACAGTAAATCAGCCACAAGATATGCATAAGGAGATAGATATGGATTTCACCTGCACTGGGCAGGCATTCAATTTTCATCTTATGCTAGGCAGGCCTTTGAATGGTACCCGAAATTATTATTATCACTATTATTATTATTTCATTTAATTACTAGAGGAACATAGGGCTTCAACCGCGTGTCTCCATTGCGTTCGATTCTCTGCTAGAGTTTTCAACTGGCTCCACGTCCGCCCACATGCTTTCACCTCCTCCAAGTCACCCTCACACTGACGACCACCTCGATGCTTCCATTTCGGGTTCCACTCGAGCAACGGCTTGTCTAGTGATGTCACTTGATGGTTTCCTCAGAGTATGGCCAGTCCATCTCCATTTCTTTCTGCCTATTTGTTTCACAATCGGTTCTTGGTTTGTTCGCTCCCAGAGATCTTTGTTGCTGATCTTTTCTGGCCGGCCATCTGATCTTGAGTAGCATTGAGCGAAGACAACTGTAAATGAAGGTCTGAAGTTTGTTTGAGATGCTCTTTATGACGCGCCAAGTCTCCGATCCGTATAATAACTAGCACTGACTTCACATTGGAGTTGAAAATCCGCGTCTTATTTTTCATGCTGAGCGCCGAGTTTTGATCTCCACACAGACTTGAGAGTAATGAAAACTTGCCTTACTTTCCCGATCCTCGCTGCTTTGATATCCTCATCATTTCCGTCCGCCTGTAGTTGAAAGGATGCTTCCCAGGTCGGTTAACGAGGTTATTTCTTTCAGGCTCCTCCTATTTATGCTGACTGCTGGCTGTTGTTGTTGCTGTTGGTGTTGGCCAGGAATCTTCATCACCTCTGTTTTCTCTATGTTTACCTGAAGTCCTATCTTTGATGATTCTTCTGCCAACGTGTTACTTTTCACTTGCAGAGATCGATTGTGCACCCGAGGGTCATTTGGAGGAAATCATGTGAGTAGTAGATAAATAATTGTGGGCAGTCATCAAACAGGGTGAAAGTGATGGTAGAGAATTAGAGAAAGATAATAACTTGCTCATGAAACTCTATCTTTCATTCAGATCGTAAAGAAACGAATAATCATAACAACAATTTTTATATTACTCATCCCTAACAATGACTAAATTAACCCTTAAGTTATTTCAGGAAGATCTAACTGTTATTTTGACTTTCGAATTATCTCCTTATCTTATAGTTAGTCTGATTTATTTAACCTTAAACTTACTGACAGTTTGGAATGCAACTGAATTTTTTCTCTTTAGGTGCACACCAATCTGGATCTTTCCAAATGATTAAAAATAATCCGTCCATTTAAGAATTTATTAAAAACTGTAATAGTCTCTGTGATAAGCCATTCTGGTTTTAAGCAAGCACAAGGAAGGAGTGTAATCTAAAGGAATACGGGATTATAAGTAGAGCATAATGGCTGCCAACGTTTCGCAGTATGTTCCCAAGATTTAATCTATTTTTAAATTAACCTTCTTAATACATTTATCATTATGTTCTCATCACCACTGAAAATGTAATAAGTTGCCATGATTATCATAGCAGGGGATATTTGCTCTGTTATTGATTTTCCCTCAGCTTTAAATTGTCCATATCACTATTTTTATTATCCGTTACTTCTGTCTAATTAAAAAAAACACGGCAACTCTAAAGTATAGCAGCCCAAACCGAAACTGCCTAGAGAACGGAAAAATGACCTTGAGCAGCCAATCAGGTGACTCCGTATTATCCAGACGTACTTATGAATGTATGCTGTACACCTTTGCGTTGCAAATTCACTCCAGATTTTGTTTTTGATTACCGTTTGGAGAACGGAATGATAGGAAGATTGCAAAATTGTCAATGTGGAGGTGTCATGCATATACAAAGATACACTAGATGCATCGATGGGTTTGTTTACAGGTGCAATGAGTGCTGAAACAGAAAAGCAGTTCAAGAAGGTATGTTATTTTTTTATAGTTTACAAATTCTTTAGGTAATTTTTTCACAAAGTCTAAATTACCTCTAACGAAAATTTTAATGATGCATCATATGACCAGTAACAGCAACACTATGTTTTTTATTTTATTTTTATTTTTGATTACAGCTTGATTCCACACTGTATTTTTGGTACAAGTATGGAATTTTCAGCATGTGATATCGGTAGCCCAACTTTTGCAGACTAACCATTAATATCAGGTGTGGGTCGGCAGGGGACCATGTGCATGGTCGGCGAGAGTCCTAACCACTGTGCCACTCAGAAGTGTCTGCAGTGCAATGCTACCAATACTGCAAAGATATAGCATTGTGGAAAATGAACAGGCTGACTCAAGTATTTGGCAGAGTTGGCGTGGGATATATGACATCACCCTCCACAAAGGATACATTGAGGCAATCCCTAATCGCAGTGCAGATATCTTATTGCCTATTACACAGCGCTTAGTGCTGCCTGGGATGACAGTTCATTCAGATAAATGGAGTAGTTATAGTCAGTTATCAAATCTGGGCTATATTCATCAAGTCGTAAACCATACAAATGGTTTCATCAATCCTTTCGATGTGACTGACACTAATTCCATCTAAAGTTTTTGGAGTCACCTCAAAAAGTGGAACGAATCGGTACATGGATCAAGAAATACAATGATATATAGATATCTCAATGAGTTTATGTAAAGGAATTGGTTTGAAAAAAGTATCAAGACCCTATGAGAAACTGGGGGAATTTGATGGAACATATACGAGAATATTATCCGTTAAAAATATTTATTAAACACTGCATTACTTATATAGAAAGGATTAAAAAAATTACGCGCCGTTTTATAGAAACTACTGATTCGCCAAAGATGAGCTTATCAAGGTAATTTGTCCGTTGGCCAGGTAGATTCGGTTTGGGAGGCAATAGTTTAGAGTTACCACAAACAATAATAATTAATGTCCATGTGGGAGTAAGTGACACACTCCTACATCGCTTGGTTTAGTCGGCAGTAAACCTGAGGAAAAAAGAGGTGAGACTGACACTGAGGTAACAACCCACCCTGTAAAAACAACATTACTGTCCGTGAAATCAAAGGAATGAAGAAAAAAACTACTGTGAGCAGTATTCATTTAACTGCTCATATCAATCACTAATACATATAACCATACTGTAAGCGTTTTATATAGGAGTCGAGATATTGCATACTAGTGTTAACACTCATAGAGTTTCTTTATTTTATTTTTGATTACAGCTTGATTCCACACACTGTATTTTTGGTACAAGTATGGAATTTTTAGCATGGATATCGGTAGCCCGAATTTTACAGGCCGACCATAGATATCAGGTGTGCGTCGGCACGGGATCGGACCTCCGAGCATGTGCATGGTCGGCGAGAGTCCTAACCACTGTTCCACCGACGCACTCATTGGATCACAGTTTCAACTTCTTCTAGAACTGCTTCAACCTCATCAACTGGATGGTATTATATCTTTCCTCATACAATAGGCGTAGCTCGTAGCGTGGTGCATAAAGCAATATATTTCGGGTAAATGTGTTCCAACTAACTAGTTAACTAACAACTAATATGTTTTCATTCTCTAAGGCTTATATAGAGAGTGAGTGTGAAGAAGACAACTTCATATGATTACTTGTTTACACATCAATAGGAACAACTTTGTACTGATATGTGAATTCACTCACCCACATACTTGTATGCACGTTTATTTACGACAGCTAAACATAGTAATATTTTCCCTGTTTCCTTTTTTTACGGGGTGGGGGGGATATTCCTTTTACGTTCCCAGTGGAATATAGGGCTTCAAACACGAGGCTTGAAGTTTCCGTAGCAGTGGTATTTAATTTTACGGAATGGAGTTGCTAGCCTCATACCCAACCTTCCCTCTTTACCAGTCTTATTACCGGCTTTTACAAATAAACAAGTTGGAAAATTATTCTAAACATTTTGTGCTACTTTTTGTTGTTAAGTAGTGCGATTATTTTCAAGGAAAAACCCTGATAATCGAAATTACTATGGTGAGAGTAACATAATAGGTGTTTACGAATTCTTTCGGATTTAAAATCCTTCAGTACAGCTTAGTCAAAAGTGCATTCCTTTTTCTTCGATTTTAAAAAATGGGTGAGAATCAGGAATATAATAGTTAAAATAAAACATGTAAACAAACAATTTTACTTTCAGTCATATCTTCAGGCTTCACTTATCTTAACTTAGGAAACTATTTTGCCAATGACGGTGGATTTCAAATCAGAAATTAAGCGTCAAATGTTATAAATACACAAATAATTATAACATTTATCAAATTCCAAATAATAATGATGATAATAAAATCTAGCTTAACAGAATTTCATATGTTTTCGTAGGTAGCTAACTTCAAGTTTTTCTGTGTAACACAAAATATATCCGATGTGTAAATGAAAACTCAGCATTTTTGATTGTGGCAAATTGTATCACATTCTAAATGGTCACTTTGAATCGTACTTTATAATACATTGTAAATGATCCGTATTCATTAAATTCATGATAATACATACTACTAATTGATTAGTATGAGTAGTTTGATACCATTAACATCAACCAATAACGCTTGCTAAACCAGATGGTCAATCCGCTTGTTTGTGGGCTACCTCACCTGTGGTGCAACCGATATGACTCAGCTAAAAGAGCCGAATCGTTTTGAATCAAGTGAACTCTGACTAGCTAGGTGACTTTGATGTGGCTGGTAAGCACTCCTGGCTGATGTAGCTGCCATTCATATATACTCATACCAATCAGTCAGCAGTACACTCCATCGTGAATTGATGTATGGCTTCCTGATTGGCATATAGTTAGCAAATCTCATATTATCATCTAAATAATTTTTGACTTCCACAAGAAACTGTGATGAAGCATATTCACCGAGTCACTAATCGTGATTTTATTACAAGGTAGAGACTTAACTCTATAAAATTTCTAGATGACATAATACTTCGGTAACTGCAGGAATTTCTACACGTATATTTGCATACCTCAGTTTTTATTAACTGATCATTCTGCTCATAAAGCTAAGAAAGCTTCAGAATGAAATGAAGAGTATTGGATTGTGCTACTTTATTAAAAGTAAGTAATATGTCTAATGTGACAAAAATTGCTTCTATTTTACAGAGCTAAATATCCATCCAGGTGGTCCGGGATTCGATCCCCAGCCGACGCCCTCCCTTACCTCGCTAAGTCAGTAATAATTCTGGTTAAGGGTGAAGGTTGTGCATGATGCTAGCATCCTCATCCCGTAAAATTAAATACGACTGCTACCGAAACTTCAAGCCTCTAGTTTAAAGCCCTATAATCCACCGAAAAAGTAAAGAAATAAAAATAAAATCAGTCCTTACCAAGTGATGATTTCACCATCTAAAAACTCCTCAGGTCTAAGGATAAGCTGAAGAGTTTTAAGCATATGATGACTAAGCGGAGTAGAAAAGTTATAGGCTTAATGGACTGATAATATTTACTGTTATTCTATCACTAATATCTTTGCACATACACATGCAAACATGGAAACCCAAACATTACAACTAAACGCCTTAATATAATCAATCCGGTTAACTTAATTTATTTCATGTGTCAAATTGAATTTGGGATTTCGAAATCACACAGTTCGAGTAAAAATTTCACCACAGTTTCTCTAACAAAAACCGAAACTATTCAAATGATGACGAGTTTGTATTTAATTGGTTGGGGGTGACTAGCAGTAGAATCCAGGATGCGCATTCCCACTGACCTATTTGGGACTCGTCATCTGGACATACCTGCATTTCCCAGTGAGTGATGATGTTCCCACCGAATCTCGAACCCAGTGCCCACAGTTTCAAACGCCTAAGCGTTATCCACTAGACCACTTAGGCCACGAGAACTACCTCTTGTGCAACGGGTCATATTGCTTTCATTGAATTTGGTTCTTAACGAGCGAAGATGCCATCCAATGTTTGGATAACTTTAGTCTGCCTAGCAAGCACTACTAGTTGGTTTGATTAACACCCAACTACTCAAATCACTCCATCAGTAGTATGTAGAATCAAAACATATCTCACTAAATAATTTAACATCAGTAGAAATGATGGAGAGTGAAAAAGCGGAAAGAATGAGGAAAATGAAAGTACAATCAATGAGATAATATTACTTCAAATCGTGGAAAATACCCATTGGGACACTAGACAGAAAGGAACAAGAAGTTCAGCAAAGATATCTTTTTAGAGATTCCATTCTCAAAGGCAACCGTGCAATCACATTTACATACAGAAGGCGACATAGATACAATTATTATTTATGGAATTCCACACAGTAACGAAGAAGATCAAAGATGATAATAACTTTCAACTGGATATGAATGTTCGAAGATGTGAATATAGATAGATTATAAGGGGATTAAAAATAGTTGCGTCACATGAAAATAGTCTTCTTTTGTAATGAATACAGGTGTAAATGAGATGAGCATAGAAACAAGTTGAGATATTAGTTTTTTATAACTGAAATAGTAATTCTTCTTTTAACAATGTGAAAGTTCAAGGATGTGAATACTGATCTTTTCAGACAAACAAACGATACTATCCCAGTCTCTGATGCAGAATTCTTATACTTCAAGTCTAGAATCTTCCATTGCTGTAATCAATACCTCAACTCAATTCTTTTCAAAGGAACACAAACGCACCTCAAATACTTAAGAAACGACAAAGATCTAATCATTACAAGTCCAGACAAAAGTTAAGGAGTGGTCTTCATGGAAAGAGATGTGTATATCAGTAAATCAGCAGCTCTAATCTCTGATGATAGCAGTTTTCAAAGCCGAAAAATGCGAAAAATAAGGCAGAATTGATGGAACAGAAACTAACAGATGTTCTTAAAAGAATGAAGAGCGACGGTGTCATAACAGAAGAACTATTCAAACGCCTGAGACCAACAGGCTCAATTATCCCCAGACTCTACGGTTTGCCACAGTCGCACAAAGCAGGTCTGCCACTTCAACCAATTTTAGACATGGAAGGATCATCGTACCATCCGATTGCCGAATGGTTGTCCGAAATACTGGAGTCTGTGAGACAACAACTGTGTGAATATCCTCTCCAAGATACTTTTGAATTTACTGCATGCATAGAAGATTAGAATGTGAACGGTAAGCAAATGTTGTCACTGGACATAGATTCTCTATTTGCGAATGTGCCACCCACAGAAACAATCGGTTTCCCTTGTAAATATGTGGATGACAAGAATCTGAGCATTGAAATACCGACCTCATATCTGAAAGATTTATTACTAAAGTGCTCATTTAATGTACCATTTACATTCACTGACGATACCTACAGACAGAAAGACTGGGTTGCTGAGGGCTCTCCCCTTGGCTTACTTTTGGCAGACTGCTTTACGTTCAGCTTGGAAAATCGGATCTCAAAATCAACAATCGAAAAATTACTACTGTACAAAAGGTAGATCGATGAAACTTTTACAGTTTATCATGATGCTTCTGATTTAAATCATATCTTACAGGAGTTTAACAATTGCCATCCTTCAACTAAATTCACAATAGAAGTTGGAAATGAATCAAAGATCCCACTTCTGGATGAAGAATTGACAAAAAGAGATGATGGAACTCTGAAAAGATCTATCCACAGAAAACCATCATGGAATGGCGAACTGACAAACTTCGACATCTGAATACCCATCAGTCAAAAAAGAGCTCTCATCATCTCGCTAGCCCAACGTACCAGAAGAATTTGTGTCGATAACTGCTTAGAAGAAGAGATTCTATTTCTGAAAAATATCTCTGCTCAAAATGGATACCCACCGCGTTTTGTGGAGAAGAACATGAAACGAAAGCCAAAAAGGGAAGAATGAGCTTCAGTGCCAAACAAAACATTACATTTGAATCTAGAATGCAGGGGAGACCTAGTAGCAGACAACCTTAAAAGGAGAATCTCCAGTTCCCTAAAGAAGACTTTTCCTGCAGCCACTCTAAGGGTGATATTCTGTAGCTGCCTACTGCTTCGGGGCAATGTGAAGGACAGACTTCCACGTATGACCACTTCAATTTGTATATGTCAGTTCACATGCTCGTCTGGAGCCAGATACATAGATCGTTTCATACGGCTCCTGTCAAAACGTGTCAGAGAACGTTACCCAGCATGACTGCAAAGAGGAAGCATTGGTTCAGTCAGGAGCCCTATTGTTGAGCACCTCATCAACACCTGTCACAGCATCTCAGCGGACTCATTCTTCAGAATCATTTATAAAGCAAACAAAAATCTACTAAAGGCAGTGCGTTTCCGAATTCTTTACACAGCAGAAGCCCTTGCCATATGCATCGAAAAACCGGAGCTGAGTGTTCAAAGGAAACTGGTGCAACCTAGTTCGGTTTGTCTCCTTAAGTCCTACTTTTCATCCCCTTCACTTTCCCTCTTTTCTTCTTTTTCATTTTCATTTATAAAATATTATAATTTCAATTTGTTTTCATGCTCCTCCCACCACACCTTTATTCATTAGAAAAAATTTCTAACTCGGCATAATTTTGTTTCTAGGCTCCCTGTAACCCTTGTTCACTCCCTTGAATTTTTCATACTAAGTTAAAAGGAGAATTATGATAGAATTATTGTGGGTTAGAACCCCGGTTGGTGCGTGCGACCGGTGACTTCCAAACTAGGATGAAACAGCTGTCCAGTACTTCCTGCAGGTTTTCCAATGATTCTCTAACTGATGTCAGCTCATGATGACGTCCTTCTACCAATCAAAAAAAAATCCTTACAAAAACCAATACTTGAAAATATAACGCAACTAATTTCGAATCCTGTGTAATTTTGTTTCTAAGTCCCTAGTAATCTATCTATATTCACATCTTCAAACATTCATATCCAGTTGGAAAGTATTATCACCTGTCATCTCCTTCGTTAATGTGTGGAATTGAATAAATAATAATTGTATCTATGTCGCTTTATGTATGTAAATGTGATTGCACAGCTGCTTTTGAGAATGAAATCGCCGAGAAAAAGCAATACTTCGTCTAACTTTGAAATTTTTGTGTTCCTTCCTCACAAAAGACTATGTGATTTCGTATTAGGCACATATTCCAGTCAATTTAAACCGATAAAATCAGAGGTAAAGGCTATTGTACTTAGAGAATATAGATTTCATCATGGACAGACCTCTTCTGGAAAACCACTGGAAATCAGAGATCCCTGGACACATAATTCACCATAGCTTGAGACTGTATACATGATCGCTTTAGAGGTCAAATACGATATCTTTAGGTCAGTAAGGTAATTAGCTACCATTCAGTGGCCCAATAATTCTACATTCTATCAATCTACTATAGAATACCACTTCAATCCACTCTCATGTCGATGGGTGTATCGCATTGTGGCTTCACTCATAAATGAAATCCATATGTAATTTGTTGAAGTACAAATTTAGACAGAATATATGCAGGAATCATGCTGACAAAGTTTTGGTACTACCTAGTGAACGTCTTTAGTTGATTATTATTATTATCATTCGTATTACACTATTTACTCACTGCATTAAAAGAGAATACAGGTTCTCTCTCTCACTGATACCCAGCTCTGCTTCATATGCCAGTTCATCTTAAAAAAGGCTCTTTTGTCACTCCAAATTGCCGTCTTCATTCTTTTGTTCAGTGTCCTGTAGATTGTACACAACTTCTGCCTTAGTTGTTCATCTCTGCAACGGTTTATCCTTTCTCTGTTTCACTATCCTCCTCTCTTCTATCAGCTCCCAGGTTTCCGTTATGAGGTATTTCTTGTTTTCTCTCTTCTTCCCACGCCCAGAGGCAAATAGATGTAGTAGCAGCAGGTTCTTGTCTAGGTTCATTCTTGGATGACTGCTTTTTATGACAGCTCTAGAAAAGACTGTCCCATCGATAATAATTAATTAATAAGTTCCACCTCTATAAGAGATATACTGATGATACTTTGATTATCTGTGATGCGAATCGAGACCTTCAAAAAACTCGCTTAAAACCTTCCATAATATTCACCAAAACATCGATTCCACTCTAGATGTGGAGGCCAACTCAATGTTCTATTTCCCTGTTGTTCAACTTCTAAGAAAGGATGATAAATCTCTGAGAAGATTTATTGAGAAGTGGCCTACATGGAATACACAGTCTCTCTAATCAGAACGAATGATCTCATCTGTTTATTCTCCTCTTGGATCCAAAGAGTATGTACCAAGGAATCTAGTAGCGGACGGTTACATAATTTCTGAATAGACCTGATGGAAAATTGCTTCACACTTAGATTCACAGGCAAGTACCTGGGACTAAATAAAGTTGCTGGACAAGTCCAGGTTGCGCTCAGAGTGATTCTGCTCCTGTATTTCTAATTTAAAAATGGTTTCGAGGCAGAAATCCCTCGAAAATGTCTTCTAGAATGTCGCAGTTAAGCATAACGCGCTGCCAGCCTACCAGTAACATTTTCTTGCAAGAAGCTATTCGGTCAACATGTAAAAGACAAGCTGTTATGTTGGGCCATATCAACACGCACAAATCAGTTTGTTAGCTCCAGTGAAACCGAATCCATTGGTCTGGCCATACATCGGCTTGTAAAACGTGCTTGGTAATATTATCCAGCCTGGTTAGCAAGTGTAGAACGTAGGTAAATCTATATTTGGATAACAGAACATGTCAATTTAGGATCCTCAGCCCTATTTGAGAAACCCTTCAAAGTCCTTTAGAAAATCCTATCAAACCTGTCAAAGGGGATGAGATCAAGATATCTGGGCACAGGTGAAGTATAAGAGATCCCAAAATTCAAGCCATGAAGAAGTGTGTTTAAACTCTTTCTTCGCCATGGGCATCAATCTATCTTCCCAAAGACAAAAACTAATTATTATCCGGCCATATTCTTGATTCGAACTTCCTGTTCATCGTTTTCACTGTTATGTTTTCAACCCCTATTCGTATAACATAATTTCATGTTCAGCTTTGTTATAATTTGACCTTTGACCGGAAACAGCTTCATAACTGTGTCACCCCTTCATTATATATTCATGAATATACAGCTTAGGTGATTACTTAGTCAGAATAAGTAATTCTCTTCATTTCAACTGTCTTTTCGATTTCCATATTTATATAAGTGAAGAGTGATAGATAGGCTTTTTCGATTCATGTTCTACATCTCTAACTTGATATACATTGTCTATCCCACTTAAAAGTCTTACACGGTCTAAAGGCCTTAGTCTAAAGACTCAAGTCGACCTCAGAACTTATTCTATCTTCGAATGATAATTGTTCTCTGTGTTAACAAGTCATACAAACTTAGAGAAAGCTAAAATTTTATTATCAAATGATATGACTTGCAAATCCCTTGCTTTCATTTTTTACATGTTCTTATGGATATTCTCCAGGAAGTCTAAGAGCGTATAAATACTTAATCATTTCAGTCGAAACCTTTCCAACACCTGATTATCTACTCAAAATGTAGAAAATGTTTCAAAGTGAAATAACGCCAACGGTCAAACGACAGAAGACCAAGAAGCACTAAATGTCTTTCACTTCCTAGCATGAAACTCTTTGGCATTACAGTCACGTGTTAGATCTAAGGTAGGACGGCGAGTGCTGAATACAATACCATTCAGAAATTCAGTTGGGATCCAACGATATACGCCTTACTACCTGCATCAGTTTACCAGATATTTTTCGCCATCAGCTAGTTTAGAGCCTGTCAGTCACCTGTAAGGAATTTTGATTCAAACTGTAAATTTCTCTAATAATCACAAAAGAGATCTTCGAATGAGCTTACTTACACCTTTCCAAATTACGGGTTTTATTCGTGATCTCAAGCCGAACCTCTATGTCCAAAAGAGACATATACAGCCATTAGACTTACCACAGTCACACTAACAATATTGACAGAATTTTGTTTCAAGTATTGGTTTTGCAGGGATTTTGTTTGATTGCATGGAGTTAGAGAACAACCTGGGAAACCTGCAGGGAGTACTGGACAGCTGTTTCTTCCGCCTTAGTTTGGGGCTCTTTATCAGTACACATCCACACTGCCTGGTTTGCACCCAGGACCTTCTGGTTACAAGGCTAGTGAGCTCATAGACCATTGAGCCACTGGGATCCGCTCCAATGGCCAATGAATTCTAACTTCTGCCAATTCATGACATAGTGCGAACACTTCACAATGTCTTCTTCGAAGAGTTACTGCCTCATCTCCAACCTGCTGTATCCTACTGGTCATGGCTTCCCACTAGAACCCCAGGATAACTGATGAAGTGTCCCAAACTAGGACAAAACAGCTGTCCAGTACTCCCTGCAGGTTTTCCAGTGGTTCTCTAACTGATGTCAGCTCATGAAGAATTTTGTTTCGTCTCATGGTTTCATTTTTACTTTATTGTTAGAATTATGATTACTATTTCATTCAGATTTGGATTAAATTCCAGTGTATATTTCGTCGCGAGTCAACATCAGCTAGAGATCAGTGAAAACAGAGTACCACTGGACACCTGTTTCGTTCTAATTCGGGACTCTTCATCAGTGTGTACTTATGGCCCCATCAGTAATCAACCCCAGAATCCTGAAGTTACGAGGCCAAACTGGATTACTATTCATCTACTTGAGTCGGAATTCAGTTACCCATGGAATCCAGCTTTTTCAATCCATTATATGGCGCTACACTCAAACAATGCCTACAATGGGTATCCACTTTACATATGACATGGTGGAACCCGCTGGTCATGACTTTCCAGTACATCTTTTCAGAAGAATTATGCAGTAACCATCAAAGATGTGGGGAGTGATATTTAGATTTTGGGTTTTCGCAAGGGATTAGGATAAGTCTCGCTGATGAAGAGTTCCAAACTAGGAGGAAACAGGTGTTCAGTGCTCCCTGGTTTTTAGTAATACCTAATTGATGTTGCCTCGTGGCGGAATTCATACTCAAATTCATTTTATTCTTATGATCATTGTTTATTAGTGATACTGTCCTTCTCAAACAGACCCCATATAAACACTTTCCTGTATTTCCGTTAGTTTTTGTCCGTTTATGTAGATTAGATCATTTTCACATTTAGGAGGTAATACCATCTTTTATTGTGTTAATCCTCACTTGTGTATCACCTTCTAAATTATCTCTTACATGACATTAAACAAATCCTAGAACGTAAAATTACCAGTAGGCGATTTATACTTTTATGAATTTCACTGGTGAACATAACTACAATTGTACAGCAACTTTAGAAAAAATGATTCGTTGAAGAAAAAGAAAATTTTCCTCTCAATTACGTCTTCATTTCTATGACTCATCAGGTGAATTCTTCTATTCATTTATTTCAGTCTGAACATTACTTAATATAATTTTCACCTGTAATATGTAAAGGTTAAGTGTAAATGAAGTAAGCTGATATTTAATAATCCGGAAAAATATATATATATATAGATAGATAGATTTCAACACGCAATGAATTATTTTCAAGTTTATGTGTTAATAAGTCCTTGTTATTATTCGTCTACTGATGATACACTGACTATTCATGTGTATAAATCGAAATAATTTGATAATTTAGATTGAAAAATATTTGATTGCATAGAGGATTTCATCATGAGCTGATATCAGTTAGAGAACCACTGGAAAACCTGCATGGAGTACTGGACAGCTGTTTCCTCCGCCCTAGTTTGGGTTTTTTATCAGTACGCATCCACACTGCCTGGTTTGCACCCAGGACCTTCTGGTTACAAGGCAAGCTCGTATACCATTAAGCCGCTGAGACTCGATCCATTGGCCGGTTCATAAATTCTAACTTCTGCCAATTCACGACATAGTGCGAACATTTCACAATGTCTTCTTCGATGCGTTACTGCCTCATCTCCAACCTGCTGTATCCTACTGGTCATGGTTTTCCATTAGAACCCTAGGTCACTGCCTGAATAGGGCCATTCACTAGTGAGCATCAGATTAATTTTCAAATATTGGTTTTGTAGGGACTTTGTTTGAACCGCGATGGGTGCATGCTGCTGAAGAGTCCCAAACTAGGCTGACGAAACAGATGTTCAGTACTCCCTGCAGGTTTTCTAGTGCCTTTCTAACTGATGTCAGCTCATGATAAAATCCTCTATCCAATCGAAAAAAAATCCCTATAAAAACAAAACTTGTAAAATATTTCCTTCTACCTATGAACTCAGATACATTATGTATGAGATCAAGACGAATAAAAAACAAAATTCATAAATTTGAATTAAATCTACCTAAATGAATACTTTCCAGTGTATTATAAGTTTGACTACGGATTGATATCAGTTAGAGAACCATTGAAAACCAGCTGAGAGTACTGGACAGCTGTTTCCATTGTCCTAGTTTGGGACTCATCAGCAGTACACACCCAATCAGGTTCCAACTCAGGGCCTTCCAGTTAAAAGGCTAGTGGGCCCCTAGACCACTCAGCTACTGGGATCCGATTCAATGGCCGACCCGTGAATTCTAACATCCACCAATTCTACCAATGCATGATTAGCGCGACTGGCACCAAGCAATGTCATCGGTGGGACATCCATCCTCATACGTGACATCTGGATGGACCTCACTAGTCATGACTCCTCACTAGAACTCCAGAAAACTCCGTTCTGTAGCCAGTAGTCATTAGCGTGCATCAGGTTAATTTTCTATAGTTGGTTTGTAAGGATTAAATTGGTTTTTATGAGCTTGACTACGGACTGATATCAGTTAGAGAACCATTGAAAACCAGCCACAGGAAGTGCTGGACAGCTGTTTCATCCTAGTTTTTAGGAATTGGCCCCTGGGTTTCGAACCTTGGACCTTCCAGTTACAAGGCAAGCTCGTATACCATTCAGCCCTGTATTATGTTGACAGCAAACTAAGAAATGGATGCGAATTCATACCTCGACCTAAAAACATAATTAGATGATTTAAACAACGAGAAACGGAGAAGAGTTTATGCATTTCACTGGATAGGAAATTTATATAGCCTAAAGAAGCGCCCAACAGTCATCATTATACAAGTAAATAATTAAATCTATATAATTAATAATAATAATAATAAATCCAGACAGGAGAAGGTTCAATGTGTTCAATTTGTCAAACACATGAAAATTAAGCAACACCGATCAGTAAATGAATAAATCCAACCAATTTACCCTCTAAGATTGATTAATCATCATATGCGAGTTCTGCTACCTACCTGCCTACCAGTATAACAAAAAGGACAACGACCATACATTGGCAAGTAACCATGTCAACGAATATTTGTAAACATAAATAAACACTATTCATAATACTAATAATAATAATAGTTATCAATCCTAGAATGCATAAATGTCAATCTCTTGAATCTCAATGTATACAAACATATTTGACATAAGCAGACTAATAATTACACTTGTTTTAGTTATATAGTGACAAACAGTCGATGAAGTAGGAGGCAGGAGATGAAGTAGGTTTCTAGAAAAACAGATTATTGGTAGAAAAAAGAAAGAAAGAGAACAAATATACGTTCTTGCTTTAATGCTTAAAACAGTAATAACAACATAAACACAACAAATATTGACAGAAAAGAAATAATAAAAGAGACAAAGAGATCAGATTGATAAAAAAAGAAGCAACAAACAGGGGAGGATCTGTTGCAGACATATTAGATCAAGAGACTGGAAATTTTAGATAAATCTACTAGTGAGTTTTGTTTTGTTATAAGTGTAAATATTCCACTTTAGAAATAGGTTAAGACTATAGAGAAATAAACAAGCCTGTAAACTGTAACAGTACAAAGTAAACATAAATACAACCTCAAAACAAAAATTTTAAAAATAACAGGGGCTATTGCGTTTGACTGGACACTAAGTAGTAAGTGGTTTCTAGGTGTCTAGACTCTTATTTTATGCAGACTGAGTTCTATCAATCAAGTTTGCAATGTGGCCAACCATGCTAGATAGCTTGCCATCACCATGCTCTCGGGATTGTGGTTATTATTAGGTGGTTGAAATGAATCAGCAGAAAGTCTTCCTTGGTCTCGTTTTCGGGCTTGTTGTCACTCGTCAGAAAGGTGTACCTGCAGTCTGGAAGGAATTTATGCCCCTCTTCCAAGATTTGAACGCGTGTCAACTGGTCGTGCAGTCAGAAACGTTACCACTGAGCCATCTATCATGGTAGTCACATCTTAAACTTGACTGATAGAATTTGGTCTTGGAAAATACCCATTAAGACATTGGAAAGATGAGAATACGAATTTCAGCAAAGATATCTTTTCGACGATTTCATTTTCAAAAGTTGTACAATCGCATTTAAATACATAATTTTGCATAGATACAATTTTTTACTTGATTCCACATGATTACAAAGGCGAAAAAAAGGTGACAATCATTTTCAACTTGATATGGTTTACGAGAGGCTTAGAAACCAGATTACACAGGATTAGAATGAATTACAAGTGTGTAAAAAAAATGAGCCTAGAAATAAATTGAAATGATAATTTTCAACTTGAAATGGAAGTTAGGAGGTGTGAATATAGATTACAAGAGTCTTGAAACAAAAATTACACAGAATTAAGATATAATTCCAAAAATAGTTATTTTAAACGAATTATAATGTGAACAGGAAAAGCATGGAAACAAACTTAGAATAACTGTTCTTATAACTGAAAAATTGGAATGAATTGAATGAAGACAAGAGAATAACAATCATACACACAGCGAACGAGAAAAAGAAAATCAGAAAAAAGGAAAAAGAACGAAAGAAAGATGGAGGCTAAGGGAACATACCGAACTAGGTCCATAGTAGTTGTAAAGGTTGACTAATTTCTTTTGATCACACAGCTCCGGCTTTTCGATGCATACTGCGAGGGCTTCTGCAGTACAGAGAATTCGGAAACATACTGCCTTTGGTAGGCTTTTGTTGACTTTGTAATTACTTTGAATGAATCAATTGAGATGTTGTGGGAGGCGTTGATCAGATGTTCAATAATGGCACTTTTGATTCGGTCTGCATAAAACGAAGGACTAGACACATCACACTAGTTACTAGTATCCAATCAAAGTATCTAATAATAGTCCTACAGGAGGTTGATCGCTAATCTGAATACCTCAGTGATAACGTCTCTGACTGTAGTACTGGGTGACGTGGGTTCGAATCACACAGGGGGCATCAATTCTTCCAAATTCTTCCAAATTTACTGATCAGTAACAATAAACACAGAACCTAGGTCAAGTAAGACTTCCTGCCGACTGCTTCCAATAATCTAAGAAGTTATTACCATCCATCATTCCACATAAAGCTTAAGAATACCTGAATCAGCGAAACATTAGTAGCTTATGAAGTTTTAAACCTAGATTGAAAAATAAGTCTATGGAAATAAGTAACCATATAAGGGAAACAAGGATTAATTCACCTAAGCGTTTTATAAAGATTTAATACACTGGAAAAGTTTAAGGTTAGATCAAGAACTGATAGAAGTTACAAAACCATTGGAAACTGTTAAGTATTGAACAGCTGTCTTGACAGAAGTACGCACCACATTCCCAACAAGTATCGAACCCAGCACCTTCAGGTTACAAGGTGAGCTCGTAGACCACTAAGCCACCGAGACCCAATCCAATGACCAGTACATGAATTCTAGCTTTTACAATTCATGACAGAGCGTAACAAACAATGAAATCCATTGGTGTCTTACACTCCCGAATCATGACATATAAACTCAAAGTTAATTAATTACCAGTTATCACGGAATAAATAAATAACTATCGGCTCAAACATGAAACCAAAAAGCAAAACGAATCCATTTTTCATCTTTTTCTGTTTGAATTTCCTCCAGCCTTCATTTCATTGCATATGAATTCGTTGGCCTAGGATTTTGCCGATCTCTATGGGAAACACCCAAAACGATGTTATCTGGAATACTAAATCACCTGTCGATTTTCTGATCTTAATCATAATCATGACTGCAGGACCTCTTTGAATATGTTCATTGACAGACATCCTGACAGGAGCTTTAAACCATACAGGTTAGAAAACACAATAATACTAAATAAAATCTAAGTGAGAAGCCATTTCAGATTGGTTTAACTTGTCAGAAGAAGCATAATCATGCCATGATTTAATATCAATTACATTTCATTTCTAGTGAAAAATCCTAAAAGACATCTGCACACTTGTCTGGAAACTTCAAGTTTCAATAACTTTTCTTCTAATGACAAGTAATGGTTAATTACTAACAAGATACCCTGGAAGCGAACGAGCCAATCAGCTTATTGTTCAACGCAGAAAGAAATAGAAATGGATCGGACATACACTTAGGAACCACTGAGTGCCATCACACGCCAATTCCTCAAGGTTTATTCGAATGGGAGGTAATTAGTTGGTTGTGATTCTGAGAGTGATATGTGAGAGATCTTATGAGAACCAAGTAGAAGCTTATGGTTAACCAGCTGGAAGTGGTGTTAGAGCATCGGATGCTATGGAAAACTGCCATTAGAGTTGTATATTACACTCGAATTCAAGAAAAAAATAATAATCTCACAAATATTACAATGAATTAAGAGTACACAATCTACTCAGATATATTTCCCAAATACAAGGAAATACAAGTATTTATTGAAAATAAGTTGAACTGGATCATTTTTATGAGTGATCTTCATCAATCTATGTGAATTAGCTAGAATATCAATCATTATAATAAGTGATAATTTCGTCATTCATTTTTGTATACCTTGAAAGGGTTTAATTCTCAATATCCGTAATGATTCAGTCATAAGGATGATTGCTGTACTATATACTACTGATGGATTTATTTGAGTAGCATCATGCATTTGTGCTTGTTTTTTTATTGCCACTTTTAGTATGGAGCAGATCATATTTATTGTGATTTGAATAATTTCTATTTTCAAAGGACATTTCAGGGGAATTTCACCTCGAACTGTGTCATCTGAAAATTTAAAATTTGCCACATGGTTAATCCTGTTCCCATTGTAGTACCAATGTCAGTGAATCAGTTAAGTGTGCGATGCATAAAGTATAAGAGAAGTCTTTTCTTTACACCCACATTGATGTACTGATATGCCATGTGCCCTACACACAAACACACACACACGTACGCACGCACCTATTCACTAACAGTACATATATGAAGATCTTCCAGGTGAACACTTTCAACTTCATAGTTTATACCGCTTAAATGTTTCGACTATTACAAAAATCGAGATCTAAAATATAATATAAACAAATTTTCTCTGGGTGTGGATGGGGGGTGGGGAATCCGCTTAATTTTATTGATCGAAAACTATATTGTTTTCTAAAGCACATTATCTTTAAAATCTTGCAACCACTGACCATAATCCATAGTCATTTTTTAATTTCGTCTCATTTTCGTGTCATTCAGTTAGATAATTAAATCTTGGATTGGAAAATAAAACTGTAGGCTGGATGATATATTGAAGATGTCTTGAAGTTTTGCAGATTTTGACACACAGTTTCAAAAGATATTGACAACAAAAGAGTGTTTCCTGTTTCGACAAATTTACAGAAATCATCATTACAACATTAAGAATATTTTTTAAGAAAAAAGGAGCTATTCGGCAGACAGATTCTTTCCAACGAATTTATTATCAATCTGTGCTATCGTATAAATTCTATTTTTTTTAAGTGACAAATCGTTTATAATCATAATTGAATTTTAGATTTTCCCGTCGACTGATTGAATCCAAGGGCTTGATCCCACGTTGACATGTCGGCTTCTTATGCAGATAACTCGACGATTTCTGGCATGTAATTAGAATTTAATTCGTGGATGGTGACTAGCAGTGGAATCCAGGATGCGCATTTCGTCGCATTTGGGACTCGTCAGCTGGATGTGCCTGCATTTCCAGTGAGTGATGATGTTCCCATCGAGGCTCGAACACAGTGCCCATAGTTTCAAACGCCAAAGCGTTATCCACTAGACCACTTGGGCCACGAAAGCCACCTCTTGTGAAAAAGGTCATGTTTATTTAATCCTAGATTCCGCTGCTAGTCGCATCCCCCAATTAGAGTCTAACATTTATTTTCTCGATATGAAGTTATCAAGACAGACTGATAAGGCTGTGAGAAGATCAGTCTATAGAAAGCTATCATGGAATGGTTAGTTGACATATTTCTACAGCTGGATACCTATTAGTTGAAAACGAAACTTGATTTGATCACTTGCCAGTCATATTCGGTGTATATGGCGTCTTTATTCTGTACAAGAAAAGCTCAATCTTCTAAGATAAGTCCTAACTAAAAATGGATATCTGCCATCTTTTATAGACAAAATTATGCACTTAAAATATGTGAAATTTGGTTTAACTTCTGTCATCAAGAAAATGTTGTACATGAACCTTGAATCCAAAGCTGACTTGGCCGCCATCATCTTTAAAAAAACGATCTCACAGTCTCTGTAAAGGATATTCATTGCAACATCGTTGAGAATAGAGTTTTCTAGTAGCCTGAAGGACGAGATCTCTCAGTTGACCAACTCTGTGCTTAACAATTACACTACCATACTTTCATATCCAAACTTCCTGTCTATTTTTTCATTTTATTATCTCAACATATTTAATCCCTGTTTGCATAAACACTTATTCGTCACATTAGTTATGACCTCACTAGATTTTTAATCCAAACATCCTGTCTGTTTTTGTTATTTTTTACATTTTTTTTACCCCTAATTGCACAATATGTCAATCTTCTCAGTAATTATGATGCTACTTTGTTTGAGCTTTATCCGTCCCCCTGTTTATTGTGGCATTTCAATTTTCTAATTATAATTTTATGAATCTGACCCTTGACCGGAAATGATTCTGGAAATTTCCTACCCATTTATTATAAGTACACAATTAAACTGCTTCTGTGAAGCAAAGGTATATTGGTTGTTCGATGCTGATTTTGTCCTAAACAATAAAACATCCCTATCCTGCATGGTTACAAAGGGTGGAACAAGGAGCTATTAGGTGAGCACTAATGGAATATCCGGTTGGTACTGGTCAGCTTATTTCTAAAGCCTTTTTCTTTAAAGTCATCTAAAGGGTGAGAAATAACCTGCAGAACATCATTAAATGTTCGACTTATATGTTATTCTGAAGCTCTGGCCATCAAAATAGAAAAGCTCGATTTATGTATATAGGGAAAGCTTGTTCAACCATTCCATCTTTCATGGTTCTAATCCGTCCCATTTTTACCTCTGTCCTACTTATGGTTTGTTTTGTGTATTCAATCTACATATCTATCTCTTATTATTTCGATTGTTATTGTTTTCACTCTGAACAGCTTCCGGTATTACCTCACTTGTCAATTTTATTTATTTAATTCAATATGAATTTTGCAATTTTGTTTTATTATAACCGCCACTTCGTTACGTATTATTCGAATTGCCTACTCATTTTATTAATTCGACAGCCTCCCTCCCTCGGACACTAAGATTTATATATTTAAGTATTGGTTTGTAGCGATTTTCTTTGGTTGCATAGAGCATTTCATCATGAGCTGATATCAGTTAGATAACCACGGAAAACCTGCAGGAGTACTAGACAGCTGTTTCGTCCTAGTTGGAACCCTTCATAAGTACACACCCACCGGGGTTTGAACCCAGGACCTTCTGGTTACAAGCAGAGCTAGTGGGTAGACCAGTGAGCCACTGGGACCCGATCGATTGGTCCATGAACAATTTTCTAAAGTACCATAACCTATTATGTCGCCCGTTAATTAACTGTGATGATAATCACAAATAGTTTGTCGCTATTCACTCTGTTACATTTTTAAACCATAAAATACCTCTGTACAGCTTCGTAAGGCGTCGGTAGCACAGAAGTAGAATGTTCGCCAAGATGCAGGTGGCTTTGGTTTTGATCTCCAACCAATGCACGCCTTTACCTCGCACTAAGCCTGTAATAAGACTGGTAAAGAGGGAAGGTTAGGCATGAGGCTAGCAACCCCATCCTGTAAAAGAAATAAATACCACTAGTACCGAAACTTCAAGCCTCTATTTTGAAGCCCTGTGTGTCCACTGGGAACGTAAAGGAATAAAAATAAATAAACAGCTTGATAAAAAATCCTCTTAAAAGAGTCTGTTCTCTATTTCGACGAATCACGGGTAAAAACATGTTGAGTACTAAGCACACGTCACTAGCTAACTCCCGAGAAACAACTTCTCTGTTCCTAGAGTCTTTGGTACCATTTCTAATCTTGAAGGGATCTTACCCACAGAAGCAACTTTGAGGATTTCTACTTCATCAATCATCATCACACAGTGTGTAATAATAATTCAGTGCAGAAGGTTATTGTGAAGGAATAATTGTTTGGAGAATTCCTCCTGAAGGATCTAATCCCAATGTTTACACTTATTTGGACGTTTCAGCTAACTTTATGATTTTTATCTGCTTTTCTCCATGACCGTATATCACTGTCCTAACATATGAATATCATTTGTTGACTTGATCCCTATTATTTGTATTTGTTTTTGTTTAAAACCTTCCATTAAGACGCTGAAAAGAAATAGGAAATTATAAGCTGTGTGGATAGAATCCCTGAAAAATGATATCCACTGCTGAACCTCATGTCTTCTCTGTCCATATATTTTGGGAATGAGCAAGTCACACCCTGAAGTACACATCTGTTACAAATGTGTAACACCATGGAAAGATGCATCAACACAGGCGGCTGACCTAATAGACGGATCGATATCACCAAAATAAGTTTGATATTGGTCTCCTGATTACAGATATGTTATTTTGAGAAAGAAAGTGATCTTAGGTGAGGGGTATTGGTCTTCTCGCCACCAGGTCAGATAGATTTACTATTGTCATGCAGAAAGTCCAGGTCATTTCAACGTAATTTTTCGATCTATGAATACAGCGTTTAATGAAGAGTCCCAAACAGGGATGAAACAGCTGTTCAGTACTCCTAGGTTTAATCTCTATTTTTAATGCTTCTGTTTGTGATTATGTAATACTCTAATAATAAGTTGTTTTCCGATGTAATTTTGTTTGAGTGAATGAAGGTTATTCTGACATTGAATAGTCTGAGGTGATAGTTGTTGTGAATATTCTTCTTGGTTCTAAGGTATTTCTTACAGCTGAATTTCGGTCAACTATTTTCGTTCTACATTACTTGTTTTGTCCTCAGAAAATCCCCTCATGTGTACTACTGCTTAATGCCACTGTTGAAGTGGTTCTGAATTTTCAATATTATTGTTGTTAAACAGAATCACATAGATCTAGCCACGAATTATCGTCTTTTCACCGTCTTTCGAAAATTTTGTGACTGTGGGTGTCTCTCAAGGAAGTTTTTTTTTAGCTATTCACTAGAATCTGCAGAGATCAGTTTCCTGCGTTCAGATCACAACGAGTCCGTTTTAGCACTTGCGGTTGTGTCGTGTGCCCTTTCAAAGTCGAACAGGCTGTGTATAGAGTTTACTGTAGCTGTTTTGAAGGCAAGTATCAATGTAATAGTGACCGTCTTTTTCTATGTATAATTTTCTCTTCCAGGTATTAAAGATGGCATAAGTTTATAATGATGACAACTCACAAATCTACTTATTAATTCCTGTTAAGCATAATTCAATAATGCAAATTATTGAATAACAAATAGTCTATATGAGCAGAGCTCACATTCAAATAATTTCAGTCTAAGACACAGTTTCAGATTTCCCAGGTGAATATAATAGTTAAAAGCATCAAATTCAAAATTCTATTTCGTTTGATTTGATTTACTTTAACTTGATTCAGTTGTATTTAGTTATAAATTAACTGACTGTTAAATCGATTCGGTAAAATTGCCTAGCAATCGAATTCACTAGATCGATACTAGTCACACATGAAGTTGATAATGAAAAACAAAATAAATGAACTCTTATTTCACAAATCAGTGTCATCTTTTTATTAGGAATGGGGGTAAAGACTTGTAATCAAACGGAGTGTTTTGCAGTCGATGATAGATAAAACTATATAACTACTGAAAGGTAGGATCATTTGACAGAACTGTAGACTGCTGCTATTATTACTGCCTTAGGTTCCAAGTGGAACATACAGCTACAGCGGTACATCTCCACTTCTCTCTCTCTCTCTCTCCTCTGTAGACGTTTTGGACTGGCTTCACGATACCGTAGACTGACAGACTGATACTTACGTGATGACGTAGATGACTTAGGGGAACGCGTATCAGTGGCTTCGAGAGTAACACACTTCTCCTCTCTTTATAACTCATTATGAACAGAAGTATGTGAAGCAAAACAGACAAACATAAATCTGAGATGATTTTACAGCATTACTCTACATAAGATCAACTACCTGAGAGAATTCAAATCATATTTGCCCCCTATCGTTCTATCCATTGCAATAAACGGTAAGATAAGGGAAAGACTAATTCTAGTTTGGGAATCATTGGCAGGCACCCACTGGGTTCAAGTCAAGGACCCTCCTGTTACAATGTTGGTGGGCTCGTAGACCATTCAGCCACTGGAACCCGTTTTGATGAACAGCCCATGAATTCTAACTTCTACCAATTCTACCAATGCATTTAGCGCAACTGGCACCGACCAATGTCATCGGTGGGACATCCATCCTCATACGTGACATCTGGATGGATCTCACTGGTCACGACTTCTCACTAGAACTCCAGGAAACTCCGTCCTGTAGCCAGTAGTCACTAGCGAACATCAGATTAATTTTCTATAGTTGGTTTGTAAGGATTAGTTTTGTTTTTACGAGTTGATCACAGATTGATATTAGTTAGAGAACCATTAGAAAGCCACCAGGGAGTACTGGACACCTGCTGTTTCATCCTAGTTTGAGAATCATCGGCAGTACGCAACCACCAACGGGTTTTGAACCCAGGACCTTCCGGTTACAAGGCTGTCCAGTACTCCGTGCTGGTTTTCAATGGTTCTCTAACTGATATCAATTTGTGATCAACTCGTAAAAACAAAACTAATCCTTACAAACCCACTATAGAAAGCACAAATTCGTTTTGATGATAACTCTTACAATCATCCCGCCCCTTACTAAAACTCTGTTCTTAATCTGTACACAGTGGGTTAAACAGTTATGACAAAAGTTGTAATGAATGTGCCTTTAAATCAATAATATTACATAAAAAACTTCAGGTGAATTACTGAACTCTTATTACAAATTTTTATACCACTGACGCAGAAAGTTCAAATGTTCTCTTCTAAGAACAAAAATGAATCACTTTTGATGACCTTTCTGTACAAAAGAGAAACATGAAGTTCATGAAGGGAAGTAACAGTTCCGGAAAAAACAATATTTGGAACATTCAGTGACCGAACAGTTAGTGTTTGATGGCATTAAATGTTTTCGGTATCACTAATACATCACCACGGAATAACTAATCGTGTGTAGTTTTATTGTTGAGTAGTTCATAAATTCACTAGTTTATTAGCCTCTCCTAATCCCAGGAAAAGAAGGGAGAGCAGGGATAACGACCTTATCCCAGAAGATCAACTCAATCTCCAAAGAAACTTCAAAGCGCAGCAAAAATATAGAAAACAAACTTATTCTTTATATATGTCCAAACTAAGTTCACTTTTAACGATTTAAAGAAATTAAGGCAGAATAAACTTATTCTTTGTGCGTCGGTAGCACAGCGGTATAATGCTCGCCGACCACACTTCATGTGGTCCGGGGTTTGAATACCAGATGACGCACTTATTTACCTCACTAAGCCAGTAATAAGACTGGTCAATATGGAAGGCTGGGCATGAGGCTAGCATCCTTATCCCGTAAAAAATAAACACCACTGCTACCGAAATTTCAAGCCTCTATTTTGAACCTCTATGTTCCATTTAGAATGTGAAGGGATAAAATAACGAGTAAAATACTAGCACATTCCATTTACAGACTGTCTTGACATCAGTTTCAGTTCACTAGAATCAGAAACAACTATACCAAAAATATATCCAATGAACACTAGTTAGATACTATGAACCTTAATATTCTACCTGAAAACTAATTATTATTTCACATTTAAAGGGAATTTATATAGACACTTAATTGGTGTAGTCGTGGGTTCACCAGTTCCACTAATAGCTGTCTATCTCCTCATGAAAACATTTGGAGATAGCATCTTCATAATCATACTCAAATCTAAAATATGGTAAAGACACGTTCATGATACCTTCACTGTAATGAAATGAGAAGTCCTGCTCAATTCATTTTTTGAGGAAACTGAACAATCAATATCCCAGGATTCATTCATTTCAGAAGCAGTGTCACACATCTGTTAATTGGCCTTTATAGATTAACTAGTTGAGAGGAGAGAAAATGGGCATGTCTGCATATATATATTTAGTAATAAAACAGACTCCAACAAATTTTACGACTTTGAATAATTACAATCTATCAGTACAAAGGCTGCTTCACGTCTTCTTGAACCAGAGCACTCTATGATAACAGATGAAAAGAGGAAAAAAAGAGTGAAAATGTAAATATTACTGAAATTCTCAGGAAAAATAATTATCCAAAGAATGTGATTAGCCGAATCAATACCAACACCAAACATGGCCGAAAACGCGAACCTCAACCGTTGTTATTCCATACAGACGAGACACATCAGACAATGCCAGAAAATTACTCAACAAAATGCAGCACCAGAGTTTTCTTCAAAACATTAGACAAGCCACCAAGGAATCTTGTTCATGTGAAAGATATAATTCAAAAAGAACCACAATCTAAGTGACAAGTATTGGTTTTGTCGTGAAATGGCAGAAGTTAGAATTCAAGGACCATTGGATCGGGTCGCACTGACTCAATGGTCTAGGAGCTCGCCTTGTATCCAGAAGGTCTTAGGTTAGAACCCCGGCGGATGCGTACTGATGAAGAGTCCGAAACAGCCAGGACGAAACAACTGTCCAGTACTCCCTGCAGGTTTTCCAGTGGTTCTCTAACTGACACCAGCTCATAATGAAATCCTCCATGCAAACAATCTAACTGTGTAAAATGCATAGAATGTGACGTAATATACACTGAATCAACATCAGTAAAAATGAACTATATAGGATCTTAATTCGACCAGTGAAAAATCCGATGAAACCCGATAAGCTTGAAAAATCGTCAGCTATCGGTCTACACTCTATAGAATCAGACAATGCTGAAATCAGACGTACAAATTTTAAAAAAGTCACAAAGAACATTTAACATCAGAAGTACTCCTAATTATATGGAATGCAAATTGTCTTCAATGGTAATTTTTTTTATTTTTGATTAAGGCTTGATTCCACACTGTATTTTTGGTACAAGTATGGAATTTTCAGCATGGATATCGGTAGCCCAAATTTTGCAGGCCGACTGTAGATATCAGGTGTGCGTCGGCACGGGATCGGACCTCGGAGCATGTGCATGGTCGGCGAGAGTCCTAACCACTGTGCCACCGACACACATGATGGAATGAGACAGAATTTAACCTAATTCCCCTGATGACAAAATCAACACGAATATGATAAGCAATTTTACTATCTACACAAATGCTGTTTTTTACAGGTTCAAACATTCATCAGTTCCAACAATCTGCATACGGTTTGTTATATTTACTAATTTGTCCAGTTGACAACATAAAAATGAAGTACCTCATGCGGAAGAAGTACGACTAAGTTATTGCATATAAGCTAAGATTTCGTAAATTCTGGTTTAATATAACTTTTATAAATCTATTAGCAGGAGTAAATAGTAAAACGTCATTTTTTCACTCATGAGAAAATCAAGAAACTTTATAATAATAAAAACTTTGCACTGTGCATTCTAACGCCCTGTGAATTAAATTGAAAAAGGTGTAAGATCAACTCCCTAATTTCTTTTAACACAAGTGAGGTGATGTTACAAGCATTTCTAGGTTAATTCAAATTCTGTCCCTCAATTTTCATTGGACAGTTTAACTCCATTGGGTCGATACAAACAAAGCTCTGTGATTGGTTAATAATAATCAGCCAATAGGCTGGGAGACATATCGATTTGTCATCCACATATCAATCATGAATGAAAGTTTAAGTTTTTCACAATGACACTAACACGACACACTGTTTAGTACAAAATGATCTCATCGAAATTAAAACCTGAAATCACATGTCCAATATGTAATCAAATATTTCAGGCCCCTCTTCTACTTCCATGTGGTCATTCTATTTGCTCTGGATGCGTAAATAAACTGCGTAAAACACAAATCAAATCGAATTCCATCATTTCATCTCAATATCCAGCAGTACAGGCAACTCAAACAACCACCATTGAAGATGCTATAAGTGAAGCTGATTCTGGTGTGGTTGTCTGCAGTGCAGAACTGAATAACGATTGTCATTTAACATCGTCATCTTCACCTCAGAGTATTAGCCATACATATTCTGCACATGATTTATGCCGTTTATGCAGCACTACTGCTAGTCGTAATAACAGTAATAACAACTGTTTAAAAAACTCGCATAATCATCAACCTGGATTACACTCGGAAAATGGAAATACTGAAACACTACCAGGCGATATTCTACCGCATAATACAGCTTTGGAGAATTTGATTAGTAGATTATGCAAAGATGAAGTTGGCCAACAAGACAAGGATACAACATTGTCTTCAGGCAGTGTTAAGATAGATAACGTCAGTTTATCTTCAATACGATGTCAGCTATGTGAATCATCAAATGATATATTAACGCTGTCCTTTTGTGAACAATGTAATCTATGGTATTGTAAAACATGTTTAAATCTATGGCATCCACCGACAGATATGTTGATTAAACATCGTGTTACCCCATTTAATAATCATAATCGGTTATTTTATTCATCGAAACAGTCGAACAGTGAAACCTCCGGTCCAGAATGTGTATATCATTCAGGATATATATGTAATCTATACTGTATAACCTGTTCAATGTTTGTCTGCCTGAGATGTTTAAATTCACCAGTGAATGAAAGGAATTACAATTTAAATCATGTTGTCAACAGCAACAACAAAATGATAACAACTGATTCATACACTTCAAGAAATTCTTATTCTTTCGAATGTTTATCGCATACAGGTCATACAGTCTGTTCAACGAATGTTTATGCTAAAAGAGCAAAGGTGAGTTTCCGCTTTCCATTCCCGATGAATTAATTAATCATTAGAATGCAAGTATTAATTTTTAGATATAGGTGTTTAAAATGTCTTTAATTAGGTTTTGGCCACACTCATTGAAGAATAGGCCAAGTGTATTTATAGACTTTAAAAATGTGAGTTACATTTTGGTCTTGGCAGCTGTTTCGTCCTTGTTTGCGACTCTACAGCTGTGAGCAACCCCACTAGGGATCGAACTCTAGAACTTCACGTTACATGGCTAGCCTGCTAACTATTCAGTCAGTTGGGACCATTTTTAGCTGTGGGTTGTTAGCGTTGGGCCTCGATATCCAACAAGTGGGTTCGGAGTTCGAACTACACTCTACCTACTGAGATTTGGGTAGCCAAGTTGTTGTAGTAGTCCAGAGTCCTATTAAATGGGCTAGGAAACTGTTAGGTAGATCAGCATTTCGGTGTTAAAATCAAAAGTTTATTGAACAGATATTTAGCGTCTTCTTATCTTTAAACTTAGAACTATGAACATTCGATTAAGCGACTTCATGAAAGCTAATCTGATTTATAAGATAAATCGGACAACATTATAGTTGTCGTAGCCCAGGGTCTCAGTGAATAGTGGGTCGGTGTTTAAAACGATATGTGCTGGGTTAGAAACCAGATGGTAATATCACCACTCACTAGGGATGAAAGTATATCCAGATGACAAGTCTCAAAAAGGACGAAATTTATGTTCTGGATTCCACAGCTAGTCACCATCAGCCAAACGACATCATGTTAACTGTGAGGTATCATTAAATTCTTCATACTTCTAGTCGACGTCCTAGGGGTTGAATTTAGTATACCCACATTAGGGAAGGACAGTTATACATTATTCCCGATTAAACTAATAGAAAAATAGAGTGGGGAAAATGAATGATTGAATAGTGACTACGCACGCACGTGGAACGCTGATTTCTTTATCATCATCATTATGTTATCCGTATCACAATCCATAAGCAAACATCATCCCCCCTCCCAGTGTCATTAATAAAACTAATTTTCATCATATATTTATAATGAAATAACTCTAGGTTTTGAAAAAATCAATTAACCGTGACATAACAATCTCAAAGTGATTGCGTTATTTCTTATCTTTTCATGATAAGAAACATGAGCGTAGAAAATAGTTTTGTTTAATTAAAATTTAATTTTAACATCTTTACATTGCAGCCCCTGTTTGACTGATTGTTTCTGACAGATGTATTAACCCTTTTCCGTTTTCTGATAATTAGATGTAAACAAAATATCACGCTGTTTCCTGTTGGAATATAATTCAATCACCACCACCATCTGTCATTTTTATTCATGACTGAAGCCATACGCATCCCCTTCAATACACTGTATTAGCTAAACACTCAAAGAAGTAACAGATGCTAGTGTCTATCGAAACTCAAGCATATCTTACTCAGCTTGAAGTGGTTAAATAATAGGTGTTCTGACAACTTTAACTGGTTGCCTAGATCATATAGTGTGGCAACAGCATGACTTGCTGATAGATGATGGGTGGTTGGGGGCGGGAGAGTCGGCACATCGTGCTCTAATAGTTTCCAACTGGATGACAGCAATGCTTGTCCTGATTGTCATTGCTAGGCACCATCAACACAAATAACTTTGATTGCATGGAGGATTTCATCATGAGCTGATATCAGTTAGAGGACCATTGGAAAACCTGGGAGTACTGGACAGCCAGCTGTTTCGTCCTAGTTTGGGACTCTTCATCGGTATGCACCCGCCGAGGTTCGAAATCCCTACAAAAACCAATACTTGAAAACAAATAACTTTATGCATAAAACACAATTCATTTAGCCGTAGTATTTCTTGAAGAATAAAAACTGAACTGGTCGACGGTTTCATTGTGGAATGTTTTTCTGTCTGAATTGTTTCTCTATTTGTCTTAATATTATTCTGTTCCCTATTAACGATTCGCTTATCATTCATCTACCCATAAATATCATGATGCTATGTAGTGCTGATTGATATTCTCACGCCTACTTTGAATGAAGGTGATTCAAATGATTCTGGTTGACTTAGAATATGCAGATGATATGGTTCTCCTAGGTGAAGACACTGAGAAAATGCAGAATCTTCTGAACACCTTGAGCTGCAATCTGCGAATGTTTGGCGTGTGATTCGCTCCCGTCAAATGTTAGATGGTGTTACAGGACTGGACTACACTGACTCCTAGTCTACAAATAGGGAGTGAAGTGGCAGAACACGTTGACCACTTCACTTATTTGGGAAGTACCATCAGCCAGTGCCAACGGGTTGATCTCCTACGAAATCTCAGCACGGATACAGAGGGCTAGTTTCGCATATGCCAGTTTACGTCGTCTCTGGGTAGACATGATATCTGACTATCGACCAAAGGGCGTGTGTACTGCTCATCAGTCCGCTCCGTCCTCTTTTATGGCCAGCTGTGAGACCTGGCCATTGACAGTGGAAGACATGAAAAAGACTAGCTGTTTTCGATCATAGGTGCCTGCGTCCTATCTCAAGTGTGAAGTGGTATAATAAGGTGAGCAATATTGAGGTTAGGCATAGGTCGAGTGCTAGGTAGGTGGGAGGGTAAATCAATCGACGAGACTGTGAAATTACATTGACTGAGATAGCTAGGATATGTGTTAATTACGCCTAGACATCACCTTCCTCTACGGGAAATGTTGGCTGGTTGACAGGGTCAGGCTGGAAAAGAGCTGCGGCGGTCAAACCAAAACATGGCTGGCTTCATCAATCAATGAAATCTACAAAGGTTAGTTTAAGCCAGTCACTTAAGAAAGTGCAGACTTCTTGACTGGTTGGGGTCCTCGGGACGGTAAAAACCAATGAAGGCTGGAAACAATCAGTGATAGGGCTCAGAATCGTTGTCAATGGCTGGGGCAGATGCATTCACTCCTTGTGACTTATGATTTCCAATGAAACTGTTTTGTTCTTCTTTACTACTATTCCTTTGTCTCACACCTCTGTTTACTGTCTCTATTATCCATTTCTTCTACTTTCTTCTCTTGCTTTGTGTGCTACATGGAGGGAGTGTGACGACTTGAACTGGTGCACATCGATGCAAAGTTCTATGTCGAAAACATACACACAAATGATTTAAAACTAGTTTACGAAAACAATCTATCATCAATTTGCGCTATCTACTTTTTATTTCATGTTAGTAAAGAGCAACTGTTGTATTTTAAGAATTTATCTAGAAAATAAGATAAATTTCAATATACATATCCGAGGCGTCAGAAAAGGTAGCAGTTCATTATAAATACGAATTTGTGACTGATATCTGAGCATCAGTATGTCATACAGTTTTTTCTAAAATTCTCAATCATATTAGGCGCCTGATCTTATAAATAAATTCAGTTCGTAGACTCACTACTAATGATCATAATAACAATAGTAATAATAATAATAATAAATTAATTTGGTTACCAGCTTAAGATGTACCCTTTATACAGTTCTTTTGATACTGCGAAGCATCTAAGTATTTGTTAGCAGATTATTTATTTATTTGTTAAAATGATGTGCAGTTATAACAAAAAACGCATAAATCGTACACTGAAATCTCCATTTGCACATGTTCTTCGTTTTGTGCTTCTTTTATCTCTCCTTCATGCTTTCTGTATTTTTTCTCAAGGATCTTTCATTTCTACTCTTTGCAACTTAATCTGTCCGTTCGTAATTGAATATTTTTACAGGAGACCACTCATTTATACAATATACTACTAACAAAATCTTTTTAGTAGTGCACTTCTCACCATCTGTGGATATTTCTAATTAACCCTGATTTATTTAATATAAAGTCGTAAGTGCTGATTATAGTCGTAATCAAGTTAATAGAGCAATCACTTAACTAGCTCACAAGATATTGCAACACATCGCATTTTAGGGACAGATATTTGGGGATTTTGTACTCGTGAGACTTGTTAGTGGTAAACATTATGGTTGATGAAAAATACAAATATGATAGTGATGTACCTGTCTGATGAGACCAGGGGTCACATGCAAGACTCACGATTGAATGAGACGTTAATGTTTAGATGCAAATTTCTGGGTTTTCTTTTTCAACAGTGCTTCCTACTTTTTACTAATATCATATTACTATCATTACTACTCATTCTTTGCACTTCTTCGTTGCACTGGGTTCTCTGCCATCACTTCAACATACTCCATGACTAGCCGAAATCTATCACTGCCCCCTCAAATGATTTTCTATATATCACCGTCGAATCTGCACCCAACTTATCACTTCGTATTTGTGTTCTACTGAACGGCTTGACGTGTAGTGTCAAATGAATGTCTGTTTAGTGTATGTTTACTGCATTTCCATTTCTTTCTCCTGGTCGACTGGTTCGCTTCTAGAGCTCCTTGTTTTGTTTTTCGATTGAACGATGACTTATGTTGTGGGTCGATTTAAGAGAACTTCTTGTACTGTTTTATCGACTAGGTGGAAACAATTGAATACGATTTCTAAATCTTGAGTATAACTATTTCACTGTGCCTACTACTACTAGCTCTATTACTACTGCAACGATATACTTGGTCTTTACTTTGTTAATATGGTAGCACAGGGTGAGCCAGTGGCACAGCGGTTAGGACGCCCGCCAACCATGCACATGGTCCGGGATTCGATCACCGGCCAACGCACCCTTTACCTCGCTAAGCAAGCAAAAACTCGCAAGACTGGTATAGAGGGAAGGGTGGGCATGAGACTAGCGAAAATGGAGACCACTGCTACCGAAATTTCAGGCCTCGAACTTGAAGCCCTATGATCCACTGTGAAGGTGAAGAAATAAAAAAAATACGGTAGCATTCATACCTCTTTGAAATAAAACTTGCTACTACTTTAAATACTGATAGAACACCTCATATAAAATATCATATAGAGCCATAGATCCTTTCTACTTTATTATTACTATTATTTATTCTAACATAAGCTTTGATACAATGTCCACATTTACACACATATTCAATTTATAGTTTCGTGTCTTTTTGTGTATTTAAGTCACATTCGGATTCGGAGCATATTTTGTTGGCGAATGTTTACTTTATCTATGCATGAATTCCATTCATTAACATCAGCTGTTCTCTCACTATTCTGTAAAAAAATTGTTTATACACATTTGATTAATGTTCATTATGGGGTACAAGGTGATGTCCTCTGAATGCTCGATGGCATATTGCTTAAACGTGACGTAGATATATACAGTTCTATTATTATTATCGTTATTAATGTTAGCAGTAGTATTAGTAGATAATGAAATTGTCTTTCATACTTAATAGAAATTAAGGGCTAATCTTTTTATTTGCACCATTCTACCCATCTTTTAATAATTCAGTCTGTCTTAAATATAAATATGAAAGAAGAAGATGATGAAGCGATCGAATGTAAACTAACTAGCGTTTATTTCAACATTTGTTGATGTTGTTTGAATTTGTAAAATAACCAGAACCTCTGATTAATAGCTCTGAGTTTGACTTAAGGGATTAAGATATGCATGCATATATATATATTCATATGTTTTGCTTTCATTCACTCTCAAACAACATTTCAGTTTACAATCGAATAAATGGACAACCAGGTACATCCAGATGACGAGTCCTAAGTAGGACGAAATGTTCATCCTGGATTCCACTGCTAGTCACCATCCACCAATTAAATACAATCGAATCAATGGACAAGTAGTCAGTGATTTGAAAAAAAAAGAAAACGAATACTCCAAATATCTGCATATGCTGAAATTCAGTGATAGGCGGATAATTCATCACCGGCATAAAAGAAACTTATATAATGACTGAATGATTGGACCGTTATGAATTTTTATTCTCAAAAAGTTTTTATGAGTGACTGATATGATTTTGAACAGGAATGTAGTAAAGTCAACGCTTACAGACAAGTCATTTACTATTGACTAACCCTGGAAGTAGGTGGGAAAGTGGAGAATTGTAGTCAGTGGCGAACAAAGCTTCAATTTCCTCCTATTCTATTTCTCTGAAAGTAACCTGATGTGATAAACCTACGAATTCACCTGTATGGTTACTTCCAAATATTCTTATCCCATTTAAGCTGAGATTAGATGTCGGGTAAATGCAACAGAGCTGCAAATTAGATGAACTGCTTCTGAGATTGTTTTGCCTAAAAGAAGAGAAATCGCATTCTCACTTCAATTAACAGTTAAGGGGAAATCATAATGGACACAAGAGGTGGAGGCTGTCGTAACCCTATGACCTATTAGATAATGTTTTGATGTATGAAACGATGGGTGCAGGGCTCAAATCTCAATGGAAATAACACTACTCGCTGAGAATACAGATACATCCCCAATGACGAGTCCAGAAATAGGACGAAATGCACAAACTGGATTCCACTACTAGGCACCTCCAATCAAAATAACTTCATGTTAATCCTTAAGTATTGTCGAAGCGTTCTTACTAGGAGCCAAATATGTCAACAGTAAAACGAGCATATTTCCATCCAGTGAACACTGCTGTCTACGAGTGTGTTTCAAAAAACTGAACTCTCGTCAACATATTTGCCTGTTTTAATCTAATCAACATGCCCACGAGTCTATCATATTTTTTCAGCTATTATTATTCAGATGACGAGTCCCAAACTAGGACGAAACAGTTATCCAGTACTCTCAGCTGGTTTTCCAATGGTTCTCTAACTGATGTCAGCTCATGATGAAATCCTCCATGCAATCAGATAATTATATATGCCACATTCACCTGTTCATTAGCGTTCTTATTTTCAGATTACAAGGAAGGCTGGAAATTATATAACTGTTTCATCAATCCATTCTCTCATACATCTAGGCAGGATAAGTTGTAGATTCTTTTTATGTTTCTTTCTTTCTTTTTTTTTGAAGTTCATTCTACCCTCAGACTGTCTTCTAAAGGACAAGGTCAATAGAATTTAGTTTATAATAATAGAATGTATAGAAGAAAAACTAGAATGAGATGGTTGAGTCATCGTTACTAACCCACATCATTAACATTATCGTCATTGTTATTATTCTTCTTCTTATTATAATTAGGTTGAACACAATTCGAGTTGATTCATTGTTCAAAATGATCTCACCTTTTATCTTTCTTCCTATCCATCCATTTAATCAGTCTTCACACGTCTATTCATCAACAGATATGACCCTTGACCCAGAATCAAAAAAGAAAAATAATTTGTATTCAGTCACATTTTTTACGATAAAAATAATGGCTTATTTAGTTGACAGACAGTCAGTATTTCAATTACTCTCTCAAATAAAACGGAAATCTAATTTTTTTTTCGGTTTTTTCCTGTTTTATGTGACGTTACGATAAAAAAAATCGGTGACTCATTACATAGACTGATGGATGATGGGCTGAGATGGATTGTAAATAGACTGAATATGTCATTGCTCAGCATTAACAACAAGACTATATTGATATAGGATTAGGATGGGTTAGAGGGCAAGGATTAGTCAAAGGAAAACATCAGCAGCCTCATTTCATGAAGTATTTAACAGTTTATTTGAACCAGCCACGGTTGGGGAGCTAGCTGTAGACCGCCTAATCGGGATCCTCAGGATGCTAAACACCAGTGGCTGGAGATTACTGATAATATGGATCAAGATCATTTCCAATAGCTGAGATGCATTTGCTCTTTGTAATCCTCCATATCTACAAAACCGTCATGTTTTCCATGTTACTATGCTTTCTCCTGTATATTTCTGTTCATTGTAATCCTTTTGAATTTTTCTCTTCTCTACCTTCGTGTGGTACATGGAGTGTGACAACTCGAACTGCTGCACTTCTGTACAAAGTTCTATGTTGAAAATTAGTAGGCCAGGCAGAAACAGGTGGATCTTTTTCGGGATGACTAGCTTTATTTAAGTAGATCAAGGAAACTTAAATATTTCACTAGATATTTTTCATTTTTTTCTTGGTCATATACCTTAAATAAAACCCAGTCAGGGTATGATACTTTTTGTGCTTCAGTGGCACAGAGGTAGAATGCTCGTCAAACATGCCTCATGTAGTTTGGGGTTCGATTCCTTGCCGACATACTCCTTTACCTCGCGCTAAGCCAGTAATAAGACTAGCAAACAGGGAAGGTTAGGCATGAGGCTGGCAATTCCATCTCGTAAAAATCAACACCACTGCTACCGAAACTTCAAGCCTCTAGTTTGAAGCCCTATGTTCCTCTGAGAACGTAAAGGAATAAAAATAAAAAAGTATTTTCATCATGAGCTAACTTCAGTAAGAGAACCATTGAAAAACCAGCACGGAGTACTGGACATCTGTTTAGTCCTAATTTGAGACTCTTCAGAAGTACGTACCCACCCACCGAGATTCGAACCCAGGGCCTTCTGGTTACAAGGCGAGATCGTATACCATTAAGCCACTGGGATCCTATCCAATGACCCATGAAACAGGATGGAACAGCTGTCCAGTACTCCCAGGTTTTCCAATGGTTCTCTCACTGATGTCAGCTGGTGATGAAATCCTGTAACCAATCAAATCCATACAAACCAACACTTGGAAAAAGTATTTTATTTAAAATAAAACTAGATTTCATTTGACGCTTCACAGAAAGGTATTTAACTGTATGTCTTTAGACGCCCTGTTAGCAACATCTCTAGTCGACAGAAAGTATGTCTACAAGTAAATTTCTATTCTCCGAATTGGAAACATTTCACTTCAGAAATGTTTCTTATCTTTGTAAGATATTAGCTAGAAATCTATTCTCTTATAGGTTTCATTGAATCCTGATCTGGTATGAGCTAGTGATCTTAGCTCTTTTTTTAAGTGGACTGCCTCCCCACAAACTATTCTAGTATTTTGAAGTGACTATGGAATAACCATCTCAAAGTTAGTAACATACTAATTTTCGATCCTAATTCTTTTTCATTCATTCAGTTTCGAGTGAAACATGGGACTTCTGGCTTAAGTCTTGAAGTTTCAGTGGCTGAGATGTTACTTTTCTGAGGTATTTTCTAGCCTCAAGGCCAACCTTCCCATCCTGTTTGGATTATTGTTAAACTAGGCTTAGAAATGCGTTGGCGCGAAATTGAACTTTACGTTTGGTTGGCCAGCACTCTACAACTGGACAACGGACACGCCTAGCGCCTATGAGAATCAGAGATCAACTAAAACAATGTCAGTCTGTGATCTAACTTGAAATCAATTAAAAACAGTTAAAGGTAACATTTTGAAACCAATCTAATGATCACTGGTGACGCCTGGAGTTTTAGTGAGACATCGTAACCAGTGGTAGTGAGGACGAATTTCGTCTGTGACATTGGCTGACAGTGGCTCTATGTTTTGCGAATTCATAAAAATTAGAATTCAGAGGCCACATTGTCGGATTCCTTCTCGGCAGCTGAATAAATGGTCAGCATGCTCAGTTTGCAACCTAAAGGTCTTGTGTTTTGTCTCACTAATTTTCTTCAACTGCTAACTGCCTCAAAACTGAAATAAGTTATTATAAATATAAATATATAAACGTCCTCTGAACTAAGTTAATCCTGGAGTATGTGACTTATACATATATTTGTAATAACTGATGTCAGTTTTAGGGTGTTAGGAGATAAGGAAATTCAGTGAAATGCAAAGTGAGCTATTTTTATCCCGAAAATATATCTTTGCCCTTACTTTATTAAAGTCGAGTTTTTAACTAAGTATCACCAATGAATTTCAGTTAACAATTGTAGCTAAATAATTCAGGCACTTAACATGGGCTTCTAGTGGGAAGCCGTGACCAGTACGCTACAGTAGGTTGAAGATGAGGCTGTAACTCATCGAAGAGGACATTGCGAAATGGTCGCGCTATGTCGTGAACTGGCAGAAGTTAGAATTCATGGACTGGTCATTGGATCGGGTCCCAGTGGCTCAATGGTCTACGAGCTGGCTCGCCTTGTAACCAGAAGGCCCTGGGCTAGAACCAAGCAATGTGGGTGCGTACTGATGAAGAGTCTCAAACGGGGACGAGACAGCTATTTAGTACTCCCTGCAGGTTTTCCACTGGTTCTCATGATGAAATCCTCCATGCGATCAAATAATACTGTGACATAAATATATACATTTTTAGAAATGTTAACTAGTTAACATCCAGCATGATAAATACTTCTTATTCAATAAAGCCCATCAGTGTGACCTGTCAGTTTAATTTATTTGATTATTTTCGCGCATTCGATTAATTCAAGAGTTCAAGCCATTAAAATAATTAGATTTTAACTGATGTGGTTTTTCCCTATCCCATTAACTCCCTGTTTCCGCTTAAATCGCAGCGCTACCTAATTTTTTTATCCGTCGGAATAGGTCCTGCTTAATCTATTTCATATTGTCCTAATTATGCGATTATATTCCTGAGTCCTAATCTGTATTCAAGTCCATTTTCGAGTAGGTTTCAAACTTACCTCTGCTACCGCCATAGATTTTTCAAAAGAAACAGACAAAGCAACACTGCCAGTTTTCAAGTGTTGGTTTGTAGGGATTTAATTTGTTACAGGATTTCATCATGAGCTGACATTGGTTAGAAAACCATTGGGAAAACCGGGAGTATTGAACAGCAGTTTCGTCCTAGTTTGAGACTCTTGAATATCAGTCTAATGTTCACTAGCAACTAGTCCTATTCGGGTAGGTAGTTACCTGGGTTTTAGCGAGAAGTTGTGATCAGTCGGGTGTGAGGAAAGATATTCACTGATGAAATTGGCTAGTGGTTGTTCTATATCGTCAATTAGTAGAAGTATGAATTCGTGGGCTGGCTATTGGATTGGGTCCCAGTGGCTTAACAATCTACGATCTCGCCTTGTAACAGAAAGGTCCTGGGTCCTATCCCCAGTGAACTCGTAATACTGAAGAGTCATGTATTGAGACGAAACAGCCGTCCAGTACTCCCAGGTTTTCGAGTGGTTCTCTAACCGATTTCATCTTATGATGAAATCTTGTAACACTGCTAGTTTTTTAGAGCGTGCTTTCGACAGAATATTATCACATCAACTGATATATAACTGACTACTGATTTATTCAGAGATTCTGCACAAAGAAGAAACACCTTGACGTAGGATATATATGTATGTGTATGTATAGGATATCCACATGGAAGCTATGGCCTAATTTCTTGAGAATTTACACCATCTACTTAAACCTGAACGTCTACTTCTACAAGTAATCAACACTGTATTCTAATTCTGAATTCTCCACTCCCTGTGACTTATGATCTTCAATGAAACTGTTTTGTATTTCTTTATTACTCCTTTGTCTCACACCTCTGCTCACTATTTCTATTATGCTTTTCTTGTACTTTCTTCTCTTGCTTCGCGTGCTACACGGAATGTGGCGACTTGAACTTCCTCACATTTGTGCAAAGTTCTATGTCGAAAACAGACAGACAGACAATTCTGAATTCAACATTTTAAAAAAACATATATATATATATATATATATATATATATATATATTGCATAAACTTACAAGTCACAAGTTATGTAGATTTACAATTAACCGAAACAAAACAGAATACTTTATCCATATAAGTCTTCAATTTAAAATTCACAAGTATTTTCTTGTTCATTACATAAGTGTTAATTTCATAATAAAAGTTTCCCTCTGTCCTCCCTCTTATTTCGAAGACTGAAGTGATGTAAAATTGCAATTTCATGTTTTAATGTTCACAGGTGTTTATTTTGCAAATAATCACTGAAAACATGTCAGTGAATTATTCTTAAACAAGCTGGAAGCAGTAATAAAAGTGTAGTATGAATATGTGTATATCAAGACTATATAACATTTGTTTCAGTTGTTGTTAGAAATCACTTACTTGAAGCTGATTTATCGGTGTACCAGGCTAAGTCACACTCACTCTGTGATGGCTGGTGATAATATCCGGTTGTCTATGTCGAAGTAAGTAGAGAGGGATCCGAACATGGCACTCAGTGGATAAAACTTGAGTATGTGAGTCAATAAGTCTTTTGTTTCTAAGTGTTGGGGTTTCTCCTATAAACAATATGGTACCCCCAAAGGTATGTAGATTCCAGTTTTCCTTTCGAAATGCTCCCATCTGGCTACGCGTTCACTTCCTCTGCCAGGAAAGTTTGACTCACTGCCTTCACACGGCAACGGTGTTCCTGACAAAAGTGAAACAGCAAATGTGAACGTCAGGACCTTACAACGGGACTGTTGGACATGTCGGTCTACCTAGTAAGACTGGAAATCCACAACTCTAAACTTAAACTGAACACAGGTTCCAGAATCCGAAAGGATCGAATGGCATATGAAACTGATTTGGCCATCGAAAACCACGAAAATATAGTTCCTAACACTGCTCCACTGCCTTGTGGATCAGCTTTCAAGTCAGAGGCCTTAGAGTGATTCCTTAAGACTATCACCTGCTTCTGTCTGAATGTCCAGATAGTATCTCAACCATAGAACAGACGATGAGATTTTGTATGGTGCATAAATGTACTAAATTTGTGATTGAATGTTGATAACAATAATAGTAATGACATTAAATGTTAGAGTCAGGACACTAATATACAGAAAGTTATTGTTGTCCTTTCTTTCCATCCTTGTCTTCAGTTAAATGTCCTTGAAAATATTCAGTGGTAGCTGTATACATTCAGTCAAAAATTAGGATAAAAGCCAAATAACATATATATATGACTAATATTCTTGTGGTTAATGTACAATCCACTAATTAAAGCTTTTTACGGCCTATTGGAAAACATATGTACTATTATTTATCAGAAAAGATGTTATCATGAATAACATACATGATAGTTATTTGACGTATTATCTATTATTCAGAAGAATGTATGCACATATATACATAAATACATTCAAACGTGTCAACTACTTTTAAAAAACTAAGATAGGAATTGTCAGCGCCTGTTTACTACTCGCTATGGATTACTTTAGGGAATAATACCACTGAGATATCTTCAGCTTTTCTTCTTGATAGAAATGACTGACTCTAAGTTTAACATTCAAGAGGCATATGTCCAAGTTTTTAACGTAATACGACTTTAATAATTCTGGTGCACAGTAAATTTTTTCCTAACTTTAATGTCATATCTCTGAGGACCGTTTGCAGGAAGCCTTTGACCCTTGTTTCGGGAATATTGGCATTGGTCAGAAAGTTATATATGCAATTTTAGAGGAATCAGTGTATTTTAAGAGGTCTTAAAGAGTATCATCATGTGCTCTGATCAAGAGTGAAACCATTGAATTATTACAAACCTGCAACTGACCTCTTGTAAGGTCACAGTGTCTGAATTTTCATGTGTCTCGCAAGAAACCTAAGTCTAAGATTTCCTGATGATTACCTCTAACGATCTATCAATAAATCAAAGTGTACTGTGATGTTGATTCACCTATCCTGGTGGCCAAATTGTAAACTTGGCTGATAGGATTCCGCTGACACGAACACTACTCAGTCCTATACACACAACACTGGTTAACCCCATTGTCTAATCCAAGTAAATTTTTATTTTCCATGAAAAATGTTTTGACCTCTTCAATTCATTAGATAAATTGCATCATTCAAAAATAGTGGTTTTTCTTTTCTTCTTGGGGGTACATGAAACAGAAGGAACATTAGTATTGTGCGACTGTCGAGTCCAGGGGACACCTACTTGAGGCCAGATGCACATACAGCCTGTTTGAGTTGGTTTCTGGAGTCGTGTCCCCCCCCCACGGCTTGCTGGTCGTTCAAGAAGACCTTACTGCTTTTAACTTCCTACTCCTCAGCAGTATGAAATCGCCTTCAGACTCCCCAACATAGTTTACACTACCAAATAAATTTAACTGATTTCATAAGATTAAATTCTTACATCCATTTTTTGTCCACTGACAAAGTTGTTGAGCAAAGAAAGAACAACAAATTTAGTAGGAGAACCGATGAAAATAAAACGATAGCATTTAGCATCTTGGTCAGCTTGTTGTTTTTCTCACTCTGTTTTGCGATTAAAGTCATTTGTATAACCTTACCGAAGAAGAAGAAGAAAAACATAATGGGCAAAAGATGAAATTGGATTAGTTTGATTGATCAAGAGTGTTTTGAATGTGTCTACTTTCAAGTTCATTCATCACTGAAATAATAATAATAATAATCTGCTTTTAAGTGTTTACGTGCTTGTGAAATATCAACAAATACAGTTTGTTATTTAAATGAATAAAATATTAGACGCCTTATCCACTCAACTAGTATGCATACACTTAGATTCATCTGAACCATAATTAGTTTTAAAAAAAGAATGTTTAATATTCTATTTTTTTTTGTATATATATCAAAGTGTTTTCGAAGTAAAATCATACAAAATTATAGTCTGAACAAAAATATTCATAGGCTGAATTTATAGGCATTCTATTGGGCTTGACACTGACTGGTTGTTATGGGTGTACATTAGTGAAAAAATTCCATTTTTTATTACTATTCCTATCTCTAGTAGAATACAGGGTATCAGCAGTACAATTCCATTTCATCTAACTCTTCTCTGAACTCTTTTCATCTGGCTATACAACTGCTCATAAGCTTCCTGTTTTTATTGCATGGAGGATTTCATTATGAGCTGATGTCAATTACAGAACCATTGGAAAACCTGTATGGAGTACTAGACAGCTGTTTCGCCAGCCTAGTTTGGGACTCTTCATCAGTACGCACCCACATTGCCTGGTTCGAGCCCAGGGCCTTCTGGTTACAAGGCTAGCCAGCTCGTAGACCATTAAACCATCGGGACCCGATCCAATGGCCGATTCACGAATTCTAACTTCTGTCAATTCATGACATAGAGCGACCATTTCGCAATGTATTCTTCGATGAGTTACAGCCTCATCTTCAACCTGCTGTACCGTACTGGTCACGGCTTCCCAGTAGAACCCCAGGTCACTGCCTGCCTGGTTCTCATACAACGTCTTCCATGTCACCCTTAGATGAGTAATTCATTGTTTCCGATTCAGATTATACTCCACAGTCTTCTCAGAGGTAACCCAACCAAATGTCCATTTTACTTCAGCATATCTGTTGGTCGATAGGTTTTCGATTAGTTTTATAGTCAGAGCTCCCAGTTGCTTATTTTTTCTGACCAACTATTTCATCTTCAATATCGAGAAGGCGAAAGCAGATGTTGTGGAGAGTCTGTAGCAGCCTGTTGGAGAAGCTTTTCGTCAAACGTCAATTCAATAATTTGCAACAAGCAGCTATCCAGTGTTCTCTAGTTTTAAGTTATTGTTGTTATTATTATTCCCTTGGGTTCCGAGTGGAACATAGAGCTTCAACAACACATCTTCACTTTCTTCTATTTTCGGCCATCCACTTCAGCTGGGTTTACGATTCCCCATAATGTTTTATCTATTCCTCACACGATCTCCTCCATGTCACCCTCACGTTGACGATCCACTCGTTGCTGTCCATTTGGATTCCACTCGAGGGCCTCTCCGGTACTCTATGTCACTAGAAGGTCTCTTCAGAATGTGTCCGATCCCCCACCATTTTCTCCTACATATTTTTTTGAGCGATCGGCTCTTGGTTTTTGTTTTTTCAATGGTTCTCTAAATATTACTGATTATTAATGATATTAAAGTAGGGGAAGAATAAACTACACTCGAAATTATTACGATTTCATTCAATTAGCCTATACAGCATAGCTTCATTTGTATTAGATTCTTAAAAATTATTTCCCCCGAATAAAAGCTGATGTATGTCGAAGGCATTTTGATCAGAGATTCCCTTTCCAACATACAGAATCAACTGATATATGTACCATAACATTCCGTCAAACATTTTCCATATTACACAAAATAATTGAGCAAAGAATATCCTTTTCGATAAATTCCTCTTCTAGCTCTACAATTATATATATATAGTAGTTAATAACAATATTAGTGTTTTTTTAAATAATATCGATTTGTTAAGTAAAATCACAATGGAATTATAGCTCATTAAAGATGCTTAAATTATAACAATAGTGAAGATATAACAGCGAATTGAATAACAACTAAAATTAGGAAAATTCCACAAAAATTCAGGATCATTCAAACCTAGATGCAAAGTTAATGATAATGTCTGAACTAACTTCTTTTGGATGCATAAATTAGGCTTGTTGATAGGTTATTCTTTGTTCAATTATTTTGTGTTTTATAGATGTCTGAATGAATATATTTTTGCTATTTACAAAATGCATTATTCTAATTATCTCAACCACACCGCCCGAATTAATTGATACAAATTTTTTTTTTCAGCGAAATGCATGACAGATTAATGTAAAAGCAATTGAACAGAAATATTTTGTTGATAAATATTTTGATGTCGGACTTTATTGTTCACGCTTCTCAAGTCACATAATCATTTTTACTGACTGACTCACAGAAGAACCGTTGAGCAAAAAATATCCATATCTCACCGTCTTAATGTCTACAACCGCTAAAGCATATTTCAAAATATAACATTCCTATAAACAGTTAGTCATTCTATGACTTACCTAAAATACAAATGTATATTGTCTTGTTTTTTGACACCGTGACCAGTAGTTATAATTTTACATGGAGTTGAATAGAAAGGCATGTAACAAACAAAATTCAAGGGTTGGAATGAGGCAATATTCAGTTAAAAGCGTAGAAATGCTTTCAAGTGGAGGTAATTCTATTAGAACACTATTAGTATTATTATTATTATTATTATTATTATTTTGACTAGACCAAGGATAGTCATGTGCTGTTGTTTCATAGAGTTGAGTGAATTGATAAAATTAGACATATTAAGAGTCTTAAGATGGAATAAAAGGCAGTCAGTTCCCTGATGTCGGTGGCACTACGGTTAGGACTCTCGCCGACCATGCACATGGTCCAGGATTCGAACCCCTGCAGATGCACACCTGATATCAATGGTCGGTCTGCAAAATTTGCGCTACCGATATCACATGCTGAAAATTCCATACTTCTACCAAAAAGTACTGTGTGGAATCAATCTATAATCAAAAAAATAATAATCCAAGTTGTGAATTTTAATAAAAAACCAAAATTTATGCGAAATGATGTGTCCAAATATATGGAGATGGAGCACAATGTGGACTAACTCAACATATATATGCAACTCACGTGTTGTTTTGTAGGGATTTGATTGGTTGGTTGCAGGATTTCATCATAAGCTGACATCGGTTAGAGAACCATTGGAACACCTGCACGGAGTACTGGACAGCTGTTTCGCCAGCCTGGGACTCTTCATCAGTACGCACCCAACGGGATTCGTGAATTGGCAGAAGTTGGAATTCATGGGTCATTGGATTAGATCCCAGTGGCTTAGTGGTCTACGTTCTCGCCTTGTAACCAGACGGTCCTGGGTTCGAGTTCCGGTTTGCGCATGCTGATGAAGATTCTCGAACTAGGACGAAACAGGGGTCCAGTATTCCCAGGTTTTGCAATGGTTTTCTAACCAATGTCAGCTCATGATGAAATCCTGTAATCAATATATATAACTCACCATACATTACTCCGCAGTGAAATAAAAGGTTTATAATCAGAGTCAATAAGCAGGTAGCCATCAGAGTAACGTGAATGATGTCTTTTGAACATATCTATTTAATTGAAGTATAATAAAGTGCAGGGTAAAGCTACTCTATCATTCCATACTACATTATTATAGACGAAGCTTTCATTGTTAAAAATGACTACCTTTTCGATTGTGGTATTTTCGGGGGATTTGTATCAGTGCCAGTTGTCAGATTTCGTCACGAACCAACACCATTTAGAGATCCCTAAAAGTCAGAGAGCGTTGAATAGCCATTTCGTCCCATTTTAGGACTCTTCATCATATCACACCATAGCACCACAAGTGGTCGAACGCAGAGCTTTCAGATCATGAGATCAAACCTCCTGACTATTGAGCCACTTGGGAAGAAATTTCAGTGACTCGTGAATTCACTATGTCAGTTCACGATGTAATGCTATCTACAGCCAATGCCTTTGACGAACACCTGCTTCACCCTTACGCACCCAGTGATCCTCAGTCTTCAGTGATTCTCTAACTGTTATTGATTTCTGACGACATCTAACGATTGAGATTCCCTTCTCACTGAAGGTTATCATGAAAACTGAACTGAACACTAATCTGCGGCTCGTTGTCTTGAAAGAGGCATTATTACTTCATTTATTCTTTATAAGCAATGTATGCATAAACACACTGAATATTACTGGCGTCTTTATTCCAACCATTGGTTGCAAACTTCACATCAAAGCCATAAGAATTTTATGCTGAAATCGTAGAAAGATTCTATAATGTAGATATATGGAAAACAGGTGAGGACATCGTATGCAGCCAGGATCAGAAATAGAAAACAGACCTTCATTGATCTGAAACCAGTGTGGAAATCAGCTGTACTCAGAATGCCGAACAAGATTTTGATTCTGAAAACTAATGTAAAGTCAATCAGTGGTTCTGTGTGGTTCAGAGAGATGACATGTCACCAAAAACATCTTCAACACGCCACTTCGGACTTTCAACAACAGGTGCCTTCACTGCTTTGGTAGTGAAGACCAGTTGGTCAGAAAGGAAAAGCAACAAGGAACTTTATCTTACTGCTTTGCAGGAAATGTAGACTTCGTCACTAATAGATGTGAGTTAGAGAATCTTTGGTATTTAAAGTGAACTGGACAGGTGTTTCGTTCTTGTTTGGTAACTTTCAGTAATGCATATCTTTAATCCCACTAGGAATGAAACTAAAAACCACTTAGTATCATAAACACAAACACCTGTACTCATAGAGATTTCTCCAATAACTTTTCTTATGTGATAAATTCAATTATACAGGTGAATGGTACGGTTGTCATGGTTACTCAGTTGACTTTATCTAATTAAGCTAGCAATGAATCAAAGGTATTTCTAAAATTTCTTTTAGTACGATGATGATACTTTGAACTTAAAAGACTTAATATTCTTAGTATCTTTTCCGAAAATTACTTCAGATGTGTCAACTAACAAAAGATGTACAAAATTCCGAGAAATTAGTTTACCTTTAGGAACTAAATGGTCCCTGTGTGTGACTAAGCAATCACGCATCAACTATGGGGTTGTGATATAACCACGTCGAAATTCACTCCAGATAAGTTTGCCTGAATACCTAGTTCATATTGTTGACTAGCAAACAAATTACTCTAGACTTGAAGTTATATAACCAGACATCATTGAAGCATCTGCACTAGAAGCTGACATGTCATCCTGAGACCGCACACTTCGGTCCAGTCAAGTGACGAGAAAATCCAAATTAAAATTAAATAATTCCTCTAGGATAGGTCTGAAAGATCATTTAACCTGTAAAATAAAAGTAAAGCTGGTTAAAAGCCTCGTCCATTGTCTCGGTAAGTGGGATATAAACTATTCCTCGACTGTTTGTGTCTGGACCCTACTTCTCAAAATTTCAGTCATAAAATACAATACCATGTCCTACTTATGATTGAAATGCTTGGCTAATAGTCATTGGTTGAAATAGGTTTGTAGTGCAATGAATGAGTCATATTACTTTACCTTAAAGTAATAGTTTCATAGAGTTTGTCAAAAAAAATAGAAACCCTCAATTTTCCCAGTGAACACAGATACATATTCTAATGAATCACATAAGACAGAACAACACAATAAAGTGTCTTCGTCTCTGGAATTGTTTTATTTTGCTGGCTGTCTAATAAGTGTCAGCTGTCATCTATAAAATATGTATGCTTACTCTAAAAAACAAACAACACTCTAAAAGACAAGCTTACTTGAATACAATGTTGAATGAAGTGTCCACCTATAGAGCACCATCTGTCTCTTCTCGTCATGTTCACTTTCTGTCTTCCTTTACCTTCTCCCCTGTTCTGTTCACTGAACTATATAGTCTACAGACTATATACACCTGTAATGTGCAATAAAATGAGACAGAAGAATAATGTAAAATATAAATAAACAAGCAAAAGACACCCACTCCTTATTATCACCATTTAAGTACTCATTAGAGGCGTCACCAGTTAAGAGGTAGAATGCACGCATGTGGTAGCCAGTTCGATCCCTGACTGACACGCTGCTAAACCTTGCTAAACCGATTAGTAAGCCCGGTAAACAGAAATGGCATAAGATTAGCAACCTCACCTCGTTTAAATTACACGCCACCGGCCCTGAGACTTCAAACCCAAGCTTGAAGCATTATGTTCCACTCGGGAGACAAAGGAATAGACGTTTTAGAAATTATTACAATAACACTTGTTATTTATTACGTAACAAAGACACATACGAAGAGAGAAGTAAATTGAGAAAAGACAACAGTGTCAATCAATAGAACAGTAACAATTTAGTCAACCACACATATTGTGAATACCCTTCGAAAATCGTTAGCATGACAAAACACACAAAGGAAGGCGATGACTCACTCACTCACACATCCTTTATATTCCACTTCTCTTACATGTTCAATTATTACTATTATTATTATTGCTGTTGTTTTTTCTTGTAGAATGACACCATGCATTGAATTTAAAATGTTTGAACTAGAAAAATTCTCCTTCTTTGTGTCTTACAAAACAAGAAAAATTTCTAGAATTTCTGCCTAAAAAATGTTTGAGATATTTATTATTATTTTTCTATTGAGATGCTTCATTTTCTGGGTGGTCTGTATATGTGTGCGCGGGTCTCTGTGTGTGCATAGCTTTGTTTGTTCATTTGTGCGTATGTGTGAGTGTGTGTGTGTGCAACAAATACGGATGAATTATAATGCTCATGTAATTTTATTTTCTAAAATAATTCTTTTAAAGTTTAACACTAGATGAGGAGCTTTGTATACTTTTAAATCATGGAAAATTCCCATTGTAACACCTAGAATATTAAAACAAGTGATTCAGTGAAGAGAATCTTTTCAACAACGAATTTATTCAAGTGTTGGTTTGTAGGGATTTGATTGATTCGTTACAGGATTTCATCATGAGCTGACAGCGATTAGAGAACCATTGGAAAACCTGCAGGGAATACTGGACAGCTGTTTCGCCAGCCTAGTTTGGGGCTTCATCAGTACGCACCCGCACTGCCTGGTTCGAACCCAGGACCTTGCGGTTACAAGGCGAGCTAGCTCGTAGATCATTCAGTCACTGGGACCGGATCTAATGGCCGATCCATGAATTCTAACTTCTTCCGATTCGCGACATGGCGTGACCCCTAGCCATTGGACCGCCCATTGAATCGGGTCCCAGTGACTCAATGGTCTACGAGCTAGCTCGCCTTGTAACCAGATGGTCCTGAGTTCGAACCCCGTTGGTAGGTGCGTACTACTAAAGAGTCTCAAACTAGACTGGTGAAACAGATGTCCAGTACTCCCTGCAGTTCTTTCAATGGTTCTCTAACTGATGTCAATTCATGATGAAATCCTGTAACGCATTAATTGTCAAGCTGTACAATCGTATATATATGCGGTTCTTTTTAAGAAGTTATATCCGGTGAGGGAATCGAATCATAGGTGTGAATGCATAAAATAATAATAATAACAGTAGTAGTAGTAGTAGTAGTAGTAGTAGTAGTATGAAATTCAATTAAAATTAAAATGTTTGCGATTATAATCATAGTTAAATGTCAAGTGGCAAAACCATTAATTTCATATATAGAATGATTCATAGGATGTATGATAATCCCTAATCATATTTTGGCTCTACCAATTTTTCATTTTTCATATTTTCATTTTGTCTAATCAATTTTCATTCGCTTCCTTATTACGTCAATTGTTACTATTACTATTTTCACTTTGAACTGTCCCCGGTATTATTTCACTTCTTCCATTTTTCATTCTAAATCAATTCTGTTTTGCAACGTTAAATTCTATGTTATCAAATTTCACACAGTATTGCGTAACGTTTTTGTTTTATTCGATTTGCCTACTAATCCTATAATTGCACACCCTTTTTCAAGTTCTATCCATCCTATGAATTATTCTATATATGAAATTAATGGTTTTGCCACTTGACATTTAACTATGATTATAATCGCAAACATTTTAATTTTAATTGCATTTCATACTACTACTACTACTATTATTATTATTATTATTTTATGCATTCACACCTATGATTCGATTCCCTCACCGGATATAACTTCTTAAAAAGAACCGCATATATATACGATTGTACAGCTTGACAATAAATTCGTTGTTGAAAAGAGTCCGTTCGCTGAATCACTTGTTTTGATTTTCTATAGGTTTGTATACCATAAACGATAGGCTGTCATGTTGTGTGGCGTATGCCCAACCACTGTCTTCATCGACAAACAACGTCGATTTACGTAGGGTCGTGATGGTAAAGGATTAGAGGGGTTGACTGAACCAAAACATGGCATCATTCCATGGAATATTTGACTTTTAGTTTGACTCGTCTAAGTAGGGAGAGGTAGACTATTTGGCTGGGATCCCTGGAGTGCTAAGATTCAGTGACTGGAGACTGTCGGTGATATGATCCCAAACTGTTCTGACTGACACAAAAACCTTAAAAACGTTTTGGTGAGGTTGATGATCACAAGCTCTTCACAAACATCGTAATTAAAAAATAACTAAATTATTTATATAGTCACTCTCCTCGTATATTGATTGTCTGACACAGTATCTACTTACTAAACAGATTACTTTCTAACGTTTTCTTTTTACTATGTCTGTCTGTCTCTGTCTGTCTGGATTCAACATAGAACTTGGCACCGAAGTGCAGCAGTTCGAGTTGCCACGTTCCAAATAGCACACAGAGGTAGACAAGAAGATGAGTGAAGAGAATCAATAGAGTTTGACAAGTATAAGAGTGAAACAGAATGGGTAATGGTAGAAAGGAATATGAAAGATTACAGAGACTGAATACATCTGCGCTGGCCATTGACAACGATTTTGAGCCATGTCACCTATTGTCTCCAGCCATTGATTCCTAGAGTCCCGAGGGCCCCAACCCGGGAGTCTGCATCTCCCTACCTGACTCAGTTTAACTGTCAAGGATTTCATGGATTGATGCCATGTTTTTGTTTGGCCACCACTGGCTCTTTTCCAACCTGCACCTATATCAGCTAGCAATGCCCGTCGGGGGAGGCGGTGGTTAGGCATGCGCAGCACGTGACCTAGCCATCTTAGTCTATGTAACTTTATAGCCTCGTCGATTGATTTTCCCTCTTTGCCCAACACTCTACGCCTAACGTCAACATTACTTACCTTATTAAACCACCTAACGTGAGACAGAGATCGCAGACATCTATGATCGAAAGCAGTCAACCTTTTCATGTCTTCAACGCGTATTGGCCATGTTTCAGAGCCATAGAGAAGGACGGAGCGAACTGATGAGCAGTACACACGTCCCTTGGTTGATAACCGGATGTCACGCCTACGCCAGAGATGGTGTAAGTCAGCGAAAGCAGCTCGAGCTTTTCGGATCCGTGCTGAGATTTCATCGCCAATCAGTCCGTTGGTGCTAATACAACTTCCCAAATAGGTGAAGTGGTCAACATGTTCTATCACTTCACTCCCTATCACTAAGTTAGGGGTTGACGTGGTCCAGTCCTGTAGCAGCATCTTACATTTTGCAGGGGCGAATCGCATGCCAAACATACGAAGATTGCTGCTCAAGGTGTTCAGAAGACTCTGCATTTTGTCAGCATCCTCCCCTAACAGGACTATGTCATCTGCATATTCTAAGTCCATAAGATTATTCCCTGGTAACAAGTCGATTCCTAAGTCATTACGTTCAGTTAAGGATACTTCCATCAGCATATCTATGATGAAGTTAAACAGAAATGGGGAAAGTGGACATCCCTGTCGGACACCACTGGTTGTTACCAATTCAGATGACAATTCCCCATAAGCCCTTACACGACTACGTGAGTTTGAATAGAGTGCCTTGATTAGTGCAATGTACTTTCTTGGCACTCCCTTCACAGTCAGACATTGCCATAGTACCTTTCGATCCACGGAGTCGAAGGCCGCCTTCAAGTCAAGAAATATGACAATTGTTGGACGCCGAAAAGTGTGTCTATGTTCTAGAATCTGTCGAAGAGTGAAGATATGATCTATGCACCCTCTACCTGGTCTAAAGCCTGCTTGATTTTCCCTTGTCTGTTCCTCCCGAGTTCTGCTTAGTCTATGCATGATTACTGAGCCTAGGATTTTAGAGACTATGTTCGTTAGGCTGATCCCCCTATGATTATCACACGAGGACTTGTTTCCCTTCTTGAATATCGGTATAATAAGTGACTTACCCCAGTCTGATGGCACTGTCTCTGATTCCCAGACTTTGCCTAGTACCTCAGTTAATCTACAAACTAGTATGTCACCCCCATATTTAAACACCTCCGGAATAATTCCGTCGGGTCCTGCCGCTTTGCCTCGTTTCAAATTACTGATAGCTTTTGTGACCTCACTTACAGACGGCGGACCAGTGTCTATATCCCATTCGGGTGTGTGCTGGATGTCGGGGAGGTTCAGTGTGGCTGTAGGCAAGTTAAATTGTCCCTCAAAGTGTTCTTTCCAGCGTTCAAGGCGTCTATCCTGAGAGCTAATTAAGGAGCCATTTTTCTCAGAAATAGTCTCACTTATGATTTGCCTTCTCCCACCCGTTTCCCTGATGAGTCTAAAGAGTTGCCTATCGCCGATGCTCATCTCTTTTGCCTTTGTCAGCCACCACTATTACTATTATTTATTTAAATATAAGCTGTTGGAAAATTCACTTAATTCACTGGCAGACCTTTGTTGTGACAACCTCTGAGGTGTAGTCGTTGATGAAGCCCATTAATTCCAGTGTAAGGACACATACTCGTTGACATCAGTGCATCCTACTTAGTGAATCAATTGTTAGATTTTAGTTGAGTATCTCAACAGAAATGTGATTAATTCCTAACCTGTCAGTTCTGGGTTTGACCTCTAACAGAATTGTGTATTTACGCTGCTGAAGATTCCTAAACTAGAATGAAATAGTTGTTCAACGCTTTCAATTCCCTACTGGTTGTTCAGGCAATGTAAGTCGATGACAGAAATCCACTCTGTATCACTTTTTAGTTATAATTAGAATATGACCAGACTTAAATTTTCAGGCTGAATTCTGTCATTCTTATATTTTATTTCAGTAACCATTTTATCATCAAAATCATATGTTGATCTGAATAGATAAGATCTAAAACAAATAGAAGTGATTGTGTAATAGGCGCTAGTCTGTGAATCACAGCATTTTATCGGTAAGAAATGAATGAATTTGAAAGAGAAATCAAGTTTACTACCGATTTAAAACTAGTAGCACTGATAAAACGATTAATCAGTCTACTTAATATCAATCTTCCAGTGTTAATTTATATGAATTTGCTTGATTTTTGAGAATGATCCCAATCTGCCTGCAATTAGATGTAATGCCCATCAATGACTAACTGAAGTTGTGTAAGTTTGAATGGGAAGTCGTGACCAACGGAGTCAACTAAGTCAAGTGTGGTTCATGCTCGCCCTTTATAATAACACGAATTACCAGCAGTCAAAATGGATTCTATTCCAGTAACTCAATGATCAATGATTTCACTTTATAACTTGAATGTCCTGATATAGAGTCATAGGTGCATACGACTGAAGAGTCCTAACTGATGACGAAGTAGTTGTTCAGTTATTTCTAGTTTTAAATGATTCCCTAACTCATGTCATTTCGTAATCAATCTCGAAATAAGTCCATTTCACCATTACCTGTCACTATTTAATTCATACGGTGTGAATAATTTTCTTTTTATCGAAATTTTTTGTCATTATCTTTATCATCATCATATTATTATTATTATTCAAACTGTAAGTCTGTTTCGTTTTCACCTTGCACCTTTCTAATCTAAACATTAGTTTTAATCTCATGTCCAATTTTGTTGTAAACAAATCCCTGTCTTAAATGGATGATTGAAGTGAAAGATAGATGACACATAGGAGATATAAGTAAACATAATTTTAAAAATGTCTGAGATAGAAGTAACAGTTCTCTAGCTTTTTCTTTCCTTTCAAAAACACACGTTAATTTGTCTGAATTCAATGTGTTTACTAGGGTTGGGTGAGTGAGTGAGTCAGTGAATGAGTGTACACAGTCTAGTAACTAAAATCATAATGTGTGATAAGATTTCAATATGCGACCCGCATTTCTTTTTCCTTAACCGTAAACGGTTCACTAAGAATATTGACAAAAATATACCCTCCACTAACTACCGGTTTTTTAGGGTTTTTTTTCCGGTGTGTTATTCAACATGATTAAAAATCACGTCGGCCTTCATGTATACACCCTAATTTTTAAGACATTCACTGCCTTTTAAACCAATTTTCTCTTAGAATATCTACAAAACTATCATTTGTACAATATAAGACTGATAATGATTATTCCAGACCACCTTCAGGCCACTAGAGACTTGTCTGTAAGTCAGGTGTAGTAAGGTTGAAAATCAACTACATCTCTGTCTATACAATGTTAGCTTTATCAAACCTTACTCAGTAACTAAAAGCACGTTCGTGTACTATTTACTCTTCAGGGATTATGCTTTGTATATATCGTGCTTCTACACATACATGTGGTCTATCGGTTGACTTATCGCACATGAGGCCTACATACATTATTTCTCTTCCTTGATGTTATTCACTAGTGGATGTAAGATAAAATCATGAATATGCTCCACTTCAACCGATAAACCAATCGTGAAATAAAATTCGTATTCCATTCGACTGATCTATCACTATGCATTATGGCCAGATAGGATAAGCAATATAGAACTCTGGCAGTGAGACAGATAACAAAATATAGGCCGAAAACTATTCATACAAGGAAGTAGAGATGAATCCGTCACATACTTGCAAGACACTCAAGTTTTCAGTCATATGACAACTCCTCAAGGGAGAACCAAAATGAGAAGCGATGGGTGTAATTCTGAGGGTGCTCATGTAAAAAGGAAATAAAAGTCTGTGGGCAGTTAAGGAGCACGTTGAAATTAACATCAGAGAATCAAGTTGAAATGAAGGTTTCCGGGGGCTAATTGGTAGGGATTTGTTGTGTTTCACGTTTTTTTCACGGATGAATATCAGTTAGAGAACTATTAAAAAAAAAACTAAGGAGTACTGAAGAGCTGTTTCGTCCTGGTTTGAGACTCTTTGGTGGTAAGCACTGAGGAATTTCCGGTTACAAAAAAGTTATTCAGCCAATGGGACTCGATTTTCTGGCCCATGAATTCCATCTTCTAAGAATTCATGATTTTAGCACAACTGGTGCCAGCCAATTTCATCGGTAACTATTTGTCCTCGTTCCCCGACTGGAGAGTCACAACTTTTTACTAGCCAGCATAAATCATTTTCAAGTGTTAATTTATAGGGATTTGCTTTGTTTCATTGGCTGTCTAATTCATACGAACTCGCAATCAATCTTGAAGTGGAAGTATGCCGCTAAATGATTATTTTCGACTCGGACTGCTAGGAATGAACAATGTAAAAATGATTATACATGTCATCACATAATATTATTACGTCGGCAGCTTTGCGATTATGACTCTCACCGATCATACACATGGTCCGGGGTTCGATCACCGGCCGACGCACATCTAATTTCAGTAGTCGACCTGCAAAATTTAGGCTACCGATATCGCATGCTGAAAATTCCATACATGTACCAAAAATACAGTACGGTGTGGAATCAGCCTGTAATAAAAAAATAAAAATGTATGATTTTAGCAATTACGCTATCATTCATTGATATGCAGGTTGACAGGACTAACTAGTTTCAAAATAATATAAGAGGAAAAACACGTTACCAGGTTAACTCTTAGCCACACAGGCCTATTCATCCACCCCCCAAAAAATAAATAGCGTAGTAGTATCACTGTTTCACTCTCTTTTTCCCCGAAATCTTCCTACCTTTCTATCCATTCTAGAGGTATAAAATTTTGTTCTAATATACATTCTGGAAAATAAAATTGCCACTAGACAAACCTCAGTTATGTGAAACGCTTTCTATTTGTGTAAAATAAGGAATATGATAATGCTAATAATAATAATATTCGAAATGGATTATAAATGACTCAGTATAAAAGGACGGATATTTTTTTGGTTTGTTAAATTTTTTAGTTAATTTTTGACTAAAAACAACAACAACAACGACAAGAACAAAATATTTTAAATATTGGCGCCATCAGATCACTTCATTTGAGTGTCTATCTGATAAACGCAAAACAGAATAGAATAGGTATATACACGTATTAAATCAACACACAAACCACACTAAAACCGTCTGTCAAATAGACTAATTATTATGTATTTATCCACTTATTAGTTAGTTTGCTTTATTACTGAAGGTGAATTTAACTGTTAACTACAGAATGATAATAATAATAATCTATGTATGATTCAACCCACCTGTAACAATTTCCTGAAATATACCGATCAGTGGTCTGACTTGTTCTTTACATTTATTCACTCTCTGGTTATGAGTGTACAGAGTTTAGGAAAACTAGAAATGAACAGAAATGATGTGTTATTTCTAATGACTAATTATAACAGCAACGCTGAATATGAGTTGTCTCCGAATTGACTGTGTGTTGATTATTATATGGTTTTGCATTATGGTAGTTAAATTTTGCTGCAAATGAAATAACCAGACTTCCTGTTTCCGTATGCTATAAAATGTGGTTGGTGTTCAGTATACACTTCCATATCCATCAGTAAGGATTTAAATGAACAACGAATATATCTACGTATATATATATTCATTATTAAAACATTTTTGTCGACCGAAATAAATGCGTTTTATTTGTATTTTCAGAATTTAATGACTTAAAAACTTTTTACTGATTATCATTATGAGTTCTTTTTATTTTTTTAAATTTTTGATTACAGCTTCATTCCACACCCTATTTTTTGTACAAGTATGCAATTTTCAGTATGTGATATCGGTAGCCCAAATTTTGCAGGCCAACCATTGATATCAGGTGTGCTTCGGCAGGGGATCGAACCCCGGAACATGTGCATGGTCAGCGAGAGTCCTAACTATTGTGCCACCGACGCACAGTGGATGGAACACAGAGTTTTAGTAGCACATTTTCATTTTAATCGTGTTCTTTACAGTGTGCATAAGTCTTCATTTCTCCACCCACCCACCCACCCCCACACACACACATGCATACGATTTCCTTTATGTCACACTCAGACCAATGCCCAACTCATCATTTCTCAAGTGTTTGTTTGTAGGGATTTGGTTGATTGGTTACAGGATTTCATCATGAGCTGACATTGGTTAGAGAACCTTTGGAAGACCTGGGAATACTGGACAGCTGTTGGCCCTAGCTCTATGGGACTCTTCATCAGTACGCACCCACACTGCCCGGTTCGAACCCAGGATCTTCTGATGACAAGGCGAGCCAGCTCGTAGACCATTAAGCCACTAGGACCTGATTCAATGGCCAGCCTATGGATTCTAACGTCTGCTAATTCACGACATAGCGCGACCCCTAGCCAATGTCTTCGGTGAGTATTTGTCCTCACACCCGACCTGCTGTACCCTTCTGGTCATGACTTCTCATTCAAGTTCCAGCCGAGGGTCTGTCTAGCATGTGATGTCACTTAACAATCTCCTTAGCGAATGCCCAATCTACTTCCGTTTCCTTCATCATAGTTGGTGGATAATAGGTACTTGGTTAGTTTGTTAAAAAGGTTCTTTCTTGTTTTTTCCTTTGTGGCCAGCCATGTAATTTTTAGTATTGAGTCAAGGAAACTGTTGATGAAAGCTTTCAGCCTGTTGGGAATACCTTTCGTCTTCAAATCATATTAAAGCACTGACTTGACATTAGTGTTGAAAATTCAATCTTGTTTGGAACAAAAATTCTCACTAATCATCTATCAATACAAACAAACTGGCATAGGAAGACCATCAAACAAATTAAGTAGCTGGAAGAAAAGTGCATTAATTAAGTGAATTAACTAACTAACTAGTGTCATCACACTAGTTACTAGTGTCCAATCAAACTACCTACTACAGTCCTACAGGAGGTCAATCGCAAACCCGAACAGCTCAGTGGTAAAGTCTGTGACTGCAGGTGGCACTTGGTGACGCGGATTCGATCTCAAGGGGGCGGGACATGAGTTTCTTCAAGGTTGCAGATACGTCTTGTTGACTGGTGAGTGGTAACTAGCACGAAATCTATGTCAAGCAAGGCTTCCTGCAGATTGCCTCCAACCATCTAAATGAAGTGAATTTCCAGCAGAAATCTACTTTCTAGGCTAAATCTGTTGACAACTGCGCTAAGAAAATCACTATCTGATCAGTAAAACAACATTGGAGCATTCTGAATTTTTGTAACCTTATCTGCAGAGGATAACCTTTAAGAATGGGTCGAACAACTACCAAAGATACTGTCTATGATTTGTGCCCATACGTTGCATTTCGTAAATGAAACCCTATCTAGTAATACCCAGCTGTTTCAAACACCGTGTTAACCACCTTTTATGTAAGCGGATGGTATCATTCCCTTTCAGCAGATTCATCTGGTCAGTAATCTTTATAAAACACTTGTCAGCCTCCCACTGAATTATTCCTTATAAGGATCCCTAAACACTGAAGTATACTGTAGAGAAGTTTAATTTGGGAATGAAACCCATCATTTGAAAATTACAGAGTTCAACAGAAACAAATCCCTCACAGTTTCCTGCAGAAACACAAAATATCCTGACCACAGTCTGTGCTCTGCTTGAAGGCAACCGAAAAAGGAAGCAAAGTAGAGCAGGAGAATACACTACTGACTGACATAAGTAGTAGTATTAGCCAGTTAAATAGAAGTGGTCCAAAAATACTGGACAGCCACTTCGCCTATTTAAAGCAGAGTCATATCTTACTGTTTTCAAGTATTGGTTTTGTAGGGATTTGATTGGTTACAGGATTTCATCATGAGCTGGCATCAGTTAGAGGACCATTAGGAAACCTGCAAGGAGTACTGGAAAGCTGTTTCGCCAGCCTAGTTTGGGACTCTTATCAGTACAAAACCACACTGCCTGGTTCGAACCCAGGACCTTCTGGTTACAAAGCGGGCCAGCTCGTGGACCATTCAGTCACTGGGACGTGATCCAATGGCCAGTCCTTGAATTCTAACTTCTGCCAATTCACGACATAGCGTGACCATTTCCAAATGTTTCCTTCAATGTGTTACTGCCTCACCTTCAACCTGCTGTATTCTACTGGTCACGGCTTTCCACTAGAACCCCAGGTTAACTGCCTGAAAAGAGTCAGTCGCTAGTTAGCCTCAGATTAATTTTCAAGTATATCTGAAAAGTAAATTTCAATACTTGAGGCAGTAAATCATCGAAGAAGATATTGCAAAATGGTCGCGCCATGTCGTGAATTGGCAGAAGTTAGAATTCATAGATCGGCCATTGGATCGGGTCCCAGTGACTCAATGGTCTACGAGGTAGCTCGAGTTGTAACCACAAGGTCCTGGCTTCGAACCCAGCAGTGTGAGTGCGTACTGATGAAGAGTCCCAAACTAGGCTAGCGAAACAGCTGTCCAGTACTCCATGCAGGTTTTTCAGTGGTTCTCTAACTGATGTCACTCATGATGAAATCCTCCATATTTTACTGTTCTTTAAAGTATCATGAAGCAGAAACGAAAAGAAGCAATACTGGCGAGTATCTTTCAGTTAGAGTTCAAAATACCCCGACAATAGCTATTCTGTAGACCTTCGAAATCAGACTAATAGTGTTAATATCTCAATGCGAAAATCATTAATCCCTATTTCATGTTTACGTACAATCGGCAAGAGAATTCAATATATCCACTAAATTAGTATTGCTGTTTCATCTAGTTTCTTTATCTTCCAACAGATTAGATTTTTCAAACCAAAAGACCATTGAATTGTGCCTCTCAAGATATTTTTTATTCTGTGTTGAAGAGCAAAGCTATCCAAAACAATCCGTAATAATACAATGTTTTTTTTTCACCCCACTCAGAGATGATTGCGTGCAACATAAAAAGTGATAAAATCTTTCTACTCTGAATTATCGTCATCAGTTTTGTAGTGATCTCCCCTCCAATATAACAGAATTTACAGACATATCGCTTAGATAGAGAATGACTCAGTTAAAGGTCGATATCTCTGGACATCCCCTTTTCTGTGTATCACTGCTTGAGATCAACAAGATTACATTCAAATATTTTTCTTTATTTAGAAGAGAAAAAAGGAGGACGGAAATAACCTTAGAAGAAGAAGGGAAATTCATGTTTTGTCATTTAAATCAAAAAGATATCAGCCAAAGACTGAGTAAGCATTAAATAACCGAACAAAATATGAAAAGAATTGCGTAAAATAAATTTTTTTTCATTTAGTCACTTTTATTTTACTGAACAGTGAGTAGGTTATCATATACTGAACTTTTGAGAAATTTATAAAGGCTAACTTTAACGCTGCTTAAACTTGTTCTAATACAATAGGTTTTTCGTGTACCAGGCAGGCTATAAAGTGGACTTATTAAGTAAGGGCTAATTCTATCATACAGTTTTCCAGGGTGAGGTAAGAAGGAAGGGATTCGAACCCATCACTCAGGGGCTGCAGGCTAAGCCAATAATAAGCCAACATCTCCACAATTCTAACAGTTTTCGCCTGAGCCATCCAGCTAGACACCAGCATAGTCACAAAGTGAAATTTTAATCTAAGTGAATCCCATGAATGAAGTCTTCTTATCTGGCTGCCCGACTTTCCATGAGCTTCTACTTCCTCATGAAGTGATCTCCTCTATGTCACCCTCAGACATACTCTCAATTTGGTGTCTCCTGTTTGGCTTCCACTCTAGAGCCTGCCTGGTGCATAATGTTAATCAGTGATCCTCTTAGCCTATGCAGTACGGTGTCATTGTATCATAGTATTCGTATAATCTTCTGATTTGATTTATACAGTCTAATGAACACAGATTCAGTGACCAACCCTTCCTTGTCTGAAAATTTTAATCATCAACATAGTTACTTCTCTCCTAGTTATTAGACTATTATGCATTAACACATGCATAAAGATTTATAATTTTTTAGACTACTTATTTATCGCTGATCTTTCTAAATTTAACAAATTCTCTGCGTTCTGACGGATTCCAATCGACTAGGTCGATTTATCTGCTTGACCTCACAGTCACACTGAATGTTATTTGGGTTAAGTCAAGTTAAATTATTCTCTTTAATCGGATCAATAAGATTTTTAAGCCAGAGATTTTCCTTTAAATAAATTTATAATGATATATATGTCACTCAAATGCATACAAAGGGTTCCTGATTTGCCCTCCTGATATATATGCAGGAAAAGAAACCCTTGAATAATCTAGTCATAATGTCACTATTCATATCTCTGGGGTTTTTTTTTGTGTTTTATTATAAGCTTTTATGAAATTCTAAACGAATACAATATTGGCATTTCTTTTACGTGACTTATTTTTCCATCTGAATTATTTTTCGGTTTACTGATCAAATGTCTGATTAGATTATGTCAATATTTATTTAGTGACGTTTGATCATGGCCTGATATCAACTAGAGGATCTTCGAAAACTAGGTAGTACGGGACAGTTGTTTCATGATAGTGTGGGAATTATGGAACTATGGTCCCAGTGGAGATCAAACCCAGGACCTTCTGGTTACAAAATGAGCCAGCTGGTAGACCATTCGGCCACTGGGACCCGATCCAATGGCCAGTCCATGAATTCCAGTTTCTGCTAAATCACGACATAGCACGAGCGCCACCGAATGTCTTCGGCTAGTATTTTCCCTCACACCCGACCTGCTGCACCCTTCTGGTCACAACGTCCCACTATAACTTATCCGAATAGGGTCACCGGGTTCGAACCCCAGTGGGTACGTACTGATGAAGAGTCCCAAACTAGGCTGACGAAACAGCTGTTCAGTACTCCCTGTTGGTTTTCCAATGGTTCTCCAACCGATATCAGCTCATGATGAAATCGTGTAACCAATCAATCAAATCCCTACAAACCATGCTTGAAAATAATAATTAAATATTGGTTTGTAGGGATTTAATTGGTTAAAGGTTTGACATCAGTTAAAATTTTGAATATTTCTCAAGGTAAGAGAGTTCCTTGTTGTTTTTCCTTACTGGTTAGCCATCGGATCACCATCACCAGTGTAATATAATTTGTTTTTGGAAAAAGTATACGAACAGAAGACATTTTTCAAAATTTTAATATAAACAAACGATGATAAGGTTTATCAAGGACACAGTGTGTCTATTAAATTAACATTATAAATATAATTGGCACTTTAGGAATGCACACATATGCACAAATGCATATGCATAGATCCAGTGTGTAAAGCACAATTAGTATGGATATATAAATACACGCATACAGGCAGTCGCACGCAAGGTAATTTTACGGTCATCTTTTTTTCTCTGTTTTAAAATGATTAATGAACGTAAAATGTATTAGGACATCTGTGTATTTTTTGATTTATTCTATCACAATTATTTTGATAGGAATATAGACATCAAATAATAATTGTAATAATAATAATTTAGCTTTTACCTTACTGGTAAAACATAATTAACGATACCAGCTTGTATCAAGCATTTCTACAGAGACTGAAATTCAAGAATTGCAAATACTCCGTGTTAGTTAATTCAGGGATGGGTGTGTATGTATGGGGGGGGGGGTCGGTTGGTTGGTTTAATGCATGCATGCATGCTAGAAGGTCCTATCCTACGTAGCATTTTGACGCATATTTTATCTATCCTGTTGCCTATGTTAGTCCCTCCGATATTATTATGTAGTATAAACAGTGTTTAGTTTCTTAGCTTAGGTCCTAAATTAAAGTCGATTATACCATCCCTTTTATCCTTATCATATAGTGGTAGTACAAAAGTATCTTCGTTTACATTTTTGGACGGCATAAATCAGACTTAATAAATAATTTGGAAAGCTTATTTAAAGGCAAAAATTTGCCAGTAGTATAGTCAGACTTGCGTAGTATATATATATCTTAACCTTATTAGTGTCAGCTGGTTGTTAAATAATATTTAGATGGAAATTTGCCGCATAAATGCACTTCATGTGAACACCATTCGTGTGTGCGTGTATGTGTCAAGCATATAAATTACATTAATTAATGAAGGAAAGCCAGCTTTCCTGCATGAATACATTAGATTTATCCCACTACTTGGTCATCACTATCCCTGAAAATTGACACCAGTAGTTTGAATTATGTGTGATGCGAGTTAGTACCTGGTATCTTGGTTTCTTGATGGTTTCAAATCTTTAAATATTCTCAATTTTTTTTTAATATAAGAACAAGACATATAAGTGAACGGTATTGTTGTTTTTAATTAGATCTTCTTCAGGCTTTACTCTAATTTACATAGATTTATATATTAAAAATTTTAACCAATGACGGTGATTTTGTGGATCAAATAATAATGTGATAAATAAAATCTTTAAGAAGTTCTATTCTGGCTCATTTAATTGATGGGGGTCACCAAGGGGACAAAAATAGTGCCTTCAAAGTTATCTATCGCATTCCATCGAGCCTTTTGAACGGAATTCGAATCCGTCTTTTACACATAGTCGAAGCTATGGAAAATCGAGAGAACAATCCTAGTCTTTGCATACAAAAGAAATTTGTTCTACCTTTGTCTCTCCCTTGGTCTAGATGAACTCTATTCAAAACCCTCCCACCATTTCTTATTTTCCATCTCCTTCGTATTTTCATGATATTTATTTAGATTATGTGAGCACTTCACCTTTAATATTACGTAACTTCTAAGATTTGATCCAATTTATTTATTGAAGTGTCTATATATACACACTACCTTTGTTATCCTTATCGCCATCTGCATAAACCTTATTATCAATATTTTCTTATCATTATAATCATCGTTATTAATTCTGTTCAAAATATTTACACTATTATTATTATTATTTGATCCACAAAACCACCGCCATTGGTTAAAAAATTTTATATATAGAGTAGAGTAAAGCCTCAAGAAGATCCGATTGAAAGAAATATTGTTCGCTTATATGTATTGTTCCTGATGGTTGCCAGTTTAGTAGTCTGTTCATGATTAATGGTTCAAATCAGCCAAACTACCTACCTACCTACCTACCTACCTACCTACCTACCTACCTACCTACCTACCTACCTACCTACCTACCTACCTACCTACCTACCTACCTACCTACCTACCTACCTACCTACCTACCTACCTACCTACCTACCTACCTACCTACCTACCTACCTATACCTACACTACCTACCTACTACCTAACCTACCTACTACCTACCTACCTACTCCTACCTACCTACCTACCTACCTACCTACCTACTACCACCTACCTACCTACATACCTACCTACCTACCTACCTACCTACTACCACCTACCTACCACCTACCTACCTACTACACCTACTACCTACCTACCTACCTACCTACACCACCTACCTACCTACCTACCTACCTCCTACTACTACCTCTACTACACCTACCTACCCCTACCTACTACCTACTACCTACCTACTACCTACCTACACCTACCTACCTACTACTACTACCTACCTACCTACCTACTACTACCTACCTACCTACCTACCTACCTACCACCTACTACTACCTACCTACCTACTATACTACCTACCCTACTACTACCTACTATACCTACTACCTATACACCTACCTAACCTATACCTCTAACTTACTATACCTACCTACCTACCTACCTCTACCTACCACCTACCTACTACCTACTACCTACCTACCTATACCTACTACTAACCTACCTACCACTACCTACTAACTACCTACCTACTCCTACCTACCTAACTACCTACCTACCTACCTACCTACCTACCTACCTACCTACCTACCTACCTACCTACCTACCTACCTACCTACCTACCTACCTACCTACCTACCTACCTACCTACCTACCTACCTACCTACCTACCTACCTACCTACCTACCTACCTACCTACCTACCTACCTACCAAGAGTGTAATATAGCCAAGCCAAATGACATTGTAATGCCTATGGCTGTTATCAGGAGAATAGCACAAAGACTTATATAACTCTAGTACACAACCTCCTGCTCGAGTTCGTCTAAGGCAGAGGATTCTTTCTGAACCACAGTCATTTCAATTGGTGTTAGTGATCAGTGAAGATGTTTATTAGTTGGAATTATTATCGTTTCCACTAATACAAAAACCTAATGTCATTAGTTACTTCTGGGAAAGTTTGTACCTTAAGAAATACAACAATTATCACATCCAGCTAGGCATTTTCCCCTCTGAGTCCCGTGTATAACATATGGCTTCAAACTTGCAGCCTTAAAGTTTCATCAGTAATAGTGTGTTTTTTTACGGGGTTAGCTTGCTAGCCTCATGCTCAACTTTTTCTTATTTCTGGGTTTGCTTTTGGTTAGTAAACAGGGCGAGGTTTAGAAGTCTATCAGCTAGGGATCGAGTCCTGAACCACGTGCGTGGTTCGCCTGCACATCCTGTGTCAACTGAAGTGAGAAAGAAGTTATTAGATAGTTGGAGACAATCGGCCACAAGAAGCCTTGCTTGACCTAGGTTTCGTGCTAGTTGGGACTCACTAGTCAGCAAGGCGTATCTGCAACCTTCAAGGAACTCATGTCCCACCTCCCCCTGAGATTCGAACCCGCGTCACTCATTGCCGCCTGCAGTCAGAGACGTTACCACTGAGCTATTCATGCTCGCAATTGACCTCTTGTAGGACTACTGTGGTGGATACTTTGATTGGCTGCTAGTAACTAGTGTGATGTGTCTAGTCTTTTCTTCGGTGCAGACTGAATTGTATCAATCAGGTTTGCAATGTGGTCACCATTCTAGGTAGCTCACCATCACGGTGCACATTGATTTGATGATATTAGATGGTTGGAGGCAACCGGTGGGAAGACTTGGAACTAGGTTTCGTGCTAGTTGGCACTCATCAGCAAGGCATTAGTTAGTCATAGTTTTAATAATTTACCATATCTGTCAATAACAAAAGTCACTATTTTTTTCGTCTCCAATGTAATTAATTAGGTGGATACAAACATGCGTACAAAATATCTTCTTCCGGCCAATCTACCAGTATTGATTTCACATGATTATTTATGTTTAGAACGATTTATGTATCTGATGAAGTATCCAGCAAAGCGTTTCATTTCTATCGTTGTTGGTGTTGTTGTTGTTGTTGTCGCTATTACTACTATTCAACTATCCAGAACAGAATTTCGCATATACCTGGCGGCTTTATATGCGACACTTATAGTTTAGTGAAGTTTACTAAATATCGGAATCCGTGTTTACCTCGGCTCATCTTAAATTATATAGTTTTATCTACTTTATCAATCTAGACAAATGTAGTTTTCCCTTCCCTTGTTATTAAGATGATAATTAAGTGACAAGTATACTTTTTATCCTCTTTTTTCATCTTTCTTCATCTTTTTTTTCTAATTAGAATGTTTTCAGAGAATATGTATGAAAAGGCTGACTACCTCATTTATTATCGCCGCGTAAGCTTTTATTTTCTATCCTAAATTTCAGCTTCTTATTAATCAATACCTCTTGATTAATGGAACTCAATGAATAATCATATGAATCTGAATAGTAAAAACACTTTTCAAGTACAGTATTGCCTAGAGATGACTACTGGTATGCTTGTATGGTTAGGGTCCTTAGTATCCTTGTCCTGAGGCATTTTTGGGGAAATTTTCTTGTTCATCTTCACTTATAATCATTGGCATATCATAAATAACAAAATGGGTTGTTGTTTTTTTTCACTTTATCTCAGTAATATTCTGTTGTTATCATTATTGTTGCTATTCTCTTGAGTTCTGAGTGGAACATCTTGTTCTCTGTAGTCCTTTTTAGTTGGCTCCACGATTGCCCATAATCTTGCATTTCCTCCTCATGCAGTCTCCTTCATGTCAACCTCGGATGTCATCCCTCTCTCCTCATTAGCTTTAATGTGTCTGTAGATAAGCACTCCTTGTCTTGCTTCTTCTCCCTTCTTAAGGTGGATGTAGAGGTTTCCTTCGACATCAATTCCAGAGATCTTCAGCCCTCCTTCTCCCTAGTGCTGAATAATGTCTCCGACTTTATGAGTCAGGTAAATGGTATAATAAACCATGCATAATAAAGAATTCATTTCAGCAGTCAGTTCTGTTATTATGCAAACCAAATTCGCATCAGCCATTCACTGAGAAGTAAACCCTGTTGTGTTCTAGTTCCGACAGCCAACACTCAAGCATAGTGAGAGTTTAGTTGTAAAGTGAACAATTCTCCTGCAATATACCAATGATGAGGAACTCTTCTCAGTCATTCGATATACGTCTCTCAAGTTTTATTCGACAAGTTTGAATCTTAATCCTAAAGTTTTATAACAGCTTACACATGTGACTGTCAGTGAACAATATAAACCCCCTAAATTACAATACTACGGATTTCTAACAGATTAACAGATAGTAAGTCTTCCTGCAGGTGTTGCCTCACCCCCCCCTCCACACTTCAAAAAATGTCCTCAGACAATAATTTTGGGGCAATACAAAGGAAAAGCTTTCTCAGTGTACTGAAACGTTCTACCAAAAAAATTTCTTGGTTGTGTTGCCTCCCTTATAATCCACTTACTAAATTTCTGCTTGTCGAATATCAGTTTACCTTCTGAATCCAAATTGCAAAATACAACTGAAGATACACTTTCTGTTGAATACTAATTATGCTCTGTTAACGGCTACCTTTACGTTCCCGACGGAACATAGGGCTTCAAGCGAGAGGCTTTGAAGTGTTGGTAGCAGTGATGTTTTTTCTTTCGGGTTGGAGTTGCTAGCTTCATATCCAACCTTCCCTCTTTACCGTCTTATTACTGGCTTAGCGAGGTGAAGGAATTCACCGGCCGGGGATCGAACCCTGGACCACATGGGGCGTGGTTGACGAGCATTCTACTGCTAAGCTATCAACACACAATACTGGTAATATGTTGTCGTTTATTCACAGATTTTAAAGTAGGTTTACAAGCTCTTTTCGGATATTTGTCTCTTTGTTAAAAAAAACCGTGCTAAATGTGATATATGGTCTAATTTTTATATTTAGCCGTGCAAGCATAAATTTGCATAAAATTCCTTCCCGTTTTACCGAAGACATATAAGAAGAAAGTTGTGAATAAGAAGGAGGTTCACTATCCTACGAGACGACTTCAGCAATAGCTTGCAAGAATTAAAATACCTATTAATAACAGTGTCAGTTAGTTGGGTTCAAAAACATACCACTAAAACTGCATACAGCCTTCACAGTCTTACATAATATAATACAGTCCTTTCTGAGAATCCCAGGTGGAGCAGTAAAGGAAAATGGGAAGGATATATGAATTAATAAAGTGTAAAAGGATGGACAGTCGCTGAGGAGGCCGCTGGGTGACATCGCGTGCAAGTCAGGCCATTGCTCGAGTGGAACCCGAAAGGGAAGTGGCGAGTGGGACGTCGAAGGGTAACATGGAGGAGATCGTGTGGAGAGGAGTTGGGTGCAGGTGAAAAGTACAGAAGAAGACAGAAGCAAGTGGAGACGTGCAGTTGAAGCCCTATGTTCCACTAGGAACCCAAGGGAATAATAATATTAGTAACTGAAAGGATGAACTCAGTAAGTCAGTGTTTCACTGGTTGAACACTGGCCATCCAAGCAAGTGATCTAGGGTTCGATCCCTGACCGACCAACACCTTAACCTCGTTTAGTCGGTAGTGGGCTCATTAAACAGGGAAAATTGAACGTGAGGCTAACAACTCCATCCTGTGTATAAAAAGTGTCATTGCTACTTAAACTTCAAAGCTGTGAGCTTAAAGCCTTACACTCCACTAGGTAAGCAAAGGAATAAAATACAGTAAATAAAGGGAAGAATTTGATTCATGCCACATTGTATTGTACCTTCCATCTAAAAAATACTGAACACAGACAGATCCTAAGTTAATTATTTTTACGGTAGACAATCGTAACTGACTTCTAGATTAGTTAATTATAAACTGTAGAGTATAATTCACACTTTGCTTCACACATTTAAAAGAAGTGACCTTAAATCTTTGATTTTTTTAATTGAAGGAACCATTAACGCTTTCAGTTGGCACGTGAATAGTCTAACACCCTTCATATATATATATATATATATATATATATATATATATATCCTGTTAGCCTCTCATTTAATTTTATAGCACACTGTATAGCTTATAACTTCCATCACCCGTAATATCAGGCTACATGTTGACAACACAAGTTACTATGCTATTCACCTCGTAGTGAATAGCTTTCACACCTTTTTTTATAAACCTGTATACTTCAGTATCCTGAATCACTCACTCACTCAATTAATGCATTGGTTATTGTGTTGCTATAATGAAAACAAACGGGTGGAGATGCCAGTGACAACACGTCTTTTTTGACGATGACGTGTGACCTTTTTCATGTCTACGCTTAATAAACAATCAATTGAGTTTTGAAGAAATTTTTGCAAAAATAATAACGGCAACTGTTAGCAATTTTAAAACAAACTGTTTTATTCTATGAAGGTGATAAATACTGTACTTTACTTCAGCACTAGATAAATTTATTTCTTGTTACACACAGTGGTACAGTTTTGATAACTGGATGACGTTTTCAACACAAATCTATTGCTTATTATTAAGTCAATGTAATCACACTTACTTTATAACTTGCTGTATGTATTTTTTCACTCCCCGCCCCCTGTTTTTAATTATATTACTCGGAGTAGGTATTATTTAATTCACTTTGAATTTTCCTATTGATTAAGTGAACAGACGTGTCCAGTCTGTGTTGATACGTAGGCTCTTTGTGTGGATACCTTGATAATGTCTGGGATTTAACATGAAGTAATTTTATGGATGATAACTAACAGGGACTCCAGGATGAGCATTTAGTCAAATTTGAGAATCATCTGGATGTACCTGCATTCTCCAGTGAGTGATGGTGTTTCCTCTGAGGCTCAAACCCAGTGCCCATTGTTTCAAACGCCAAAGTGTTATCCACTAGACCATTTGGGCCACGACAGCCGCCTCTTGTGTAATGGGCGTTATTTATTATTTATTTTTGATTGAATTTTTTCTCTTCCCCTTGATTGATTTGACCGGACTGGTCTAACTGATAATTCTTCGGCGTTTAAAACGATGGGTACTGGTTCGAGCCTCAGTGGGATTATTGAAACTCACTAGGATTCAGTTACATACAGATAACGGGTCCCTAATAGGACGAAATGTGCGTCTGGATTCGATTGTTAGTCACCATTTCGACTACACATGTTTGATGTTGATTCAATGAACAAAGATTCGGTGATTAACTTCTCTGTGTCTCTCTGTACCTAACTATATTACTTTTTAGTACTTTTGGCCTATCCTTCCTTAGTGAAATGAAAAAAATAATAACAACAACAGGGACTTAAAATACATAAAGCATATTATGAAGTTGTTTAAATGTATTGCTGTGATTATAAGAAATAAGTTGTTCTTGAATTGTCTCTTCCAACTACTAACACAATGTGTTACTCTGTCTTGTATCAAATAAACTTATCTAATATGGAAATCTATCCCACCGCAATGCCTAAATTCCACACTTACATTAACTGTACTTTACTACTTAGCATCTTAATAAAAAAAGAGAACTTATGAAGTGCACAGATTCTATCATATTTTAATTATGCTTGCCTTCCTCAATGCCATTTATATACTACTAGTGACGGTGGCACAGCGGTTAGGACGCTCGCCGACCATGCACATGGTCTGAGGTTCGATCCCCGGTCAATGACGCTCTCCTGTACCTTGCTAAGCCAGAAATGATGTTGGCAAAGAGGAAAGTTGGAGCTAGCAACCCATCCTGCTACAGAAACTTCAAGCCACTAGCTTGAAGCCCTATGTTCCACTGGGAACGTAAAGGAAAAAAAAGCAGACAACACGATGTCTTCTGAATAATTTCGTTCCCCAAAGGACACTGTGGTGAAATTTTAACTTGAACAGTATAAATTGCATATTAATTGGCAAATTGTGAGTTCGGTTTATGTTATTACCAGTTCACCCAAGTAGGTGACCAGAAATCGTGAAGTTTAACCTGTTCGCGCCTTCCAAGTTGATTTGAACGGTTGATGACTCTGCCTCCAAATTAGCGAGATGCAGTCCGGTGTCTAGGTCACTTTATTTTCGGCTAGCAAGCTCTACAGGCTAATGTGAGTGAAATATACCTGCTTATCTCAATCAATTAGTATTGTATGTTTTTATATGAATTCCATTACTACACTACAGGTGTTAGCCTCAAAGACGTAATATCATAGTTCCTCTAACGAAATAAATTATCGTAATGTCTTATAAGACTAGTTTGTAAAAATGTGTTTGTTCACAATGCCTAACCTTCACTTCTTGTCTGATATTAACAGTCAGCATCTGTTCTGTATATAAGTGGATTTTAAGAGTTGATCACGAATTGATATCAGTTAGAGAAGCATTGGAAAACCTGCAGAAAGTATGGACAGCTGTTTCATCCTAGTTTGGGACTCTTCACAGTACGCACCCACCAACAGGGTTGGAACCAGGACTTCTAGTTGCAAGATGAACTCTTCTAACAACGGCCAACCTATAGATTCTAACTCCTATTAATTCTACCAATGCATTTAGCGTGATCACCAACTAATGTTTTCAGTGGGACATCCATCCTCACACTTGATTGGATGAACCTCACTGGTCACAACTTCTCACTAGAACTCCAGGAAACTCCGTCTTGGAACTAGTCCTTAAAAAACCAACTACTGAAAATTAATCTGACTTCCAACAGGACGGAGTTTTCTGGAGTTCTAATGAGAAGTCATGACAGGTGAGGTCAGACAAGTCAAGTGTGAGGATGGATGCCTACCGATGACACTGGTTGGTGGTCGCGCTAAATGCATCACGAATTGGTAGGAGTTAGAATTCGTGGAGTGGTAACTGAATTGGGCCACAGTGGCTGAATGGTATACGAACTCGCCTTGTAACCGGAAAGCCCTGGGTTCGACCCTGCTGGTGGACGCATACTGATGAAGAGTCCCAAACTAGGCTGGGGTAACAGCTTTCCAGTACTTCCTGCAGGTTTTCCAGTGATTCTCTAACTGATATCAATCCATGATCAACTCGTAGAAACAAAGATAATCCTCACAAACCAACTACTGAAAATAAAAGTGGATTCGCATTTTTCAAGGTTAAATGTAGTATAAATACTAACAACACTGTGGGACTATGCAAATATTTTATTCTTATCTCACAAAGTTCATGTTTCATCAAAGGTCAACTTAATCTCCACACCAGTAGAGAAGTGGGTTATCCAATGACTTCATAAATATTTTGTTTCCTTTGTTCCTTTTTCTTTGCAGTGTTAATGATATCTCATCCTTATCAAATGGAAAGTATTACATAACTTCTATGCAAAGATTTAGTTTCATCTTATCGATTGAATAATAAAAGTGCATAAATATCAGAATAACTGTAGTAACTATTAGAAATTAAAAGTATAAAAAAGCCAAATAAACACACGAGGATAATTATAGATAAAGACGAGGATGACAGACTTGCACACCTTCTTACTTTTCTTATTTCTCCATAATTATGCATTATGTAATCCACTTGTTTAATTTTTGCAAATATTTCTACCCTTTAATTACCGCAATTACACCCCATTTGACATGTTGATGTAGGCTAAATGTTCTTGACATAATTATCAGTTAGAGAACTACGGGAAACCAAAGAGTATTGAAGAGCTGTTTCGCCCCGGTTTGGCACCCTTCATCAGTATGCACAATGCTGAATTCAAAGTGATCCCTATTCCATTCTCCACACAGAGAGCGAGCTTACAACAGAACCTAACTGCACATACCCCTTCAATTGCAACCATCTTTCTGTTTGTTTGTCCGCTGGTAAAACTGAATGACTCGATAAGGTCAAGATCATTTCCATAGCCCAGAAGATGCTTTGTTATCGAATTCATTCGTATCTTAGCTTAAAACTTTCTCAACTGATAAGGCAAGTACACCATAACATCAGCGGACAGTCACCTTTCCGCACAACCCTTGTACCTGCTTCCCTAAATATACTTAAATCGATACACGCAACCAAGTTCATTAAATCGTGGTTTATTAACGTCTGTTGTGTTTTAAATTAATATTTTTGTTAGAAAACTGATTGTTAATTTAAAAATGGACATATACTTTAACTTTGTTAAGAATTTATCAAATGTAATAAATTTTTTGTCAAAGGGAAAATCACTGAGTCGGGAGAATACAGTTTATTCTAGAATGCTTGAAACGTTTACCATATATACATATATCAGTCTACGTTAGTATTTTGCTTGATTTTGACTGCTTGAATTGATTTTATCTTTCAAATAGAGATATTCAAATACACTGCCGGTAAAATTCTTCACACATCAGCGTCTACGGAATATTTTAGACCATTGGAATATGGTGGTAATTGCAAATTCGCTGCTTGGTTTTCGGAGATCCAACTTATTCCAAGTTAAATCACGATAGAGCATTAATTAGAGGACAGTTGGAAACTTGACAGTACTGAAAAGCTACTTTGTTCAAGTTTGAAACTCTTTAACACGATTCACCCATAATCTCATCAAATCCTGGTTTTGATCCCTCACAACATTTGAAAGTTAACTAGTGACTTTAATTGACGGATGGTGACTAGCAGTGTAATCCAGGATGCGCATTTCGTCCTATTTGAGACTCGTCACTAGATGTACCTGCATTTCCCAGCGAGTGATGATGCTCCCACCGAGGCTCGAACCCAGTGCCCATAGCTTCAACCGCCAAAGCGTTGATAAATTAACTAGTGGCTGACTATAAAATGAATCTGTCTGAATTCCTAGTGAGAAATGATCATCCCTGGAGTCCACCATATGCGATGTATGGGCAGATACTCACAGATGACAATGGCTAGCGGCAACACTAGATATCACAAATTGGCATAAGTTAGAATTAATAGGACATCGGATTCCATCTCGGTGACCAAATAACCAATGAGCTCGACTTTTAACTCAGTTCGATTCCTCGTGGGATCATGAGTGCTGAAGAGTCTCAATCATGGACGAAACAGCAGTCCAGTACTCTCTGGCTTTCACTGTTTTTGTCACCACACTTGAAAACTAACTATAAAATAACATCAGATATCAGCATTGAACGGTGCATACATTTCAAAAACCCTTTCCATCTAGCATTTTCACATGAACATTTGAAATGATAGAATGTACTTTCTACTGGAAAAGAAATCATTTCTTTTTATTTATTTATTTATATATTTTTATGAATTTAGACTGATATATCAAAACTCTTGCAGAAACTATCTGAAGAAGCTAAACGTGGCGCCGAACTTGTTCAGTCATTGAAGAATACTGAAGATCAACTTAAAGTGGGTTGTTTTTCATATTTTTTTTTAATGCTTACATTTATACTTATATTGTTAATTGTATTTATTTTTTTCAAGTGTCATATACTTTATAGGAAGAATCACACTGTCAACTATTCTCCAATTACATATATAGAGGCAGTTTTTCTCCGCCCTTACCCCCTCCCCACCCTTCTCCTTATTCATTAAACGACTGAATAATTTTGCTTGATTGTTGTTCCCTTCACTCACCCCCTTTCACTCCTGAACATCATCTCTGTGCTGTGCGATTCGCATGTCATGAAGGTGAAAAACAAACGTCGTCAAATCAGTTTTACATTCTGTAGATTAATTAGAGGCAGTTTGTCAGCAGCAGACATTTCAATTATTATTATACACCTTTTAGAAAGATGGACAGATAAACAACAACAAAATCACATATACACAGAGACATCTGATACATTTTGTATTTATCAATATGGATAAAAAATATATTGAAGAAAGTTTATAATAGTTCATTGAACAGTTGTTCATACCACTATTGAAACAATCTCTCTGACGAAATGTATAAAAAATATTCAAGTATTGGTTTTGTAGGGATTTTGTTTGTTTGGATGGAGGATTTCATCATGAGCTGATATCAGTTAGAGAACTACTGGAAAACCTACAGGGAGTACTGGACGGTTGTTTCCATTGTCCTAGTTTGAAACCCTTCAGAAGTACGCACCCAACAACTGGGTTCGAACCCAGGGGCTTCTAGTCACAAGGCTAGCGAGCTCGTAGAGCATTAGGTCATTGGGACTCGATCCAATGAACAGCCTATGAATTCTAACTTCTACTAATTCATGACATAGCGTGACCACTAGCTAATGTCTTCGGCGAGTATTTGTCCTCACACCTGACCTGCTGCTTCCTACTAGTCATGCCTCTCCACTAGAATCCCAAGTAACTGCCTGAATAGAAGAATAGTCATGTGCTCTTGGTGTGTTTAATGAAAAGTAACAATATCATATTTTACCCTGATAGATAAATTGAAATTAAAGTAATATCAGTTATCCACTGACTATTAGTGGATCTATCTTTATGTAATTTAGTGGATAGTATACTAGTAGGGGAGTATACCGTGTACATTTCGTCCTGTTAATGACTCATCACCTGGATGTACCTGAAATTTTTGGTGAGTGATGGCGTTGCCACTGAGACTAGAAACCAAAGCGCCCCATCGTTTCAAACGCCTACGAGTTATCTACTAGACCACTGTGGACTCGACAGCCATCTCTTGAGTAACATGTATCAGTTAATATTCGTTTTAAGTTAAATTTCGTACTTCCCCTGTGATTGGTTCACATTGGACAGAAATATCCTGTCTCTGTTGATATGTCAACTCCTAATACGAATGTTTCGACGATATCTAAGGATTAACATGTTATCGGCTTTTGTGTGTGTGTGTTGATGGTGGTGAGTGATGAGATCCACGATGCATATTTCGTCCTATTTAGGACTCAGCATCTGGATGTACCTGCAGTCTCCAGTGAGTGAATGTGTTTCCACTGAGACTTAGATCCTTCACCCATGACTTCGTTGAATTCAGTTAGAAAAAATGCTTCATATTAGACCAAAGAAACTGGATAATAATTTTTTTTCGGGGGGGGGTTAGAAGTGAAGTGGATGAACTACAAAGTTTTTAAAAAAAATTATTAAACAAGTGAATCACTATTAAGATATTAAATGCACATCAATTTTTGTAAGAAAATTATAAGTGTGGTGATGATAACAATAAAAAAGGCGAAAATGAAATGAATTTAAACAATGACATTTTTTTACGAGTTGGTCACGAACTGATATCAGTTAGAGAACCATTGAAAACTAGGTAGCAGTACTGTTTCGTCCTATTTCGGGAATAATCTTCAGTACGCACCCACCAAAGGGTTTCGAACACAGGACCTTCTGATTACAAGGCAGGCTCGTATGCCATTCAGCCACTGGGACCCAATTCAATGGCCAACCCATGTATTCTAAATCCTACCAATTCGTGATGCATTTAGCGCGACCCAAACCAGTGTTATCGGTGGAACATCCATCCCCTTACGTGACATATGGATGGACTTTACTGGTCACGGCTTCTCACTGGGTTCGAACCCCGTTGGTGGGTGCGTACTGATGAAGAGTCCCAAACTGGGATGTAACAGCTGTCCAGTACTCCTACGCGGTTTTCTATGGTTTTCTAACTGATATAAATCAGTGATCAACTCGTAAAAACCAAACTAACCCTTACAAACAAACTATAGACAATGAAATGTTTTTAAAAAGATTACTATGACTAAGGTAAAGAAGGGAGTATAATAAAACTTTTTTGAATACATAATTTAGATTTTTGTCCATGCATAACTACAACTTTGAGGATATATAAATGGAGAAGACGTAAACTATCAAAGTGCCTAATTCTAGTCCTGTAGATAACTTGAAAGCATAAATCGCTTACGGCTAAATGACCTAACTCAAGAAGGTGTTCACACAAGGAAGACTTCGTCATCCAATGCTCTCCTTTCATAAACCAGACGAGCTAATGTTAAGTCACACGTTTATGGAGAACATTCTTACGACATCCAATGTAATTAGCTCCACAAGAGCATACGATAGCATAGAAGCACATATTGGTGGATATAAGCGGTAGTTTATTCTTTAAACCTTGTCAAATCATAATTTTCGCCTCTTTCATTGTTACCATCACACTGAACTTTTAATTTTTCTGACAATGCTTGACCTACTTTTAAAATATTAACATCAGTTCACTTACCTAAAAATCTTTGACAATTTGTATTTTATCCACTTCAAGTAATATTTGAAATCTTCAGAATCACGGATTAGTTGGAAATGTAATAACTTTGTCAGGTTATTTTTTTCTCCCTACAGAAAACTGTAAAACAATAGGGGCTGTAGAAAAAATAAAGGTCACCAGTATCGACCAGGTGTGTCAGTTATTAGACTTCTAATAGCCCCACGTTAAACCGCTTCGTAACTATGGAGAATAGTATTCTTGCCTCCTTTTGGATAAGTCCCGCATCAAACGATCAATATACTAAGCTCCATAGGAGCATGTAAAATGGTAAACACACATTTTGATCATATTTTAGTCTCTACGGCCTCTTCCTATAAAGTTATCTATATCATTAATTACCCAACTCATCTCTATTACTGAAGCTTTGACCATCGAAATAAAAGAGCAGATTTCTGAAAACAGTTTGTGTGCGTGGGTGGCATAGCGGTTAAAACGCTCGCCGACCATGTACATGGTCCGGGGTTCGATCCCCGGCCACAGACGCACTCCTTTACCTCGCTAAGCCAGAATTAATGCTGGTAAAGATGAAAGGTTGGGCATGAGGCTAGCAACCCCATCCTGTAAAAATAAACACTGGCATGAAGCCCTACGTTCCACTGGGAACGTGGAGGAAAAATTATTATTATTCTGTGCACAGAAGAAGAAATTTTTCCTACCATTCCTTCTTTCACAGTCTTAATCTGTCTATCCTCAACTATTATAATATTTAAAAGTCTCACATAATAATGGCACTAATTTAAACCCTATCGAATTTTAATCAATACCATAATTTGTAATGAGTTAATTTCAGTTCATTTCAAGACTAATATCTGCTTTCGTATAAGGTAAGGTGTACAATACTACTTTGACAGTGATCTTTACCAAGTATTTCCCTTCATCAAATGAAAATAATTAAATGAATTTAATTTGTAGATGGTGACTAGCAGTGGAATCCAGGATAACGCGCATTTCATCCTATTATGGACTTGTCGTCGATTAAATTAATGTGACCCACTGCACAAGAGATGGCTCTCGTGGCTCAAGTAGTCTGTTAGATAATGCTTTGGTGTTTGAAACTATGGGCACTGGGTTTGAGCCTCGGTGGGAACTTCATTACTCACTGTGGAATGCAGGTACATTCAGATGACGAGTCCCAAATAGGACAGCGGGAATGCGCATTATCCTGGATTACACTGCCAGTCACCATCCACAAATTAAATTTTAATTAAATGCCCAGGCATCGTCGAAGCATCTGCACAAAAAGCCGAGCACTTCGGTTCAATCAATCGACAGGAAAATCTTAAATTCTATTTTAAAAAATATTTAAATGACTTCTGAAATTCTACACAGACATAGGGAGGGAGGTAAAGTAAAGCTTATTATAGATAGATAGAATACATACACATAAAAATCCGCCTATTCGATCGTTACATTTGGAATATTTTATACCTTTTTAGGTTGACAATATTTATGCAGTCAAAGATTAGACGAAAAAAATATTTGCATATCTACTATACGCCTAGATGTCTATGTCTGTAGGAAAGAATGTTTGAAAAAAAATGAGAATCATCTAAAAAGGTTAAACATACCTGAATAGAATTTCCCGACATTAAAATCTATTATGTAACAATATTTCATTATTATTATTATTATTATTTGCGTTTCTCTCTTTCTCTTTGCATTTCTGCCATTATCTCTTCTCAGAAAAATATTTCAACTACAGAAGCATTGATAAATCATGAAATAGATACTGTCATTAATGCATTAGAAGAAAAACGTGTAAATCTTATTGAAAAATTACACTCAGAAGTACAACAAAGACGCCATTTTCTACGTGAACAAACTAATCAAGCTGGTAATAGACTAACATCAACAACTAGTTTAATATGCTTCGGTGTGGAAATGATTAAAGAACGTGAACCATCAGCTTTTATTCAAGTAAATTTACCTTTTGTCATTTGTTTTTTTCTCTCACTGTCTTTAAATGATTTATTTATATTTATTTAAGTATAATATTGATTTTACATGGTTTGGTGGTAACCTGAAGGTGGTACCCCTAGACTTAGGTTTCCTGCTTATTAGCATTTGTTAGTAAGGTATATCTCTGGCCTTGAAGTAACTCAACTCCTCTCTCTCTAGGATTCAATCCAGCCTTCATCCAGTACTCCAGTCAGCGATGTTACCACTGATCTATTCGAACTGACAGCGGATTAACTGTTGGACTGTAAGTGCGATATGTAGATAGATAAATAATGAATTATCCTTTATTGGTGATATATTATGGTCGATATCTGGTCTGAAAATAAACCAATCAGAATTGGCCTACGCAAAGTAACACCAACTATTTTATCGATCGTCATTATAGACTAACTAACTTATCCTTGGTAATTTTTTGATTTCTACATACTACATTCCACATATATTGTGGCTAATACTGAAGTATACCTTTTGGCTCACATCGTTGTTTATGGAAGTTTAAGAAGAGCGAGATGAAAGAAACAGGTAACTGACGTACAGTGTTGTTGGCATAGTCAAACGATCCTCGTGATTACTACGTCTGTATTCAACTCTGCGTCCCTATTTCAATCTCAGTGTTATTATGAAACATAAAAGTGGTGACATCATAATAATTTTTTTTGGCGATGAGGTTGTAGAATTCTTCGACGTTGGAGAAAATTTTCGAAAACCAAACCTCTCAAAACCTCTGGCTCCTCACCCCCCTTCTCCTACTTCAAAACGTCCATCGTCTTAGTTACTCAGTCGATACCAATCGACCTCCAGAGATGACACCTCCATCATCCTTCTGGCATTGTGGTGCTCAGTGTTTCGTTAAATCTTGTCCGCTTAGGGCAACACAAGTGCCAGGATTGCAATAATGTCATGCGTCTACTCCTCTGTGTTGATGCAGACCGAATTCTGTTACTCAGATGTACATTGTTGACCATATTCGAGTGGAGGAGAGAAACCAATAATTTTAACCAGTAAAACTCTTCAAACATCATCTCAGTATATTCAGTACATACTGCTTGGAGCAAAGAATTATATTTTATCTTGACTTACCGAATATTGGAGTTTCCTTTTGCATGTTCATATGCTTAAATGCAACAAAGTAATCTTTGTTTAATGTGCATGTTTCTAATAAATAGCATAATAGCTGAATAAAAAAGATATATGTGTAAAACTTGGGCACTGTGGTATTAAGTAATTCCATATTAGTTTGATTATTAAATGTATCACACAGTGAAACAGTAGTGTATACTGGATGACGTTTCGAACACAATTTATTGTTCATAATCATATCAATTTTTGTCACACGACTTCGAGATTTGATTTTTATAGTTTTCTCTGTCTTCTCCTATTTGTTGTATGGGCAGTAGAATTTTCCATATATCTGGGATAGGTGTTGAATCATTCCTATTACATGTATTTGCAGTTGATTCGATAAACAAAGCTTCTGTTATCAATCTCTCCCTATACCCTGTGACATTAGATTTTAAAACTGTCATCCTATCCCATCCTATTGTATGGTTGTGTGTAACTGCATGTAGTGCTATAGCTGAACTACTCTCTAGATTCCTTATCTTATTCGGGTCAACCAATCTAGATTTAGCTAGGTTTTTATGTTCGGCTAGTCTGACTGCCCCTGTTCTACTAGTTTGACCTATGTATTCGACCTCACAATCATTGCAGGGTATTAGATAAACTAAATTGTTTTGTTTTAATGGCTCTACAGGATCCTTTAACCGACAAAGCTTGTTTCTAATTGAGTTTGTGGGTTTGAATGCCACTTTTATTCCTGCCTTGTTAAGAATTCTGCGTAAGGCTTCCGAGGTTCCTTCTTTGTATGGAATTATTGTTGATGATTTACATTCCTTATTGTTGGTGTCGTTATTAATATTATTATTATTATCATCACTATTATTATTACCATTATTATTATTATTGTTATCATTATTATTATTATCACTATCTCTGTTATCATTATTTATTTTATTTTTACATTTACTTACATATTTCTTGACTAATTTATCCGGGTAATTATTAAGTTTCAAGGCTTCTTTTATGTGTGTCACTTCCTGTCTTAGATTTTCCTTGGTACTACTTAACTTTTGTGCTCTGTCATTTAAACATTTCACTAATCCTATTTTTACTGACATAGGATGGGATGATCGGAAATTCAAATATCTGTTTGAATGTGTGGGTTTTCTGTAAACACTAGTGTTTAGCTTCCCATCTTCTTTCCAATTCATAAGTGAATTGAATTGCCTCTACCTTCGAGTTGATGTGCTCGAAAAATCTATCTATATCTTGTGTTCTAAGTACAGTGAATGTGTCATCTACATACCTCCACCATACTTTTGGGGTGGGGGTGAACGTTTCAATCGCTATCTTTTCCCACCTATCCATGAATATATCTGCTACAACCGGGGATATTGGTGATCCCATGGCAACTCCCTCAGTTTGTTTGTATATTTTCCCTTGGAATTTAAATACTGTAGAAGTCAGGCAAAGCTGCACTCCCAGCATTATGTCCTCAATTGGCACTTTTGTCCTAAGTTCGAGTTCTTGGTCAGAAATGAGTTCGTTTCTGACCGCCTCTATAGCCATCTTTATAAATATAATATAAATATATAAATATATATAATAATATATATAATATATATATGATATATATAATATATAATAATATATATAATATAATAAATATATATATATATATATATATATATATATATATAAAAGATTTCAAGAATTCTACTACTGTAGGTTGAGAAGAGATCAGCACTAGTATATGGTGGCACAGCATTAGAAGCAAATCTATTTCCAGAATTTGTAAGTCGTCTTTTTTGAGGGTGGGCAAGGGTAGAAAGTTGGGATGGCTTGTGATTATTCATTCAGAAAACTTAGCAATACAAATGAATAAGTGATCGTGGATTATGTCCCCATATCTTACTTATCTCTGATCCACTGTTCAGATCAGTGACATAACTTCGCCGATGACATCTCACACATGAAGACCGATAGAGTTAAGGTGGCATTCAAATCAACCAGTTTATTCAGACACAGACTGTATTGGCTTAAGGATGCAATGGAGAAATAATGTAATTAATCAGAAACCATTTAATGACTGTGATAGTCAGACTAATAGATAAGAATTTCATACATTTATTCACGTTGATGAATTGCAATAAAGCAAGCTTTTGCACAATAAAATGGCACCATCATTCCTCATTTCATTGGCTTCTCATCAGCTCACCAACTCACAGCCCAAAGTCATTATTCAGTATGTCTACAGAAACAATTTTAACATACTTGAATCACAAAGTTCATTTTTACACAAAAATCAGTCAACCAATACATGCATACAGTGCTAATAATAATAAGAATAATAAACACTTTATCCCGAAAAATAATAATCATACACAGTGGAAACTTTCGGCGTTATGTAATCAGATGAAAGAGAGGATGGAAACATCCAGTTACCAGGGCAATGAAAGACTGATAACTGTTCCTTTCTGAACGCTCAAATCAGGTTTCAAGAGTTTGATGGAGATTGCTTTGGAAAACTTGAGGAGAATTGAACTCTTTTGTCTATTGATAATTTTGAACGATTTTGTGACGTCCACTTCATGACCCGTGTCAAGGAAATGCCTGGCGATGGCACTGTTCAATGCATTTGTTCCTTTTAGACAAAAGCTTTTTAGTACATGTTCAGAAAATCGTAAATATGTCCTTCTTTCTGCTCTTCCAATAGAACTGCTCCCGCAGATACGTGTAAATTTGTATACACAGTTGGAGGTAACATGAGAAGGATATCTATCGATTTTTGATTGTACCACATAGCAAGTTGTTCGATGGACGTGAATGAGCTTAGCTGCAGGATAGGCTCTGGCTGGTGACGTACTCAGTCTTCTGTTGAGAATTGCTGTAATATTTTCACCTTTGTAATCAAGTTGAATGTATATGGGCTTTTTTCCACTGTGATTTGCTTTACATCTGAGCCTTCAGATCTTCGTACTTGTTAAGGAACCTTTGAGGGTAACCGTTGCTTTTCAACATCTTTTCAAGAAACACAAATTCTTCCTCTAATTTCTTTATAGAGCACAATCTCCTAGCTCTATAATATAGAGTCTTGACTAGTCGGCGTTTAAAGCTATTTGTACAAAACCTATTTAAATGTACGTATCGTCCTTTCCATATAAGCTTTTGGTAAACTGATTTCTGAAGACTGCCATCTTCTAGGCGTTGCATGGCAATGTCGAGGATGTGGAACTTTCCATCACTTTCATGTTCCATAGGAAAATCAATATTGGTATGTGTGTCACTGAATAATCTGAGTAAGTGGAAAGCATGACTTTTATTGTTGCTTACTACAAATGTGTCATCGACATATCGACAGTAAAAAGTTGCTTCGTCAATTGCATGCTTCAACTTTGTTCTTTCAAAGTTGAACATGAATATACCTGCTAAAACAGGGCTAAGTGGACTGCCCATTGCAGGACCTTGGAATTTAGCTACATCTTTAATGATTGGCAAGTATGTTAGTGGTTCAGTTGCAGAATGCTCGCCGACCACTTACATGTGGTTGAGGTTCGACTCCGAAATGACGCATTACTAATCTTCGCCTAACCTGTAGTAGGTCCAGTAAAAACAGAAGGTAGTGTGGGTGTGAGACCAGTGATCCCACCCGGTAAAAACAAAACTACCGCTACTGAAACTTCATGACCCATGTTACACACTCAACGAAAAGGAAGCTACGTATATATAACGAATGATCCTGTTAAATTGAGCGATTCAGAAGAAACTTTAACCAATACTATGCATTCGGATAAAGCAAAATTATTAGAAAATTAAATATAATTGAAGGGAGAAAGAAGTTAACCACCGAATCTTTGTTCATCGAATCAATACCAAACACATACAATCAAAATAACGCAACATCCGTCCCAGACATATAGAAAACTACAATGAAATAAACGAAAGAGAGTGAGACTACATAAAACAAGTTATTGAGTGGAGTCAATACACTGACATGATTATGAGACATAAAGTTTACCTGAAATGTCACCCATTTATTAACACTGTCTCACTGTATGTTAAGTGAACTTATTTAGAAGCGATAATTTCATTTGCGTCTTTTTATGTTCCCCTAACTACCGATCTATTGTATGCTCTTCCACTAAGCGTTTTGTGGAGAATAAAAATGAATATAACAGGGTGAAAATAGGTGATAACAGTCTGTTGTAGTACTCACTAATTTGCATAATTTATGTAATTATATGATGGTCCTTTCAAGTAATGACTTGTAGGTTTTTTTGTTTGATTGGTTGGAGGTTTTCATCATGAGCTGACATCAGTGAGCGAACCATTGAAAGTCTGCACGGAGCACTGGACAGCTGTTTCGTCAGCCTAGTTTGGGGCTTTTCAGAAGTAGGCACCCAACAATGGGGCTCGAACCCAGGACCTTCTAGTCACAAGGCTAGCGAGCTCGTAGAGCATTAGGCCACTGGGACCCAATCCAATCGCCAGCTCACGAATTCTAACTTCTGCCAATTCATGACATAGCACGACCACTCCACAATGTCCTTCTCGATGAGTTATCGCCTCACCCTCACCCCGTCGTACTCTACTGGTCACGCCTTCCCACTAAAACCCTGTCTAGAAAATTAAGAATTCAAATTACAAGCTACATATCAGACCTATTTATATTGCTTTCATTTGCTACCGTATGATTTTATGAAATGAAAAATGATTAAGACAAGAAACAAGAAATCTTAAACATTTTTGTGGTAGAAAAATAACACATGAATAACACTTTTAGTCTTTATATCCCTTGAGAAGGATTTATGTTTACACACTATGCACTAAACGCACACATACACACATATATATACACACTTTAAGTACCTTATAATGAGATAACTACATGAATAACAGAAGACAACTTGAAACTTATTCAGTCGAAATCAAGGGGTCGGTTACTTTCGGTGTTTGTTTTCTAAACAAATATCCGAGGACTCTTCCACCCCCACCCCCACCCCTATTAGTCAGTTGCGGATAGTTTTGTTTAACTTTCAGAGAAAGCATACATACACATACTAATGATTAGCTTCCACTGAAGTGTTTATTTGTTTGAGTGTATGGGTGTGTATGTGTATCGAATGATCGTAAGCTTCAAAGATGCGAATAAGCATACATTGTACCATATGAGTACGTGGACTGATTTCGCTAAAATTCAATCTGCAATGTATTCTTATATTACAGTGCTCAAGTGTTTACTATTCTCTCCTCAATTTTCCTAATACAACAAGATAACTACTAACACTGAATGTGTATCGATACAAAAGATTTGTTGGTGAGTTTAGCCATCATTGTTCTTATTATTATTTTCTTTCAACCAATAAGGATCGCTAGCGTGGTTATAGATTAATCATTCTCTACATAAACCGGAATTTAATGTTATTCAGTAATTACTTCGATCACTTTATTACTAGTTATCATTATTATTATTTCTATTGAAGTAAATATTTTTTTTTCCTAAGAATTAGCCGTAAATATGTGTGAAGTCTGTTCCTGGTAAAGATATTTCAAATTCCAGGTTATGAGACATACTCATTCATGGTGTTGACTTGCGAAAGTTTGACTGATTTTAAGTTAGATCAATAATTGACGTTATTATTATTATTATTATTAAAACTCAAACCTGGTACAATACAGGCACCGAAAAATGCATCACACAAAATTTCATAGTTTTTTCGAAGACTTGAAGATTAGCAGAATGCCCAGATAAAAATAAGTGATTGTCCTAAGAGGTCACCTCCGAGTCATGGTTTGAAGTCTGACCCAAAAAGCGTAGGATCAGTGTCAGAAGCTGCTTAACCATGGTTCCCGTTGACCAGAACGGGTTTATAGATCGACGTTTCCTCTCGGATTCCAGAGGCTATGTGCATTATAGGTTTGGAATCAGAGTTTTTCAGAGCCCCCCTATATAGACTACGATGTCCACCAGTCCGGTTGTGAACGTCAGGTGTTGGCATTCTCTTTTTCACTTTTCTGAGGAACACCGTCTCTACGTGAAAGCAGTGTATGGGACCTAGCGATGAACGCTTGGCCAAATGAGAGCATTTGGAGAGGAAATCGGCTTGTCGTCAGCCCTACCAGGTAGTTTATTGGGACCACGAATATGTATGAGGACAAATATTATTTGATAACATTCGTTGGTGGCAGCACCATCTATAATGAACTGGTGGAAGTTAGAATTTGTAAGTCATTTGATTCCATTCAAGTGGCTGATTGGTGAATACACTCGCCCAATAACCTGAAAGCTATTAGAGCGCACTACTAAACAGTCTCAAACCAAGACGAAACAGTAGCTTTCCATTTACTCCCTGGTTTTTATTGACTTTCTAACCGACATTAGCCCATGAATTAACTTAAATTAAAATTATCAAGGGTATTGGACATATGAAGTTTTTTTTAAAAAAAAAAAGATATATTCCTATTGAAAAGAAATTACTATGTTTAGTATGATATCAATAAGAATTTCTTGTATTTACAGGTTGCTCCTTCACTCAAACATCGTTTAATGAATACAGAAAATCAAATTATGCGTGAAACTCAACTTTGCCGTGAACAATACCTTGGTGATTTTCAACTACGTATTGGTGATACAAAAGATTTACTTGAAAGGATACAAGCGATATCCTTAAATGAAATTCATCGTAAGCATTTTTCTCTTTATGTAATATTATCGTATTTACATATATCAAATAAGTATTTATTTATTCCATACATTTATTCCCCCTGATGAATGAGAATAAAGCAAGAACAACAGTTTTTGAAGAAGAAAAAGGTACCATCATTCCTCATTTCGTTGGCTTCTCATCAGCTCACCAACTCACAGCCCAAAGTCATTATTCAGTATGCCTACAGAAACAATTTTAACATACTTGAATCACAAAGTTCATTTTTACACAAAAATTAGTCAACCAATACATGCATACGGTGCTAATAATAATAAACACTTTATCTCGAAAAATAATAATTATACACAATGGAAACTTTCAGTGTTATGTAATCAGATGAAAGAGAGGATGAAAACGTCCAGTTACCAGGGCAATGAAAGACTGATAACTGCTTCTTTCTGAACACATAAATAGGGTTTCATGCGCTTGATAGAGATTGATTCGGTAAACTTGAAGAGAATTGAGCTTTTTAGCCTATTGAATAGAAAGAATGGTAGGTCTACGATTTTCTGAGCATGTACCAAAAAGCCAATGTCTTAACGGAACAAGCGCATTAAACAGTACCATCTCCAGTCATCTCTTTGACATTGGTCACGAGGTGGATGTCACAAAATCGTTCAAAATTATCAATAGCCAAAGAAGCTTGATTCTCTTCAAGTTTCCCGAAGCAATATCCACCAATTTCTTGAAACCCTATTTATGTGTTCATTAAAGAAACAGTGATCAGTCCTTCCTTGCCCTGGTGACTAGTATTTTCACCCTCTCTTTCATCTGATTACATAACGCTGAAAGTTTCCATTGCGTATGGTTATTTTTGTTCGGAATAAAGTGTTTATTACTATTATCGCTATTATTATTATTATTAGCACTGTATGCATATAATGATTGACTGAGTTTTGTTTAAAAATGAACTCTATGCAAGTATGTTAAAACTGTTTCTGTAGACATACTTAATAATGTCTTTAGCATGTAAGCAGGTGAGCTGATGAGAAGTCGACGAAACAAGGAATGATGGAACCAATTTATTCTTCAAAAACTGTTGTTCTTGCTTTATTCACATTTGTTTATTATTGTTCAATAACCATACTTTATTTTTACCACACTATTCTCTCATTTATATGGGCTGAATAGACTACTTTGTGTATTGTAGAATAACAGTGTTCGTCTACCGAAACACCAAAAATTGATATCTGAAGAATGCATTATTTATTTATACTGTGTATAAAGGGTATCTTGAAATACGAACTACTAATACTACCAACAATAACGATAACAGTAATACTAGTAGTGATAGTTTTCTATCGATGAAAAATCCTTCTAGGAATAGATATTCAAGTTATTGGTTTCTGTCATTATAAATCATAGTTATGTATGAATTATTAATGCATTTAAGCATTCTTTTCAATGAGAAAACTGTCAGACATTACTTGTTTGACAGGCGAGAGGAAAATAGTTCATGGAGAAGGAAATAGAGATGAGCTTCCGGAATAATTTGATATATATATATATGCTAAAGTGTTAGCCAAATCACATTTGTATTTCTACATTCGTCATACATATTGTTTATCATTATTATTGTTCACTTGCGAAAATATAGGGTTTCAGTAACACACCTTCATTTTGTCCTATTGTCTCAGCTCCTCTTCAGATGGCCCCAAGATTGCCCATAGTCTCTTATGTCCCTTCACACGACCTCCTCCAAGTTACCCTAGGAAAACCCATTTGTCGTTTCGCATTTGGGTTCCACTCGAGAGCCTCTTCAGAGAGTAATGTCACTCAACAGTCTCCTCAGTATGTGCTCTATCCATCTTCATATTTTCTTCTACATATTTGTTGAGCAGAAGGTTCTTGGTTGGTTCGTTCTCAGAGTTTCTTCTTGCTAATTCCTCCTGCTTTTGGAAATGCCTTTTGTGACGTGTTAATTTTCTTCTAATCTTCTTTATGTTGAGTTGTTGCAGAGGATTTTCAAGCCGATTTCAGGTGGATGAAAATGTACCTCGCCTTTTCGATTCTGATTGGTTTTGACATCTTCATGTGTTCCTCTGACCTATGGTTGAAACCATGCTTCTAGCCAGATAAGTGAAGGAAGTAATCACTGAAAAATCTCTCCCGTTGATGGTGACTGGTGCTAGTTGTTCTTGCTGTTCGTTAGTTATCTTTATCACCTCCGTCTTTTCTATGTTCACCTGGAGTCTTCTCTTAGCTGTCTGTTTCTTCTGAGAACTTGTTGGCTTTCGCCTATAAGTCTTCGAGTTTGTGTGATATTGGAAATAAATCATCCGTGAAATCCAGAACTTTTAGAGCCTTCGCATAGATCTAACGTGTTCCTGTCTTCTCACTCCTCACAGTCTGAAGTAGGATCCAGTCCATCACAATTAAGAATATCATCGGTGATAGTGGGCAGTTTTTGTCTTACTCCTGTATTCACTTCAGAGGTTTCGCTGAGTTTCTCTTTGTGGATCACCTGACACATGTCACTGTCATACAGCTGTTGAATGAGGTTCATCGTATATAATACCTGTTGATTATACAGTAGTGCTTAATGAAACTAAGAAAAAAAATCATTTTTTAGGCGTTACATTTAAATAAGTAAGCATTGCATACGTATCTCTCTATCGGTGATTCAACAGAAGAATAGCTGTCAACCACACATATGGTCTGATGTTTGATTCCCGGTTGACGAACTACCAAAGCTTGCCTAGTTTAGTAGCCAGTAGTAAGACAGGTAAAGGAGAAAGTCAAGCATGAGACTGGCACCATGACCATATGAAAGAAACACTAACGCTATCGAATTCTCAAAACTCAAGCTTGAAGTCCTATTTTCCACTGGAAATGTGAAGGAATGAAAAATATTTATCTTTTACAAGGGTAAACGACCCACCACACCGGTCTTCTTGAGAAATATTTGTCGAGGTCTAGTGACACAAGTTTGGAGTAACCGTTGTTTTCAACGTATTCTGTTTGGTCCTCGACATTATTCTGATATTTCTAGTCCAAATATACATCACTGTGAATTGATTGTTCAGCGGTAGAACGCTCGCCAACTACAAACGTGGTCTAGGGTTTGATCCTCGGCCGGCGCATTCCCTAACCTTGATAAGCTGGTAGTTAGCTCGATAAAGATGGAAAGTTGTAAGCGAGGCTAGCAACCTCATCCCATAAAAATGATGTAACAACTGCTTTCAAGGCGCCGTCCCCCCCCCCAGTATTTCTTTCACGTGTATTTTTTCAGTAATACACTGCTTCATATTTTAGAGATAGCCTTAATCTAGAACATTTGAAGAATGGCTAACAAGATTAGGTGCTATTTGAAATATTTTAGCGAAGGACTTTTTCAAGTCTTGCATCATAATCCTAATAGTTCTTGTAAAAATGGCTAGTTTTCATTTTTAAACAGTTAGTGGTGCTGGTTAACGTGATTGCGTCTAACATTTTGTGTTAGAAGAAGAAGAAGCTAGATGATAATGGTGACTTCTGACACTGCGTTACTGTATGCTCGAATTTAACTGTCTGTCTGTCTGTTTTCGACATAGAACTTTGTCTGACAAGCAGTAAGCTTCAAAACTTGCTATTTTAGCAGTCATGAGGAAAACACTCTGCTCTTCTGGGAAATAAGTTTTCCGTAATTCCTTATTTTGTGAAATCTACGAATTAACCTTTTAATTTCATTACTTAGACAGTTTTCAAGCTAAACGGAAGTTAAATATGCATCCTGAAGAGTTCGAAAATCTGCATCCATTAATGTTCTTCACTTCATCACGGTGTAAATTGGTCAACTTTCTCTCTCCCTTCTCTCTCTCTCTCTCTGCGTCGTCTATTACGTGACATAATGCTAAAATACTTAATATTTCAAGCCATTTCACCTTTGAATAATGTTTCAACCTAAATCAGATAAAGTTGAGAAAAAAATGTACCTTATAAGTGTTCACTAAACCCCACTCTCCACACATGCCTTAATACTTTCATTGAATAAACAAAATCTTTTCAGGTTTATTAAGATTTCCCCAGTTTTCTTTAAATTAATTGATGCCTACTCATCTCATGGCATCTCATTAAATTACCACTTTAAAAAACAAGGTCAACATAATTGTTCATAACTGTTGTGTATTCGTGACTTTCTGTATACATATATTCATATATTCGATTAATTGTCTTTGTTAAATAGATACATGCGTGAACATCAAACACACCAACAGAGAACTTATTTACTGAATGTAATCACCCTTATTGACTACTGTTCATATAAATGTATGTTTAGACTTAAATAATAAAAAAAATATGTCGATTAAATTTATCTCCAAGCTACATTTTTATTCTGAACAATCCTATCGACACATACGTGTTGATCTTCCTCTGGGGGTAGATATTCTAGGTGTTTGCCAACAAACGAGAACGATCAAAAGTTGCTAGCTTGATTGGGTGGTCAGGATTGTATATCATAATCACCCAATGAGCTACATTGGTTAGAAATACTATTCCTGAAGGTCCAGAAATGTCGTCTGGTGTAAGCCGTTTACACTATGTTAGAAGCCTGTCGGCGAAGTCATACTGCTGGTGAAGAGGGATATAACAAAAGTAAGATGTTTCCCTCAAATGACCAACAAGTTAGCTGTGCTTTCCTTTTTCCCTGTGAGGAAAGGGGGTTAGGAGAGGTTAACATCGAGAATTACACGTCTCAACATAACCTTAGCTGAGGATAAAATCTTAATACTCAGACAAGTCCAGAAATCCCTTCAAATAGGTCATGTGTGGCCACACCGTAGCGCAACACCTTCTATTTCAGGTACTCCATGAAGAAATCAACTTCTACGGTGTGGAAAGCCGAAGAAACAATAGCCACCCGCATATTTCTATAAGTACACAAAGCTTTTGTCAGCCAGTCAGTCAGAACGTTGGATAATACTTCCTGTGTTTATCACACTTATAGCAAATCAATGCTTTATTGATTCGAATAAATAAGACAACTAATGTGCAGTTTTCTACCTGTTCACTGTACTATCTGTTATGTAAGCATAGTATCTGTAGAATGCTCGCCAAACACGCCTTACGTGGTTTGGGGTTCGGTCCCCGGCCTACGCACTCCTCTACCTCGCTAAGCCAGCAACAAGACTGGTAAAGAGGAAAAGCTAACAACCCCATCCCGTAAAAATAACCAGCATTGCTACTGAAACTTCAAACCTGTTGGTTTAAACCCCATATTCCACTGAGAACGTAAAGAAATAAAAAGTAAGCATAGTCTCTCCTTTCAGCTAGTATATATTAAATAGTACTTTCCTGTTTGTCTTCTCATTCCTAATCTAGCTCCGCCTATACCAAAAATAATTCTATCTCAATGTTTAATTGAAAGTAACAGTATTCAACTAGTATGGGATCTAATGAATACATCAACTCCATTAAAAAATGATGAAAATGAACAATATCATACAAAGAGATCCTCCACGTCGAACTCCTCCTTCTGTTTCTTAAACATTACATCTGCTTCTAATGAAGTTAAGCATACTTTAAATAGTTTTGAAAATTTACGAGAAAATTCCAATGGCCATTGGAATTCAAATACATCCGTGTGTTGTAAAGATTTATGTCATTCACTGTCGACTAGTGGCTTAACAACACCTGTAACAAATGCTCGATCAAGACAGAATTATCATATTCCTGAATCGATATCAGCTTATGCCTTAATGACCAATTCATCAGGAGTAGAAGTTAACAGAGATCAATATTTTCAACAATCTGGCCAATATTGTAATTATCAACATCAGAATATTCCTTTATCTCTATCATCGAATCAGTGTAATCTGTCAGTTCCATCGACACCAGACATGAATGGATCGTATTCAGTAAACACATTGCATAGAAGTATGACTGTGAATGGGGATATGAAACTTTTATCAATTAATAATAATAATAATGATAATCATGAGGGATCGATAAAATTTCAATTGGAAGTAGACAATGGACGTGGTGGACCATTCAGGGTAAGTTTTGCTATCATTTTATTTTATATGATATGGTAATATCATTTGTATTTTTCAATGAATTAGGATTTTAATCTGAATATATCTCCGGGTTGTCGACATGAATTTTTACCAATTTCTGTCAACTGGCCTTGAAATTATTCTTGATGTTTATGAAAGTCCCATATTCCCTTGACCTTTCATTGAGTTTCGAGTAGAACACAGGGCTTTAAATGTCAGTCCATGAATTCTCAGCCAGCTAAAGTATCTTTCAAGTATCGGTTTGTAGGGATTTGGTTGATTGGTTACAGGATCCCATCATGAGCTGACATCAGTTAGAGAACCATTGGAAAACCTGGGAGTGCTCGACAGCCAGCTGTTTCTTCCCCCAAGGTTCGAACCCAGGACTTTCTGGTTACGAGGCGACCTCGTAGACATTGGCTAGCAGTTGCGCTATATCGTGAATTGGCAGAAGCTAGAATTCATAGGCTAGCCATTGAATCGGGTCCCAGTGGCTTAATGGTCTACGAGCTCGCTAGCCTTGTAACCAGAACGTCCTGCGTTCGAACCCCGGTGGGTGCGCACTGATGAAGAGTCCCAAGCTAGGCTGGCGAAACAGCAGTCCAGTACTCCCTGCAGGTTTTCCATTGGTTCTCTAGCCAATGTCAGCTCATTATAAAATCGTGTAACTAAAGTATTTTTATTACGAAGGTTACTAGCCTCACACCTAACCCACCCTTTCTGCTAAGATTACTGCTGGTTAAGCGAGGTTTACGAGTGCATCAGCTAGGATTTGAACCCGGATCACATGCATTAATGGCAATCCATCCTAATTATTCACCATGTATTTATTCTTTCTCGTGTATACTTCTGTTTCTTGTAAGTTCCTATGCGTTTTTACTTTACTGCACATTTATGTGTGCTTTATTAAAGTGTAGGAATTCGAATTGATGTAATTTTGTGTAAAGTTCTACGCTGAAAACTCAGTTAGACAGTTCCTCTTATTCTTCTCCTTTCCTTTTCTTCAAATATTAACAATCAAATTAGTTAACTGATAACATTACAAAAGCATAGTTTGATTCAAAACGAAAGCTATGTCAGTGATGTGCAGCCGAAATATGCCTAGTGAATGAGACTTAAAAAGCTTTACCAAGTAATTTCAAATCTCAACGAAAAGACTTCCCATCTCTTTATGATCTTTCCTAGTACTCATTTCTCAAAAGTACTAGTGACTAGTGAGGTCAGCTAAGTGGGATTTGAGAAAGTGTATTCATCACCGATGACACCAACTTGCCTTGTAACCTAAAGGTCCTGGGTTCAATCTCTGGTGAAATGATAGGTGCGTACTGCTGAAGAGTTCAGAAATAGGACTACAGAGCTGTCCGGTACTCTCTTACTTTAAGTAGTTTCCCATTTGAAGCCAGTTAATTATCTACCTTGGAAATTAAATGAAATCCCTGCTAATCGATACTTGAAGAATGTAAAATCTTTGAACTTCTTGACCAATAAGAAATCATCCAGATACGGTGTAGGTGTTTCATTATTATTATTATTATTGTATCCTTTAGTTCCTAGAGGAACATAGGGCTTCAGCTGCGCACCTCCATTGACTTCGGTTTTCTGACAACTTTTTCACCCTGCTCCAGGTCTGTCCACATGCTTTCATCTCCTCCTCGCATGACCTCCTCCAAGTCACCCTTGGACGACCAACTCGCCGCCTCCCTTTCGGGTTCCACTCGAGGGCTTGTCTAGTGATGTCACTTGATGGTTTCCTCAGCGTATGGCCAATCCATCTCCATTTCTTTCTGCCTATTTGTTTCACAATCGGTTCCTGATTGGTTCGCTCCCAGAGATCCCTGTTGCTGATCTTTTCTGGCCATCTGATCTTGAGTATTGAGCGGAGACAGTTGTTAATGAAGGTTTGAAGTTTGTTTGAGATGCTCTTTATGACTCGCCAAGTCTCTGATCCGTATAGTAGCACTGACTTCACATTGGAGTTGAAAATCCGGATCTTATTTTTGATGCTGATGCTGTTGACCTCCACACAGATTTGAGAGTAATGAAAGCTTGTCTTGCTTTTCCGATTCTGGCTTTGATGTCCTCGTCAGTTCCGCCTGTAGTTGAGACGATGCTTCCCAGGTAGGTGAAGGAGGTTGTTTCTTTCAGGTTCTTCCCATTTATGCTTATTGTTGTCTGTTGTTGTTGTTGCTGTTGATGTTGGCTAGGAATCTTCATCATCTCTGTTTTATCTATGTTCACGTGAAGTCCTATCTTTGATGCTTCTTCTGCCAACTTGTTACTTTTCACTTGCATATCTTCCAGTTTATGGGAAATCAGACATATATCATCGGCGAAATCCAGATCCTCCAAGTCTTTTGTGTCAGTCCATTTTATGCCTGTTCCCTCGTTGGTTGCCGTTGTCTGTCGCATTATCCAATCAATTGCAATCAGGAAGATCATTGGTGATAGTAGACAGCCTTGCCTCACTCCCGTCCTCACTTCGAAGGCTTCCGTAAGTTTCCCGTTGTGGATTACTTGGCATGCAGCATTGTCGTATAACTGTTGGATGAGGTGTATAATTGTCGATGGGACCCCGTAGTAGCGAAGTAGTTTCCAAATGACCTCTCGATCGACGCTGTCGAAGGCCTTTTCAAAGTCGATGAAGTTGAGATAGAGAGGTGACTGCCATTCCAAGCTTTGTTCAATGATGATCCGTAGAGTGGCGATTTGATCAATACATGATTTGTTTCTCCTGAATCCAGCCTGTTCCGGACGAAGTTTTTCATCTAGGGCTTGTTTGATTCTCTCCAGGATGATGCGACTTAGTATCTTGCTTGGAATGGACAGAAGCATAATTCCACGCCAGTTTTTACATTGACTTAAGTCTCCTTTCTTTGGAAGTTTGAATAAGTACGTTCTTCCAATCCTCGGGTACTTTGCCCTCTTTCCACACCTTCTCCAGCAGTGGTGTCATCAAGTCCGCTGTTGTCTCTGGGTCTATTTTCAAAGCCTCTGCTGGGATTCCATCTGGTCCCGGTGTTTTCCCAGCTTTAAGCATCTTGATTGCATTCAGGACTTCTGATTTCGTCGGGGGGTCAGTGTTCACTGGTAGTTCTGCTTCCGTTGTTGGTATTGCTGGACGTGTTGTAGGTGGCGGACGATTTAGAATCTTTTGAAGTGTTCAACCCAGTGCTTTCTCTGTTCCACCTCTTTGGTGATTGACTTTCCATTGTCGTCCTTTATTGGCTTAATCTGTGTCGAACGTTTGCCCGAAAGGTTCCTAGTTGTTTGGTAGAGTGTGGCGAGGTCTCCTTTGCCTGCAGCTTGTTCTGCTTCGTTTGCCATGGTTTCATAATATTTTCTTTTGTCTTCCCTGGCACTTTCTTCACTCTTTTGTTCAGTGTATTGTAGCTTGCATTCAGCTCCTGTTTTTGTTTTGTGTTTCATAGTTAAGATTTTTTGATTTCACAAGATAATAGAGTGACATTCGCTCATTGTTACTGTTGGATATTTATTTCTACTTTCGATTTATTTGACCCTGCAAACCTTGGAAATGTCATTGATTCATTACCTGAAGCGATCGATTTTTAACTAATGGGTGCCGAGTGTTTTCAGCCATACATTCAATAAATGTATGATCGGATAACTGAGTTCTAACTCATTTCAATGACTGCCACAGAATATTATGAAGTGATTGATACTTCACTACTTCATTCATATGTCTATGATTTCTTTGTATATAAGGCATGACATCCCCTTTGGCCTTCCCTTGAGTTCTGAACGAAAAAATAGGGTTTCAGCAGCACATTTCCATATTTCAATCCTTTCCTATAAGCTTTTTACTTACTCCTCACACGATTTCCTCCATGTCACCTTCGAATGCCCAACTTAAAGTTTCCCATTCTGCTTCCATTCCAAGTAGATAATAGACAAAACTATTCTTTAATTAGCAGGTGTTAGTTCTGGGTACAGGCGAAGTTAAACTTTCGACACCACTAACTACCAATCAGCGAATTATCCAATGGAATTCACGAACGTAGTTCAATGTTGTAGAGCGCTTGATTCATTTCTAATGCGTGACCTTACAAGGTTACGGCTGCAATTTGAGGAGGTTAGTGTTTTCCAGTATTGCCTGGATTTAAATTGCTCCGGAAGGAGCGAACTTGTTCTTGTGTTGGTATCATGACTTTAAAAAGCTATAGCAGATCAACTGGTGGGTTTGTTCATCGTTGTGCTATATGTTTGAAGCATGCTAATATTAGAGAGGGTAATCTGATAATTTTAATATTTCGTGGGAAATTTTTCCGCTAGGTCACATCTCTCCCTAACCCAGATTTTGTATATCTGCAATTACAGGGTGTTGAAACAGCTAGTGAGAGCAGCAGCTACCGAGACTGAGAATAGTCTTGTCTCAACAGTTTAGTGGTACCAGCATTGCAGAGATATTGCTTCGTGTAAAACAGAGACAATCACTTGTTTGCTGTGTGGATCCCGTCACGAGGACTCATACGAATTCCACTGAAGGTTTTCGGGGCCGCTTGAAAAACAAGATAAGGGCTATAAATGGATCTGAAAAGGATCTCATTTACAGCCGTTCAGATGGATATAAGTACAGGATGTGCTGTGACTTCGCCATTGACAGTCACATGCTAAACTGGGGGATGTTTCTTTCACATATTCGAGAAGGATACTCCTTGTAACCGTTTTATCCTTCTTTATGCTTTTTTCTATAAATATGCGTTTCCATTCATCATATATGCCTATTTAATGTGATTGGTCCGTTCAAGGTCGTTTGCTGATTGGTTGCTAGTGGTGTCGAAAGTTTAACTTTGCCTGGGTACAGTGTGTGTATGAATATGGAAAGTAAGTAGTGAAAATGCTAGTACTATATACATCCCTAGAAATTAATACATTTCTAAACGACTTCCGCCGAAATGAATAGCATACGAAAGATATCTATCCGTGGGAAGGTTTTACTGACACAGGGGAAAAACTACAGTAGCGACATAGGCTTAGCACATGGTGACCTTTACATAGTATTAACTGTTTTTCCCCTTTGAGAATATCAGCTGTTATCCTGCTTATTATAATTTCATTAAACCAGTAGGATTCACTGAATTTATGACGCACACTTATTTGTAGAAACAAATGAGGACAGAATTTATGCCTCCGGTGATGTCACTAACCTTCTAGCAATATTTTATACATTGATTAGGTCAATTAGTAACACCTGGTATTTATTCTGCAATTAACAATCTCTATAAATTAATTTACCAGAATAAGTAATATCTATTCAGGGGAATTTTATTGAATGAACGCAGTGGTATTGTTAAACATCCTCTTCTTGTTCAATGACATATATTTCAACCTGATACTTTCAAAACTGCCATTACTCATGGTGCTATATATGATATCTGATAAAGAGACAATAGTAATTCTATCATTATCAACGAATAATACTTGAATAAAACTGACTATTCAGTAAATAGGTGCCATGTGGCATTAATGAAGTTAACGCTTCATATAACTCGCTTGAATTTTTTCCAAGAATTGAAAAGGCACACAGGCGACACTGAAGTGGTATCATACGCTAGGCAGGTTGTTGTTCAGTTGAACCTGAATGGGAAGCGATAGATTCTGCAATGGTCTAAGGGATGACATGAAGAGATCATTTGATGAGGAGGTCTACTCAAAAGTTAGAAATGAATGCTTATAGTAAATATTAGTTTATAACAGCTTATCTGTAATGTCAAAACAATCAAAATATCTGTCAAGCCTGTCTGGTCTGCCTGTCGAGAATGTTTATAAAAGAAAGACAATGGCGTAATCTGTATGAAATGCATATTTTAATGGCGTAACGAATAAACAAACTTTTCTTCAGGAATGCTGATCTTCTTACTGTCCAGTAATCTACGTGTCAATAGCTTATTCACTAAAAAAAATTATAAGTGATCTAACTATTATATGAAAATCAAGCATGTTTCTCTGTTTATCTATCTATATCTATAGGCTTGTAGGCATGCGTGTATGTGAGATAATTATTTGCATTACGAGCTATTAAGGTGTATGTTGTGTTTAAAAGGGGTTAGCTTGTCATGCTTATTCCACTGTCACCTCCACTTTCTTACTCGCTCATCTTGACGTTTTTCCCCTTCTTCAAATATCCACTTAGCTGAATGTTTAGTTTTCTCTGATGAGTCACAAGCAATATAATAACTACTTCGTATTCCCTCTCATCTTATCTGATCGCTTTTGACAGCTATAGACCAAACAATCTTTCCTTTCCTTTCTTTCTTGCTTTCAATTTTCCTCTAAAGATTTGATTACAAGCATTATCAGATTGTTCTCTTTATGTGTATACACATAGTCATTCATGTATTCTAGATAAGGTAGGTATTTAGTTTCGTATTTCTTTTCTTCTCAGCTAGAAATTTATAATTTACAAATGAATAAATAAGTCGTCTTATCTTATAACCATTACTCATTTTTATTTTCGTTTTTTTGGCAATATAAATTGTCTTTACTCTATGTGTTGAGTGATGTTCATTCATGTATTTGTTTTTTGTTTCTGTGCCAGCATAGAAAGTATTTAAAACTATTTAGTGATAAAATAATTTATTTTTAAGAAGACAACTCAATCACTTTTGAATTGATGTCATCAAAAAGTTAAAATATCCTAGTGATAATGATTTAATTACTGTCATTATTATTATTATTATTCCCTTGGGTTCCGAGTGGAACATAAGGCACCTAAAGCACATCTCCCACTTTATTCCGTTCTTTCATGAAGTCCCCTTTAGCTGACTCAACAACTACCAGTAAGCTTTCATCTCCTCTTTACATCATTTTCTCTGGGTTACTTTCAGAAACACATACTCAACTGGTTGCTTCCAATTCGAGTGCTATTCGACAGTCTGGCTATAGTATAATGTCATTCAATGTTCCCCCTAAGTGTATGTCTCATCCACATGAACTTAATTCTGCATATTTCTTGAGAAATAGGTCTTTGATTGGTTTGTTGCTGGAGTTCATTACTGTTTATCCTTTCTGACTGGTCAACTGATCTTAAGTATCTAGCTAGAGAACAGGCAGCTGTTGTTGAAAGCCTATAGAAAATTGTTGGAAATGCTTTGGGTGGCGCATGACTTTCATTATTGAAAATTCAAATCTTGTTCTTTCTTCAGTGATTTCTGAGAAACGAAGATCTGTCTAGTTTTTTCCAACCCTGCTTTTGATATCCTCACCCGTGCTGAGGCTTGCAGTTGAAACGAAAAACTGACTTCCTTTAGATTTATCTTCTTGATGGTGACTAGTGCTTCTTGTTGTTGCTGTTGGTTAGGAGTCCTTATCAACTCCGTCTTCTCTAGGTCCACTTCACGTTCTGCCTTCACCGTTTCTTCCACCAACTTTTCGGTTTTGTCTGTAGATTTTCAAGTTTATGTGAGATTAGACATGAATCATTAACGAAATTCAAGTCCTTCAAGGTCTCCTTGTTGGTACACTTTATATTCCGATCTCCTCACTCTCCAAAGTCTTTTACATGTGATCCCATCCGCCACAGTCAAAAATATCATCAATGATGTTAGTCAGCTTTGTGTTACTTCTGTCTTTACTAATAAAGGCTTTACTAAGCTTGAAATGTACCACAATCATATAGCTCTCAAATGATGTTGATGATGATAAACCTATCTATACCTTAAGATTGAATTCTATCTCATAAATTCACCTATTTTCTGAAATTTCAGTCCAGAAGACTGACATGTAGAATTCCATAATCTTCAAGTATTGGTTTTGTTGGAATTTTGTTTGATTTGATGAAGGTTTCACCATCATGAAGTTGAATATCGATGAGATGCTCACTGACGGCTGGCCCTATTCAGGTAGGTAGTTACCTGGGTTCTATTGGGAATTCGTGACCAGTAGGGTGCAGCAGGTTAGGTGTGGGGACAAATACTCGCCACCGATGACGTTGGCTAGCGGTCGCGCTATGTCGTGAATTGGTAGAAGTTAGAATTCATGGATTGGCTACTGAGTTGGATCCCAGTGGCTCAATGGTCTGAGAGCTCGCCTTATAACCGGGAGATCCTTGGTTCGTACTGCTGAAAAGCCCCGAACTAAGCTGGCGAAAAAGCTGTCCAGTACTCCCTGCAGGTTTCCCAATGGTTCTATAACTGATGTCAGCTCATGATGAAATCCTCCATCCAGCTCCATAATCATAATTTTCTTTTGTAGTGAATAATATGATTTAATGACAGTAGACTGTACAGTAGACGATACAACTAGCTGGTTTGTATTTTCTTCTTCACACTAATTAAATTTACCCTTGATGTGTATCACTTGTTCAAAAGGAGACTATATTTTGTTAGTTTTGTGTTTCCGTTAGTGAGACGACCATGTGTCAGTCATCCAGTTAAATTTTTAAATCACATAAAAAATCACTGGAACATCACATTGCCTTTAGGTGATCCATCCATAATTATTGTACAGATAAGGAATAATACAATGGACCTCTGTTTAAGTTAATTCAGTTTGTATTTCCTGTTGGTTAATTATATTGGATCATAATGCTTGACCTCTATTGATATATTGGCTCATAGTACGGATGCTTCGAAGATGTCCAAAGAGATTAGCAAGATGTTATCTGATTGTTGATGACTGTCGAGTCCAACATAGGATGAAATGCGTATCCTTGAATCTATTACTAGCCATCAAAGTGTAGTGGACTAGTTTGATTAGACACTAGTAACTAGTGTGACTTGTCAGTCAGGTTTACAATGTGGCCACCATGACACTAGGTGGCTCGCCATCACGGTGCACATTGATTTGATGATACGCCTTGCTGACTAGTGAGTGCCAACTATCACGAAACCTAGGCCAAGCAAGGCTTCCTGCCGACTGCCTCCATCAAATTATATAAATTTAAAAAACTAGTATGATTACTATCACTAATAAATGATTCAGTGTTTCTTACAGTGATTTATAAAATTTTATTCATAGATTAAAAATTGAACTATCATTTAAGTAGTCAGTCAATATTTTACATGCATCATATATGCTATATGTGTTTTGCAGAGATTACATAAATCTGTGTTCAGTTAATTACTTGTTATTACAGTGATCGTTTATCATCCCATTTTGTAACGAAAATGTTATTTTGATACACATTTAAACAAATTAACATCACAAAATGCATCAATTTACTTCAGCGTCACTAGTTACCTATACCACACACATAAATACACTATAAAATTCTAGTGCGAGTTGCAATCAGTTTCAAGGTATGAGTAGAACGTTGGCTCTTGCGATAGCATTACTACTTTAACATATGTTTAAATATCTTAGGTGACATATGAATGAACCCAAGATACCTGCGATATTGGTTTAGGAGTAGGATGCTCATCATGCTCGATCCCCTGCCGACTCACTACTAAACCCCGTCTAGCCAGTAGTAAGCCCTGTAAAGACAGAAGGCTGGATGTAAGGCTAGCAACTCCACTCCGTAAAAAAAACACCAAACACTACTGAGATTTCAAAGCTTGAAACCTTATGTTCTATACAAAAGAATGAAAACAAAAAAATCAGTCCACGATCCAATCACTCATAAGCGTTAATTACACACAACAATCTGAGACAAAACTCTAATTGTATTAAAAATATATATAAGGCGACCTGCTTAAATCATTGGGCTACCGAAATTACTTTCAAAATGCTTAATTTCATCAGGATTTATCATTGTTTTAATCGTCCAGTTATATCAAATGACCTATACATAAACTTGCGCGATGATTTAACTTGCTCCCAAGTAAACGCTGTACAATTCTTCAACGAAATGAAGATATACTTCAGATTATTAATTTACATGTGAATCCTGTGTAAAGAAAAAAGTACTTTGGAACTGAATACGCTGAAAATTTTTGTACCGTATATTCGCATACTGTCTTAAATAAAGCTTTACCATTAAAAAAAATTAAAAATATCTGTTCGATGTATACAATACCCGTCTTCTGCTGACTGCAATGTTTTCTCGGTTGATCATCTATGTGTTATCAATGACCATTTAATTATTCAGTATTATTTACCGAACATACTCCTTTACCTCGTTGTCCCAGTAATAGGACTGGCAAAGAGCGAAGATTGGGGGCATGAGGCTAGCAACCCCATCCTGTAAAAATAAACACCACTGCTACCGAAACTTCAGAGCTCTAGCTTGAAGCCCTATATTCCAATGGGAACGTAAAAGAATTTTAAAAAATTTTTAATATCAACTTTTGCCTTCCCAGTGGCACATTCAATTTGTCACTCATGAATAACAAATATACACAGAAAGATGACAACATCAAGAATAAGATAATTTAAAACACCAGTTTTGCTTCCATACAAAAAGATGATTCTCTGAAACCTTATGTAAGATTCCTGCGGAGCCACTTTAACAAAACAAATTTAGTTTATCTAATGCCTTGCAATGACTGGCAGATCAAATTAATTGGTCACCGTAGTAAGCTGGAGTCAGTTAGGGTAGCGAAGCAGAAAAGCTTAGCGATTAAGACAAGAAATCTTGATAAAGCTCAGTTGTAGCACTTTATAAAATTACACACAGCCATACAATAGGATGAAACGATGTGACAACATTAAAATGTAATATAACAGGCTGAAAGAAGACATCATTAACTGGAACTTTACTTCTCGAATCAACTGAGAACGCATACAATAGAACTGATTCAAAGCTTGTCCCACACATCTGGAAAATTCTGCTGCACTTACGACAAATAAGGAAAGAGGATGAACACTGTAGAAATCAAGTTTCCAAGTTGTGTATTTACAAGTAATTTGATTATGAACAAGAAACTCTGTTCATAACTCTATCATCCGGTAAACAAAACTATTAAACTGTGTAAATATCCAACAGACAAATCAGTATGAAATTTATAGTACCACAGTGCACAACTTTCACATACATATTAATTTCTGAGAAGTTAAACTCGGAAGCCATGGAAGAAAGTTAGTATCTTGAGCTATACATAGATTTTCCAAACCATCATACAGTAGT